>CAIGQQ010004837.1:20248137-20259757 GCA_903798035.1 Danio albolineatus | reverse complement strand
TCAACAGAATATATATATATATATATATATATATATATTCTGTTGAATGCAAAAGAAGATATTTTGAAAAATGTTGGAAACCAGTAGCCATTGACATCCATACCTGTAACACTACAATAAAATTGAATTAGTTAATGATAGATAATGTATTGACTAACATGAACAAACAGTGAGTAATGTTAGTTCATGTAAATACAGTTAGTTGTGTTTCATGTTCAATGGTGCATTAACTAATATTAACAATTATGTCAAATAAATTTGTAAATGTTAATAAATTCTGTAGTAGTGTTATTCATTAGTAAATACATTAACTGACATTATCCTGATTCCAAACTGTGACCAGTGTTTTAAATAAAAAAATACTGACTGCCAAAAATGAAAGAACCACAACATTGATATGAGAATTTAGGGAATTGACTCCAGAATTGAAATGCTGTTATCACTCTTGCAACTTTATGTTTCCCAATGTCATTTCCTAATTTACACTTCTTCTTTTTTTTTTAAAATCACACTTTTGCTTTTTTTTTTCACCAAAACCGCCCAATGTTTTTTTCCTCCAGCTTCCATCATGTTTCCATTGCTTATATTCATTTTATTTTAAATTATTTTCATGCTTAAGCTGCATGGTATTTTTGATTTGTACAGAGACCTATGATTCAAAGCAGCCACCAGAGGTTCTCTCTAGGATTCTGTTGTAAAGAAAGAGCCTGTAAGGAGAGTTGATCAGGACGGACAAAGCCGAGAAGGTCTGAACCGCTGGATTTAGAGCATCTCCATCTGTAGCGTCTCTCTTTCGTGTTTTTGTTTCCAACATGCACTGGTTTTGTTACAGAACATAATCCCACCTGGCACAAAATGCAATTACATGTGAACACGAGAATTTCTTGAAAATGTGAAAATGTGTTTTTTGTTTGTCTGATCCGCAGGATACGAGAGAATACGAAGTCTCCATTTAAATAAAAACCACGCTTGTTTTAGCATGGAGGACCGCAAGCCTTTCTCTGCCATGTGGAAGATCTCAGTTCCTCTCACATCTTGTGTAGCCAACTCTGCTCTTAATCTCACCTACCTTCTCATCTTTTTTCCCATCTGCTGTAAATAGCACCTCGCTTCTGAGGACTTCCACAAGCCAAGAGTGTGGACAACATGATATTATTTTTGTAGAGCTTCAATAGCCATGGCCTAGCAGAATTGCTTGTACAGTTTTTACCCGTAATTGAGCCAAATTCAATAAGGAATTGGAAAAAATGACAGGCAATAGGGAAAACCGTGATATTTATGTGACTGATATCTCTCTTTAAACAGTTTTGCTTTTTTTTATTTGACTTTTTTTTACTTGTAACACCCTGAGTCACTTTGTGAGATTCAAAAAAATGTTGAAATATGAGATGTGGCTGCAGTTGTGAAATATAAACTAAATGATATCCATTGAAAATGAAGTAATTGCACGATAAACAGTCACAGTTGTGAGAAATATAACATTTCATTTTCTAGCGATAATGTGCTTCCATTATAATGGTATACGTTACCATTCAAATGTTTGGTGTTTATATGATTATTCAAAGGTGCAGTAGGTGATCTACCCAAAATGCTAACCATTAGCATAATATCTTTGAAACACAATAGCTGCGTCCCAAATGACACATTATACACTATGTACTCATGCACTATGTACTTATGCACTTACACACTCAACAGTATTGTATATGTATGTAGTGCTGTCCCAAATGGAGCACTAATGGCTTTTTTACTAAGCGGAAGTTTAAACCGTTTCCCAGATGACATTTGACGGTTGCCAAACTCATTAAATAAATGACCAAAATACCTAATATTACCTGGTGTAAGTATAACCGCATTCACCATCGGGAGGCGCTATAATCACTCTCGTAGGATAATTTTGCTTTTACAATACAAAATAAAGTTATCCAACATGTGCGCCTGATAGCTCCGCCTCTTCCGCTACGTGCGCAACGCTACGGTCGTTGAGTGCGTGAAGTGTCCATCATTACACACTTCATATTTCCGGTGGAATGAGTGCATCATCCGGGTAATTAAAGTGCACTTATTATTTTAAGAGTTTTCAGTGTGAACGTACTACTTACACTATTTATACTTCAAAATGGCGTAGAATGGTGCATAAGTATGCGATTTGGGACGCAGCTAATCCCTTCCCTGCCGTCCAAGCCATGCCTCCTGAAATTATGAACGCGCACCGTAAAGATGACAGTTGACAACCCACTATGTCATGTCATTGGCCAGTTAGAAAACTTTACAGTACTTTATATTGCTAAAATTCAGAATGAAAAACTGTATTATATAGCATGTTTTCAGTGTAGCAAGCAAAACTTGCCATAATGTGCAATATTTCATGCATGCAAGGATCGCTGGTCTCACTCTCTCACGCGCTTTGTACTAAAACGACTACTGTATGCTTAGTTCTTGGCCGGCAGGGTGCTGGAATTACACTTATTTCTAAGCCATACTTACATGCTATTGCAGACCGAATATTCAAAGTAGCATGGTAAACAATATAGTGAGCACATCACAGGTTGTCATTGTTCAAAAATGAACCAATGTGAATATAAAACCAAGTTCAGTTCAGTGAAGCAGGCTAAGTGGAAACACCTCCAATATCTATTCAGGATTTTAAAAAGTTTTAATTCAGCATTTGATTTTACCGCTGTCTCTCTCTCTCTCTCGTGTCCACATGAAAGCGGTGTGCGTGGACACGCAAACTGTGGATCTGCATGAACAGGGGTGCGCAGATATACAAATCTACATTTGCTGACAGACAGTTTGGACTACTTATCAGAATTATGGGAATTTTCAGCCCGACCAATTTTAATTGGATGAACGTTTTTTAGTCTTATGCCTTACCCAGAATATAAAAATACTTAAATTCATTTAGATCCTTTACTATAATCAGTACTATTGGAATGTGAAGAGACTTTCAACCGGCACAACAAAAAATGCTTTTGAAGACAATCACCTACTGCACCTTTAATGTTTTTGGGGAGGAAGGTGTTTTAAAAGGGATAGTTCAGCCAAAAAAATTACTTAATTACTCACCCTCAAGTGGTTTTACTTGATTAGCTTGATTAGAAACCTTTATTAGTTTCTTTCTTCTGTAAACACAATTAATGTATTGTGAAGAAAGCTGAAAACCTGTAACCACTGACTTCCAGAGTAGGAAAAACAGATAATATTTGATTAAATTATGGTAATAATAACATTGCATGAATACAGCTGCAGGTTTTTTTTCTTGTAAATACCTATATTTATTTATTTATTTATATTCGTCGATTTTCCTGTTGTTGTTGTTTATTTGAGGAATACAAAGTTCAAAGCAGCAGCATTTATTTGAAACAGAAAATTTATTCTAAAGTCTTTATTCTCATGTTAGGTCCATTTCATATTGTTTCCCTACAAATAGTATAACTTTTACACCAAACCATTGAGTGGCAATGTATCTGGAGATTTTATTAATTTGCCATACATGTACTGAATTTTCACCCTTTAATGAAGCATTAAACTTAGCATGGTTTAACATTTTTCAGATTTCGCACATCATGAAAATGAGATGTTTTATAAAAGCTGTTCAAAAACCATCAGCCAATTTTATGAAGTGTTGTATTTTGCATGGCAGCTGGTACATCTGTATCCAGTGATGTAAAGTGGGTCCCTATTTCATTTGGTTGATTTACAGTTACCTTATTTACGACTCGCTTGTGTGTACAGTAACAAAAGAAAGACTGCTAGGGAAGAAATTTGACAGTAAAATCAATGTACAGTATGTTCTTGTAAATCATCCCTCCTTCACTCAATTGGCTTATTATTTTATTGCTTTCAATTTATTTTTGTATGTTTTTATACATATTACGGAACAAAATAACAATACTCTTTCAGCAGGCACTCTTAATATATAAATAAGAATGTACATAAAATTTGTATTAGATATGCTTAAATGTATGTATATATGAGGTTTATCTATTATAGAATAGATCTTTGTTCATCATTTCACACTGTCAGTTAATATCAATGAAGACGGATCACTTAAAACAGTTCTGTACTTGGTCTCCATATGAATGTTGTCTGTATTATGGATTGAAATATTGTCATTTCAATGTAATTAGCAAAAGCTGCCAAAAACATCACAACTGGTCACATGACAAACTTGCATTGTGAGTGTATGTTTCAGTGTGTCACTGTCTCTGAGTTTCGGTAACTTAAGAAACAGCATTTAATGGACGTCAAGGAACTCTATTTTGTCTGAGCAACATCAATAAATCTGAAATAGTTGCAGACATTACATTCATATTTATTGAATTATAACATGAGCAGTTCTGTAATATGGAAGCACTGAAATTTCAGGGTGGAAGAACATCATTTATTGTTTTTATTATTTTTATTTTATTTTTTTATTTTTTTATGTTCAGGGCTCAGTTTTTCAAAAGTAATCCAGTGGGATTTTGGATCACGGATTGGATCAAATCTTGGAAATGGCTTTTTCAAAGGTTTTGAATTAAGATCAGACCGTGTAATCGAATCTTACATTTGATTTGAATCAAACCTGCTCTTTGGGTTATTCAAAACTCAGATTGGAATCTACTTAATACAACAAATAATAAAAATCATTATTATCATGATGCCATCAAAAGGGTGGATTCTGTTGGGATTTGTTTAACCATATAAAAAGTTGTTTATTTAAGTAAATGATCACAAACTTCATGGTTACTGGTGATATATAAATTCCTTCATATTTGAAGCCTATATGAAGCAAGTCACATCTAGATATGGTAAACAACAACAACAAAACAATATCAAAGCAGTATTGTATTAAAAACAAACAATTTTTTTAAATGTTTGTTGATTGCAGTGCTTCTGGTTTTTACCATTAAAACAAACTGGCTGTTTGTGGCTGCTGGTATTTTGCCTGCCTGTTGTTCTTTGCTAAGCCAGTAGGCTACACTGTTGGTTCCATTTAGGCTCTAGTAAACAGGAATTGGTTATCCTGAAATTAGTATTTTGGATCACAATGATCCAACCCAATGTTCCTTTAAAAATAACTGTCATAAAAGAAAGATAGATCAGTTAATCCTGGATAGCAAAACATGGGATTTCCAAATCTGGACCAATTTGATCCAGATTCTTTTTTTTTGTGGAAAAACTGGGCCCAGATGACAAAAATTAAGACACCTCTTGAAAATACTCTTTTTTTGTTTACTGAAGTTATGAATAAAATGTTACTGTTTTTTTCTATAAAGGTCTGATAACATTTCTTACAAATTTAAAAATATTGTCATTTGCTGCATTATTATTATTATTATTTTTAAATAAAATTACAGTTGGTCACAAAAGCAAATGTTTTCATTTGTTGTGATTGAATCAGCTTTGTATTTCAGATTTAGATTTCTTAATTCTTTATATTAAAACATTGGTGTTGTGTGTTATATTATACAAGGGGGACACATGTGGAAGATTTGTCATCAAATTTGAAAGAAATGGCATCACTACAGCATAAAACAAACAAAAAAACTACTTTTACCCAAACGCATACTTTTATGCATTTTTGCTCTAAATGACAAAACAAACTTATTTGTTTTAATTTCTTATTCAGTCGTTAAATCGTGTAATATTTATGTCAGGCCCTTTGGTATTATCACAACTCAAAATAATGTATTTTATTTTTATTTGCTTTACTTTTTATGTACTGTACTGTAATAATAACCACAGCATTGTTATAGCATATCTCCGATTAAAAATGATATTCCATCACATACGCTGCTGTCATATTTGTTCTTCGCAAAGCTTTATGTTTCCTTTCTAAACCTCCCACTGCGCCTCAAAAACGAGAAAACACGACCTGCAGGCTCGGAGATCAGCTGTTAAGCTGCCAAACTAACGCTTGGCGGCAGCCTTCTCCTCTCCGACTCTGCACGCATGCGCAGACTTCATTCCAACCCCGCTAGAGTCGAGTCAGAGGAGGGCAACGCCAGCAGTTAGCATAGCTACTAGCAATGGCTTTTCATAACAACACCTCTGCTCTTCGCCGCTGTCATCTGAACACCATCCATGAGTTTTTCCGCACATGAAGACATAACCGCCGACAATCAACCCAGCGGACGTACTTTGCGACAGAGAGCGCTTTTTTCGCCAGTATGCGATGGGGACAGACAGCTGTGGATTTCTACACGCATCTTTGCTGGCGGCGGCTGCTGAAGCGGAGGATGCTGCTAGGCTAGCGAGCTAGGCCTTCACATCCCATCAGAAACCCTTCAATACCGACCCAGACAGCAACTTGCATTCAAAAAACGGGAACGATATTTGCACTTAAATGAGAGTTTGAGCATTTCTCCAGCTCTCGTTGTGTAGCGGAGCTTCGGCGACCTGTGCGCTTTTGTTTGTTGATAGCCGCTAGCTAGCCGAACATCGAGCAGCCGATCCGCTACTTGCTTGATTATCGAGCAGTTTATTTTCTCCAGGACGGTTTTAAGGATTGCAGGTGAACCCCCCGAGTCGGTTCGGTGAAAGCGAGCAGGACTGTAGGGTTGTGTGTTCATGATACAGTTCGGCTGTGTGAATGTGGGACAAAATGGAGACCCCGAAGATTCTGTACGATTTGGACACGTCTGGGGGCCTAATGGAGGTAAGCCTGTCTGCCCTTCAGCTGTGCCTCAAATCACTGCATTATGAGGCTTGCTTATTCCTGGACAAAGGATTAAATGGCTCGAAATGATAGTAAGTTGTAGAATAGAAATGAGGCAGAAATAAGTGTAGACCTTGTTGAGTTTATGCAGAGCTGGCCCCTGGGCCTGTTGAAGAAATCTGGCTAACTGGATAAGTACAGAACAGGGGCAAGGACAGAACTATATAAATGAATGCAGCTATTAAATGAGCAGATATAAGATGTGTAGATATCAAGAGTTTGGAAACAATAACACTTGGTAGTCTGTTTGAAGAAAGCATTTTCTGTTCCTCAAGCCTGTAAGTTATTTGTGTAATCAAAAATAACAGTAAAGACAGTTATATTGTTTTGTTATTATTAACTGTTTTATAAGTTAATTCATTTTAAAATTGTATTAGTTTGATTTTAAAACCTTATATTCAGCCTCGTTATTACGTTCTTTAGTGTCAAATAAGTTTAGTATGCTGATCAGGGGACATTTCCCTACCCTGTTATGTATATATTTTTATTGTGGTGGTTTTATTACTTTTCCCTTGCATTGCAGTAAATAGATAGATAGATCGATAGATAGATAGATAGATAGATAGATAGATAGATAGATAGATAGATAGATAGATAGATAGATAGATAAAGTAATGCAAAACAACCATTATAATATGTAATAATTATATAGTAAACTGTACCAATGCTACTATGCATATTACAATTAATAACAAAAACATTTATAATTATTGATGTCATAGAGCTCCAAATCATCATAGCAGGATTATTTTCTAGGAATCATGATTATAGCAATCATGTGACATCAGAGACTAGCAATAATATCTGCTGAAAACTCAGCTTTTGATCACAAGGAATGCATTTTGTTTTAATAAGGCTGCCATTAAAAACATGCCATGTAATAGTTGGAAACACCAGTTGAATGTGTAAAGGGACTCCTAGACTTTGCTTTCTGTTGCCTGTCTTATTACAGGATTTATTTGTTCAACTACATTTCTCTATGTATAGATAAATGTATTTGTAAATAAAAAATATTTTTGCCAATTTATTCCAGCAAATTCAACAGCTCCTCGCACCTCCACGCTCTGAGGATGGAGAAAAGAGACGCAAACCCGAGAGGGAAACTAGAAGAGGAGGCCGAGCCACGAATCACGACACCTGTGACAGCTGCCGTGAGGGAGGAGATCTGCTCTGCTGCGATCACTGTCCCGCTGCCTTTCACTTGCAGTGCTGGTATGTTTGCAGCGTGTTTTCATAGCATTTGGACTTAACAATGATGTTAAACAGATACATTTATATACGTCTGTTTATGCTGCTGGTCTTTAAAGGGATAGTTCACCTAAAAATGATTTAATGATTTTCGAATTTCCTCCTGTTGAACACAGAAGAAGATATGTTGAAGAAAGCTGAAATTTTGTAACCATTGCCATCTATAATAGGGAAAACAATACTATGTATGTCAATGGTTACAGGTTTTTGAATTGTTTGTGAAAGAAACTCCTAAAGGTTTGGAATAAAGTAAAGAGTTAGAAAATTATGAGAACTGTTCCTTTAAAGGTCACAGTGATGGTTATCTGTTTGGCTTAAATGGATTAAGAGGCTGGAAGCAGTAGTTTACTGTTTAGTAATGTTTTTATTTTCAAAAAGAAAATTTTGAAATTTAAAGCTGTCAATTTGTAATAGAACTTTAAATGAAAGCACATACATTACCATTAAAAATGTTAAAGGAGTAATAACTTTCTTACTGGGCTGTATTTACTTTGTCTTGGATGGAAAAATAGAAATATTGTTCAAAACTTTAAAAGTCTTGATTGTTACTTTGATCAGTGCAGTGTGTCCTTGCTTCAAAACAGCAATAATAATAATTATCTATATAAGTCTGAATTCGAAAGTCAATATTTATTTATTAATATTTATTGATTGTGAGGATGCCAGTGACAATATTTTAATCAAAATAATAGTGCACACATGCAAAAATAATTTCAATCAGGGGTTTTCTAGACACTATAGGCCCCTAGGGGGTGCTATTGAAGATGTTGAGAGGAAAAAAATCACAATAAAAAATATTTCTACATAGTTTAATAAAAATAGATTAGCTATCAAACAGCATTATAGCTAATTGTTTCTAGTATATAAATTGGGTCTTCATTCCAGAAACGATATAGGTGCTTTTTACATTTTAGGATGGGGTCTATTTAGGATTGTGAGGCATCTAGAAGATTTAATACCAATGATTTAAAGAACAGCGCTATCAGAAAATAGTTGCACATAATCACTGTAAATTTTATGCTCTTAACTGTACATTTTGTTTTATCCACATCGCCACCCACTTGTCTGGTGTTTCCACATAACTGCTTAACACTGGCAGCTTGAGCTGAAGTATTAACATACATTTATTCTTTTAATGGAGATTTTATTTGGATGGAATCACTCCCACCTCATTTCATTTGATAGCTGTTTAATGTTTGTTTTCTGCCATCTCCTATTAAGCAGACTTTTACTGCTGTTGTCCTGTGTTTATCATTGAAGAGGATGTAAATGTATTGTTATTCAACAACCCAGTCCTGAGGGGAGATTTGTTTGGTTGTGCTTCGCATGAAATCGATCCAGCCTTTCTCTCGGATGATGCAATATAGGACTAGTCTACAGTTAAACAAAAAAGAATCGCTGTTGCTTCTTTGTGGCATATCAGTAGCATTGCATCATTTGTGCTATGCAACCTAAATATTGCAATAAGTACTTCTGGTTTAGCCTATTTTAACTGGAAGATTTGATATTATACATTGTGAGATGTTTACAGTTTTTCTTTTTATTCTTTTTTTTTGTGTGATTTTCTTTGCATGTGGCACATAAAGTGAAATGTCTAAGCTTTCACTATATTTTTGCGTGTACAAACTCAGCAGTACTTTTTTTTAGGAATGTTGTAATGTGTGTTTCTTAACATCAAGTTTTATGAAGAATTTATTTGATTCTTCACAGTAATCCACCTTTGAGCAGAGAGATGTTGCCCCCTGGTGACTGGATGTGTCATCGCTGCAGTGTGCGCAAGAAGGTTGGTCAAGTTTGCCCTTGATGGGCATTTTATTTGAAACCTTACCATTCTGTCTGCTGTTTAAATGTGTGCTTTTTATGGGGTGGTTCAGTAAGGATTCAATATTCTCTCATCAGTTAAACCCCCTCATGTCAACCCAACTCCAATAACAATTGAATGAAACTTCAGTGGTTTCTGTGAAGTAAACAAAACTGACAGTTATCACCAAAAATGTCAGAAAGTCATCATAAAATCAATTCACATCAATCAAGCTGTTTTTATGTTTCCGCACAAATAAACAACCCTAAAGTCAACAAGTGGGATAAAAAGTAACGAAATGCTACTCCCATAAACCCTACCAACCTTAGGGACCATGCCACATTAAAGGGATTGTCAATGCCAGAAACTTAAATTATGCCATTACAATAATGAAACCAAAACTTGACAAAATGAACTGGTGTCCTGAGCTTTTAATGTGCCTGTATAATTGTCCTACCATGATTTGTACACAGGAGAGGAATTGCACTGTTTTTTGTCCTTCTGAACAACACCCATAATTGTTTACTTCTTGCTCAACAAACTCTATATTGGCAGTTTTATAGGTATAATGTCATCAAAACTCCATTTAGTTTAACAACAAAAAACATTTTTTTTCTAGTAAAGTATCTGTTAACTGTTTCTTAACTGGTCTTTTACTAGATCTTTAGTTTTAGTTTTTTGCTCCAAAAACAGTTTTGGACAACTACCAACATTGACTATTTTCAAGTCTTTCAATCATCATTTGTGTGTCCACAGTTTTTTTTTGTTTTATAAAAGCATTAATATTAGTAAATGAGCAAATAAAATAATTAGCCATGCATATTTGTCTTGCAAAGACACCAGATGCATGCCTTTTTTGCAGATATTGCATGTTCAGTCTTTAGGTATGTGCTAGTACTTGTCAAACAAAATGGCATGGTATGTGGTAGTAAGGTAGTAATACAAACTATTTGCCTGGCATGCGTAAAATGTTTTAAGTATTTTATTTTATTTATTTTTTTTAACTAGTCATTTTTGCTGAACTGTATGAACCAGAAACATTTTGACAATCTTTTTGTGAAATATAACAGATATGTGACTTGTATAATATGATAAACATAGTCATTATAAATATGTGAAAGTTTTGCACACATTTAGATTGCTGCTGAATGAGGGGTGCATTCTGGGCCTTGTTTTACAAATATGCCACATACTACTTGTTTAAATGTTGCAGTAAACAAACAGGTTTATATATATATATATGTGTGTATGTGTCATAATATATTTTCTCTATTAAAAAAAACAAACAAACAAGTTGTTAAGAGTTGCTTTAGCAAGCGTTGTATACCTTTTATCTTGTCTAGAAGCGTGAGCAGAAGACCGAGCAGGTGAACGGCGCATTGGAGCGGCAGTTATCCAAACGGTCCTCCTCTCCTGCAGCAGAGCTGGAGCTGGGAACCTTGCGTCTGGACGGCCTGCCCTCTGCTGCATCAGGAGGTCTCAGACTCGCGGTTGCACAGGTCCGTCTTCTGGAGCGTCGCACAAGCAGCCGTCCTGGAACACCCACTTCCAATGCATCCACTGACACGCCTACACCCTCAGAACACAATGACGTGGATGAGGACCTGATGGATGTTGAAGAGGAAGTGCAGGGCTCCGAATCTGAGAGCGCCACACCTCGTCTGAAAAAACCCTTTCAGATGCTGATCGCTGCCGCAATGGAGAGAAACCCCACACAGTTTCAGCTGCCCAGCGAACTTACCTGCACCACTTCACTGCCAGGTAAGACTCGCCCACGCTTTTGTGCTTAGTATGGTTAAAATGTGCATTGAATAACTCTGTGTGTGTGTGTGTGTGTGTGTGTGTGTGTGTGTGTGTGTGTGTGT
>CAIGQQ010004837.1:20138754-20232835 GCA_903798035.1 Danio albolineatus | reverse complement strand
GAACTGCTTGCCGCGATTCTCTGTCGCCATCTTGTGGAAACGTAACGATGGTCATACGTTTGTTTAGTCATCGCGAGAGTTTCGTCAAATGAAAGAGAAAGTATGCTTCATGTTTACATGGCCGTTTTAGGACCTTTTTGGGCTCGTCTTTAGGGCAAGATTATGTTTTGGACTTTTGCAGGCCTTTTTCTAGCACTAGTGTACTTAGGTATGTAACATTGAGAGTCGTAATGATTCTTTTAGGCTACTTGTGCATTTATGTGTTATAACGATAAACATACCAATTTAATATTTACACATTTAGATACAAATGAATACATAAAATACCCTTATCCCGAGATATCGGTATGCTTTTATTATTTTTATGTGTTAGTGGTTTCATTTACAATAAATTGCACATTGTATTTATATTTTCTGATTCAACCAGGTGTAAGTGGATCACGGTCTCTTCATGATGTTCAATGGCTTCTTTGCCGTTTTATGGATGAGAAAGTTCATCTAAATAAAGACGATCACGTAGAAACTAAGTATATCCGCAGAGAGGCCGCGCTTCAGTTTGGTAAAGACGGGGACAGTGCTTTACACCCCACCATTACCTTCCTTGTCACAGGTAAGCAAAAGTCACCTGAAAATGTTATGGTATTACATTCTTTCCTCTTTAAATAATCAATGTATGTTCATTTGCTTCATGCAGGCTCCGAAGTGGATATGAGGCATTATTTGGAGGGAAGTGAGGACAAGATACTATGTGAGATCCGTAGATACAGCACTGGAGGGATAGTAACGCGCTGGCCTGTTGCAGGAGCACAAGAGTATGACGTCTGGTTCACCTGTACATTAAGTCATAAACAAGGCTTGTTCGTCATCTCCACCTTCCTCAGGCACACACCTGCAACTCCTGCTCAGGGAAAGTTAGACTTTCTACAGTGGATGAAAATCAGTGATGGGGATCTCCTGACAACATCAGGTAACACTGAAGCAGGTGCATTCCTTCCTAAAAACAGGAGAAAATATAGAAACACTAATTTTCACATCATGGTTACTAAACATCAGTTAACTAAACGTGTATTCATATTAGCAATGTCACTGTGTTTGTATCATATTTGTTTCTAAATTTAAATGATGAGAATATATGTCACTTGAACAAATAGAGCATCAGTTACATTTTCAATGTAAAAGAAAACTGAATTGGTTGTTGCCTTAATATGAACAACCATTGATATGCAAGTAATGTTATTAATTTATCTTTAAAAAGACAGAAAATCACTTTATTCTTACAGTTATTAGTTTAGGATAAGTATCAACATTTTTAAAAAGTTGCTTTAATGAACAGAATATTGATATTTTTCTAAAATACAAAATAGATTTGGTTGTTGGCATTTTTACATTTCCTGATAGTGTAACTACTTTAATTAAACATGTAAAAATATAACTTAATTATTGTAGTTGTCATTTTGAAATAAATATAAACAAACAAAAACTTTGAATAGAACGTTATTTACATTATTATTATTATTATTATTATTATTGTAACCTTTATTTTACCAGGAAAGAGACGTTGAGATTAAAAATCTCCTTTACATGTGCGTCCTGGCCAAGATTAGGCAGTTTACATGTCACGTGTCTACGGAAGTCCTAAGAGGCCATGCATTAAAATATTTTTTCTCTCTTGTTATGTCTCATGATCTCGACATAACAAGTAATTTTCAGAAAACAACTTTTTTTTTATGTCGAGATCACGAGAAAATTAGTTGTTATGTCGAGATCACAAGATAATTAAGTCGTGATCATGACATAACAAGAGAGAAAAAATATTTTAATGCATGGCCTCTTAGGACTTCCGTACGTGTCCAATAGACAACAAATAAAAAACAATTGACAGTTAACTTGAATCACACTGACAAACAAACTAGCCTGTGTATCAATTTCTAAATCATTTATTTTCTTTTTAAAAGCATTGCATTTAGTGAAATAAATTCTTTAAACTCCAACTGTGTTTGTTTTAAACTGCAACTTTGTTTGTTTTGATAATAATTTGGTAAAATCCTGTGACCGAAGGCCATAGCTAAGGACAGGTTTTATACAAATGTAATTCTGTAGATATGATGGGAGTAAACCAATATAGATTTGTAAACAAAGATATGCCAATGTTTGAGCCTACGAATGGACAAAGCAGACCAACCTACCCTAGTATACAACACATAATAAGTAAGGGTTTTTAAATTTGTTTTAAATCGTAATGCTCCATGGTAAACGGTATCCAATGCATGCAGACTCTGAGACGACACATGCATGTAGATAACATCACTGTAGTTCAAAAAAGGCTGAAAGCACTAACTTGATGAGAGATGTATAACTTTTAATTAAAAAAATGAATTTCAGCCAAAGTATTTAATGTGAAATTTACTTAAATTTTATCAATTTGTTGTCACCTTGTCTTCCTTATGTATTTTCCAGCTGCAATGATTGTTTTGACCCGGACTCCCTCTGTTGAGGTGGGATTCTTAAAGGAGCCAGAGCTGCACTGTCAGTTTGCAGTGGATCATAAACTGCCTAAAGCAACAGTGGAGTGGAAACTGCAGCGTCACGGCAAGCACATAAAGCTTTTTGGCTACTCCAGCATCACTGGAAAGAGTGAAGGCAGTGGAGTGACTCTCGAGACCATTGAAGATGGAAATGCAACACTTAAACTTCAGTCTACCAGAAAACGCAGTGAGGGAACGTATGTCTGCTCTGTGAAGATTCCTCCTCTCAATGGCAGCCATGGTATTCCTCTTAGCATAAGTGGTAAGATCAGTTTTATCAATAAATGTAACATTTAATGGTATGTCACGTTTTACTATACAAATATTTAAGTGATTAAGTGAATATTTAAGTGAAAAAAATGTGCCATGGCCTTATCATAATTTAGTTTTAATACAATGAAAATCAGTGGATTAAATGTTTATAATAAAAATGAATAAATAAATGTGTTTAAATAAAAATAAACTTGTTTAATTTTAAAAGAAAACTATATAAATATGGTATGGTCAGGCCTAACATTAACTGAACTCAACTATTTTTAAACCCTAACACTTTAAAACAACAAAAAAAAGTGTGTTTTCCTCTGAAATATCTCCTAAAGATGTTCCTATGGAAACTGGACGATTGTTCCAAAGTCTAGGAGCTGCCACAAAAAAAGAATCTCTCACCTCGACGTTTCAAGTGTGACTGTGGAACATTTGGACATAGTTGACCCTTTGAGTGAAGAGATCTCAATGGTTGACGTAGACAAATTGGGTCAGAAATATACTCAGGGGCCACATTTCACTTTGAATTCTGTGCCTTTTACATTCAATACAACCTGAATCACCTAGAAGAAAATGCATTTTCAGATATTACTAAATATTTATTCACCTTTATTTAATTCCAATTCTTCTGTGGAACCGAAAAGATATTATTTTTGTCCAAAGAGTGATGTAGTGCATGGTGAAGCACAGACAAACAAAAATCAACCAAATGCCTTGTTTCTATTGAAGATTGTGAGAAACTGGATTGGAGATGACTTTATGTACAAGATGACTTATACTATTCTGCGTTTGTGTGTGTTTGTGTGTGTCTGTTACACTACAGAACAGCCTCGTGTGTCTCTAAATGTGCCCAACACCTTCTCTATGGCAGCTGGTCAAGACAAGAAGGTGATCTGTGATGCAGAAGGCTACTATCCCCTGGATGTAAACATTATGTGGTATCTTGAGAGACACAGAGAAAACCCTATGCCTTCATTCCTGGATGTTCGGCACGGCAGTCATCAGCTTAATCAAGATGGCACATATTCGATCGCAGCCTTCCTCCATCTAAAGCCTGACTTGGAGAACTCTGGTTATCAGTACACCTGCAGTGTTTCCCATAAGTCTTTGCTCGTCCCAATCAACAAGAGTTTTTTCCTTATTGTTACAGGTGAACCTGATTTATTTGCTCAAACGTAAAGTCCCTAAATGTTCTTTATATTAAATATTAAAACCAGCCATGAAGTGGCTAACCTACAACCCCAAATCAGAAAAAGTTTAAACAGTATGTAAGATGCAAGTAAAAAGCAGGTGATTTCTAAATTTACTTTGACTTGTATTTCATTGCAGACAATACAACAGCACATTGCTTAATGCAGGGGTGTCCAAACTACGGCCCGCGGGCCATCTGCGGCCTGCAATCAGTTTAGTGGCGGCCCGCAAGGCTTTTTATAAATATTAATAGAATCTGGCCGCTGTACAAAAATAAGCGTAATTCAATAAATAACCACCGGGTGTCGCTATCACATGCCTTCAATTAGGCAGCATTTTCTGTTATGACTTAAAACGAACCGACCAAACTGAGGTAAACATAATTGATAAGCACGTTTTGGCGAGCCATGGCGCAAACAGAGAAAAAGGAAAATCAACAGTGAGTGCAGGAAATGTCTTAGTTTTACAAGAGTTTGGATTCATCCAAATTTCCCTTAATGAAACGCCATTCAAAAAGGATGATGAGTCTGTTTGGCTCCTCCTATATATGCGAGCAAACATTTTCACTGATGAATCTAAACAAAAGTTCATTGAGAACCAATCTAACTGACAGCCACCTCTGTGATTTGCTACGTATATCTACTACACAACTCACTCCTGACTTGGCATCAATTCTGAAATCGAAAGCACAACATCACTGTTCACATTAACAGAGTTTATGGTGAGTAAAATATATATATTATGATTTAAAAATGTACAAAATAATTCCATAATAATACCACGCACACACATACAGTACATATATATATGCGTGTCTGTGAAATTGTAAAATTTGGCCCACGACCACGTTTTGTTTTTTGCATCTGGCCCTCAGCCCAAAAACTTTGGACACCCCTGGCTTAATGTGTTCCTCGTGATTTTAATTTTATTTTTGTAAATAAACACAAATTCCTATTTTGTTTCTTGCAACACATTTTTTTTAAAAAAGTTGGAGCAGTAAAGCATTTAACTTTGCAATGTTGCCATTCCTTTTTTTCAACACTTAAAAGTGTTTCAGGTGTTTATTTTTTTCCCCATTCTTATTGCAAACAAGTCTTAAGGTGGGCAACAGTACGGAGTGTTTGTTGTCGCATTTTGCGCTTCAAGATGCATCACACGTTCTTTATTGGAGATAGGTCAGGGCTGCATACAGGCCAGTCAAGTACCCGAATCCTCTTCTTCTGCAGTCAGGACTTTGTAATATGTGCAGAACATGGTTTTACATTGTCATCTTGAATTATGCGTGAGCACCCCTGGAAAAGAAGGCAGCAGCATACTGTGCTCCAAAATCTCTATGTACTTTTCTGCATTAATGGTGCCATCATAGAATTTGCCAAGGCCACTGACACAACCCCATACCATGACAGACCCTGGCTTTTGGACTTGTTGCTGGTAACAGTCTGGATGATCCTTATCTTCTGGCCTGGAGCACACATCTTCCATTTCTCAGAATTACCTGAAATATTGTTTCATCTGACCACAGTACATGTTTCCACTGTGTGATGGTCCATCCCAGATGCCTCCGAGCCCAGAGAAGTCGACAGCGCTTCTGGACACCGTTAACATAAGGCTTCCTTTTGGCACAGTACAATTTTAACTGGCATTTGTAGATGTAATTACTTATGATACTTGACAAAGGTTTGCCAAAGTAGTCCTGAGCGGATATGGTGATATGGCTCATAGATGAATGAATATTCTTAATGCAGTGCCACCTGATGGATCGGACATCACAGTAGTTTAGCTTAGACTTGTGCCCTCGTCCTTTACACACTGAAATTCCTCCAGATTTCTTGAATCTTTAAATTATGTTATGCACTGTTGAAGGTGAAATTTTCTCACGTAGTTGTTGCCAAACTGGTGATCTTTGGCCCATCTTTGCTCTTAAAGGACTAGACCTTCTTGGATGCTGCGTTTGTACCAAATCATAATTACCATCACCTGTTGACATCACCTGTTTCAAATCACATCATTTAACCAATTTACCTAATTACTAGCCCTAAATTGCTCCGATCCCAACTTTTTTTGGAATGTGTTGCAGCTCTGAGCAAAAGGAAAGGACATTTATTTAGAAATTAAATGAAGTTGAACGGACAAAACATTAAATATTTTGTGTTCATGTTGTGTCTGCAATGAAATACAAGTCAAAGTAAATTTGGAAATCACTACTTTTATATTTGCATTTTCGATACTGTCTTAACTTTTGCTGATTTTGGGGTTGTAATATATCATTATATCATATTTACAGCAATATTAAATACAGGATTTTGTTTTTTGATTACAGAAACTGACTCTACCATGTGGTATTTCGCAGTCATTGGGTTTATCCTTTCCATGCTGTTAATAATACATTATGTTCCACGCTTTTTTGCAGGTAAGAAATTTGTTGATTACAAATTTTATGTTCTATAAAATAACCAAAGCCCTTTATTTCGTGGACAACACAGTAATACAAATTTGAAAACGGCAATGATTGTAGAACACATATTACAACAAATTTCTGAATGTTACAGCAGTGGAGTAGGACATTTACTTCAGTGTGACTTCAGGATGTCACTAGTTTGATAAACTCATTTGGAACCTTGTTTGTTACGAACAAACATACAAACCAAAAATAAATAAAAACATAACCAGATTATAAATAGATATACAGTGCTCAGCTTATATAAGTACACCCCTCACAAATCTATCTTTTTTTCAATTCATATTGTTTATAGGAAGCTATACAATAATATTTTGGTGCATTTACATTGCATTAGTTAGTACTGAGGCCAAATCTGGAGCTCATCTAACAAAATAACTTATGATAACTGTACAAATACTAGTATACCCAAATTTATGTTATAGAAAAATATTAATATTAAATTGAAAATATTTGTTAATTTTGTAGGTTTCATTTGTTTTTGTTTTTTTTTCAATATTTAGCTTGAATTTAATTGTATTATCTTTCCATTTCTAAATATGTTTGGTGACTTAAATCATATTTTAATAATAGTATCTGTTTAATAAATCTGTTTTGTTTAAATGCACCAAAATACATTGCCTATATTTACTTAAAAATGGATAAAAATATTCATTTTCAAAATGAGGTGTACTCAATTATGCTGCGCACTATATAAACCATTTCAATGCGCTGATGTCACTGGCCCATGGACATTTCCTGCTTGTTATCGAACTATTTCATAACTGTAACGAGGCAATGCAATCATAACGTAATGTCAAAACAGCTATCATAACATTATATATCAATATGTGGCTCTTTTTGGATTCTCCGAAGCTATAGAAACTAAAAATGTCAAACAGGAAGTATGCTGGGACCGTTGTTATTGTTTACATCCCTCAAATGATGCATAATATATATAACCAGATATAACCTAATTGTTTTTTTTACTTAATATATTTTGTAAAAGAAACAAGAATACTAATAATAACAAATAATAAATAAGATAAATAAATAAATAATCTATAAAAAAAAATTCAATAAAATGTATTTCTTTATCCGTGTAAACTTAAAGAGATTAAATTGTACTCATTATTTACTCATTATTGTGCTTACCCACAAAAGGTTTCAAATCTACCAACCTGATTTCACCAAGTAGGACTTGTTCCTGGATTAACATCTAAATTGGTCCAGGAACAACATCCCAATCAGCCAATCAGAATTAAGGGATACATTTATAGTTTGTTAAGTTTAAGTTTAGGCTTACTGTTAGGTTTATGCACATTTATATGAGTGTTATTCAACTGTTATTCCCCTCCGATTTTCAAAATAATGTAGAGTTATGGCTGGGTTTAGGGGTAGGATTACTTTTTCCAACAAAAATGATATTCCAGGATCAACATACTTTAGGTTAATCCAGGATCGCATCTTCTGTTGAACATTTCAAAAGATATTTTGAAAAAGTGAAAGTCTGTAACCTTTGATTTCCATAGAAATACAAATACTTTGGAAGTCAATGGTTACAGGCTTCCAGCTTTCTTTAGAATATCTTTGTGTTTGACAGAAGAAAGTTAAACAGGTTTGGAACAAGTAAGGCGTTAGTAAATTATTTAATTTTAGGGTAAATTATTCCTTTAAATGATATCTTTTATTTATTTACTGATCACATAGCAATTATTTCATTTACTTAAAACATGTCTAATCTTCTTAACATTTTCTCTTATTCTAGGACGAAAATCAGTAAAAAGGTAAGGGATAGCTTTAAAGTACAGGAGCATCTATATGTAACTGAGTATGAGTGAGATGACTGCTCTGTGCATGCCGGTGTCTAAATGACATGAGTGTGTGGGTCAAATGTATTTGTCATACTGTATATCCGGTCTAGGAGTAGGCAAGTAAAGTCTTAAGCAAATCAAAGCACTGCCTATGCCTTGGTCCAGTCTTAAATGCTTCATGTTGACACTGTCTGTTTTTTGCAGATATATGAGCTCATGTCTGGGGGCTTAAAGTACAGCATCGTGAAAATTTATGTCACATCCCTCCTTTCCTACAATCTGTCTCTCATCACTGCTGTCTTCTGCTGCTGCTTCCTGGTGATCTACGTTTGAAAATGGGGTGTTTCTGAGAGGTGTAATTCCAGATATCATGGTTTATGTCCAAGTTTGTATTGGTTAATGAGGTACTGTTGCTCTCTTCATGTACTGAAGAATTTACTGGATCATTTTTGCCAAGAAATGCTAAAAAATAATATATTAATGTAATTTTATCATTTGAAAGTGCAACTTTGCATGGACTTTGGATTTCAAATAGTTTGACAAAAAAAATCATAAATATTGTTCTAGTGAACTTAAAAGGGTTGCATGATTGTACATATTGATTGTGATTGTAAAATTTAAAAATATATATTTTTTTCCTTCAGTTGCAGTTGGTTGCTGTAAAAGTCTTCATTCACTGTATAGTCTTTACACACATAAAGTGATAGCAAATAAAAAAAAAACTATTTTATCATTATTAAACAATATTACAATTTACCTACATTTCTGTTGTGTAGTGTTAAATTTATTATTAACCAACACAAATTAACAGCAGTATAATTATTAAGTAACATTACATTAATACATGTTATCTAACTATGCTTAATGTAGAGTGTTAGCAAATAGATAAATGAAGTTTTAAACAAAACAACTGCCATGCACAATTGTTTATTTCAATTTCTTCTGTGAAAACCAAAAGAACATTTTCAAACTGAGTTCCTGGTACAGTATCATAACTGAGCTATCTTCTGGTGTAGAACAGCTTTCATGTCTGCGCACTGCAAATTATCTGCGATTGTAGTGAAGAAATGACGTGTATTGAGTCCCTCCAAGGCAGTGCAGCTGTCGGGATATGCTGAGAGCACAGACTCATATTGGGTCAGAATCTCCAGGGCACATAGGAACAGCGCCTCTGGCTGACCAGGTATCATCACCTGCACATGAAGCACATGACAGAAGAGCTGAGTTAACACGAACAGAACTTCCTGACTGCAAGATCCAGAGGTTTTAGGGGATGCCATGGTGGATGGCAGGAAAATCTTCTCAGTGACCGAGCTGATAATGCTCCGCAATGCACTGGCATAAAGCCGTCCGGTATGCACCCAGCCTTGAGGTGGAAGCCAATCAGAGCAGCTGGAACTGCAGAGCAGCTGGAAGATTCGCAGAAGAAACACAGAGAGACGCAACTCAGCAGAAAAAGACCGTAGGTCAAGTAACGGAAGGAAATCAACATATTCTAAAGAGTATGGCACATACAGTTTGCCTGACTGCAAAAGTTCTTGTAACACTTTCAAAAGTCGTTCCCATTCCCCAGATGTGCACCATGGCAGGAGCTGACACACTGCGACTAGCAGCCCCTTGCTGAACATGTTGACGTCATCTGGTTTCAGCAGGTTTAGGGAGAGAGATTCCAGCATTACCTCACAGACACATTCTGACAGAGTGCAGCACTCCAACCAGGCCACAAGTCCAGTACCTTGTCCATACTGAGGCAAGTCCAGGCCAGACCAATCATGCTCTGTAAGATCACAAACTGCCAACAGAGAGCTTGGAACTTCATACTTGAAATGTTTTCCCCACACATCTTTCAGGTAAAAACGCACAGTCCAGTCCAGTTCCTCCACTTTACTATAGAGCCAAAAGAGAGCTCTCGACCAAACATCAGGTGCACGAGCCACTTCCTTCCCAACGATTGTCCCCATAGTGTGCATTACAGACAACAGCAGCTCTTTGGTCTCCATGGGCATGGGCATCTCACCCTCTACTGGCTGGTCCCAGCACCTACTGCACTCATTGAGGAGCTGAGCAAGACAATATAAAGACGGGAATGGAGAGCAGCTCATTATCCAGTGCGTTGTGTCATTGCTGGTCTCCTGGCTCAGCGTGCACTGAAGAAGTCTGAGACAGATCTGCAAGTTGCTTGAACCTGGAGTTGTTGCTATAAGGTATGGCTGGACAAACGCATGCAAGACTTCTTCCGGAGAAAGAAAGCTCAGCTTTTCTCCAGTGCATCCAGAGATGCTGACCTTCATCAGCTCAGCTAAGAATTGCAGAAACTGGTTCTCCTCCTGAGGTGAGGATAATTTGCTCCATACAGTGTCCTGCAGGCATCTACTCATAAGACTGTCATTGTGAACTCCCGATAAAGACATGAGACCTGGGAGTTGCTGGAGAATCTCGGCTATCAGAGTGTGAGCGCCAAGGTTCACAACAGCCATGTGGCAGCATCGCCGCAATGTGGCTTCAGGGTTCTGGAAAGCCACTCGTGCCACAGCAGTGACCGCTGCATCTATGCTGCTGTTGGCACCACTCTGAATGATGCTATTGAAGGCCAGATTGAGCTCATCAGAGAAGCCTTTAGTTACAGAAGAGGGAAGAAATCCATGAAGACCTTTCCTGGACACGGAAAGCAATTCTGAAAGTGTAGCATTTCGGTCTGATAAGGGCAAGTGGGAAAATATGTCTACGATCACATCCTTTAGTTTTTTGCAGTGATCAACATCAGCATCACTTTGACATTTGTGTGTAAGTGTGGAAATCAACGTCATCAGGAGGTCTTTGGTTTGAAACACACTTGCATTTCTCTCCAAGCACTGAATCCAGTTCGCATCATTGAAATCTTGACTTAGTTTGGAGGCAAACAGTCGAGGAAGGCCTTCAAATCCTTCAAGACGATGATCTAAGATGGTCACACACATACTTGCTATTTCTTCAGCAGAACTTTCAGGAACCGTGAAAGATAAAGATCCCAACAAGACTTTTAAACTTACTTTCAAGTTATTTAGAGTCTGTCCATTCCCAACCAAGTCTTTGGTGTGTGATGGTTGCTCCAGAGATGTCAGAACTCTATCTAAGCTGTCTTTCAGGCGTATCACTGTGGCATGTGGCTCATTGCTGGGTGTCTTCAGAAGCCCCATCACCTCCCAGGAGCATATAACCTCAAGTGTGACCTGCATAGCCTGTATGAATGTCATCCCACAGGGCTTGCTCTCTGCAGGAATGAGGGCAGCAGCAAGGTCTCTCCGAGCCTCACGTATGACCTCAATCAGGCCCAAATTCTCCAACACTTCACCATTTCCCTTTTTAAGACTCACTGCACGAGATATCTGCTTAAGTTTCATTTCTATGGGGAGATCAGTAGCGCTGCTTATAAGGTAGCTGGTATACAGCGTGTCCAGACAATTAGAGAGAGCAACATAACACAATTCAGAGGAGGTCAAATGCTCTTTTATTTTCCTCAGCCCCTCAAACAGTATGTTCACCATACATGTAGACGTGGATTCTGGGTCAGGCTTGAATCTTTTTAATGCTTGTGGTGATGGTTCAGTTGTGGACAGTGAACGTGAACATTGAGCTGTAAAGAGCTGATCTAAGGCATCTTCACATCCTCTCTTCCCTTTCAGTAGCTCCCACCACACCTCCAGCAAAAGCTTTACATCTGCCTCCGAGCTGCTACTTGTCACATGATCAACCAACAACTTGAGCTCATCACACCGTTCAGATGGTTGAAAGCACAACAGCAGATCCACATAGATGGTAGAAAAGCTCATGGACTTTATCAGCTCAAACAACACGGTGTGATTAATGTCCGGAAGGCTGTTCTGGACATCAAATAATGGGTCTTCCTTCCATCTCGTATCAATGTCCTTTATGTTCTTCACATCTAAGATCTTGCTCCACACAATACAGAGGATCTTCTTCCTCCAGTGATGTCGGTCTTTGGAGTCTTTGAGTGAATGTTCACATATCTCTTTGACTGCGTTAACAATTGGAAGTCCAATCCGTTCCCAGTCTTCTTTTCTCAGAGATGACAGTGGCTCAGGTTGGCATATCTGACTGGCCAGTAAGAATCCTCCCTGTAGCACAGCCGTCTTCTCACAACTTAGCCATGACTCTAAAACAGAAGATGGGTATCAGGTATTATTGCTTTCAGGCATGATAAATGATCTTCACAATTTTGTACGAGTTTGCATTGTTTCCACCAAAACATCAGTTATTGCTGTTATTGATATTGTTTTTGTTATTGATAGGGATGCTCTGATCAGGATTTTTGCAGTCGATACTGAGTACCGATTCCTTGCCATGGTGGTCGGCCGATACTGAGTACAGATTCTAATGCTTCAAGCTTTATAATGCATTAAGCACATTTTCCCTCTAAGTATGAACCTTAAGAGAGGATCTTGCTTTGCCACATTTAGGTGTGAACATGTCATGGCCAGAAGCAGCTTTACAGAAAATAAGTCATGCATTAATTTTACTTCAGCTTAGTCTCTTATTTATCAGGGGTCACCACAGCGGAATGAACCGCCACAAAAAATTATATAACGCAGATATTAAAATTTGTAAGAAAAATTCCAAACATTGCAATTTGGAAACATTGCAAATGATGAAAGAGGAATTCAACATGTCTCAATCAAGAAAATGTTGCGCATATTTAATGCATGGTTTCCGCTACATTCTTTGATAGCAGGGCGCCCCACCAAAATTCATCCAGCCACGGCTACATTACAGCTGCTTATTCAAAACATTTTTTTAAAATAGCGGGTTATAATCACACTAAAACGTATTAAAAGGTGAATTATAACAGCGTGAACTTTTCTGTAATCGTAGTAGTGCTGTGTGTTATTTGTTTAACCCTTTAAGATTGCAAGCTGACTGACAGACAGGGCTGCATGATGCGTGAGGCCAGCATACAGTCGTAGCATTCAGTTAAGATGAACAGTTTGCATAAAATACTTTGTAGATAAAGATCTATGGCTCTGCATACAATGATTTTGTTAAAAATGAGTTTATAGCCGTTTCACTTTACTTTAGGACACATTAATGCCGCTCTGTAGGTCTATTGGAGACATTCATAAATTCCTAGCAAATCTAATAAATGTTGGAGACATATTTGTTACATAAATGCACTAAATCACAGTTAAGCAGCATATATTTGAGGGCATGCAAGAAGTTGTATGTGCGAACAGAGGAAATTGGCGCAGAAGCAAAGAGACCCGCATGCCCGTATTACATAAATGTGATCTCGTAATACTGGGCTCACGACATTTGGCATTGAAATAACGCCATAGGTAGTTGGTAGATGTGTGTAAAAGGTCTGCCGCCACAGCTCCTGGAGGAAACACTGTGATGCATAAGAAGTTAAAATGCACACCTATAAATCTAATACTTCTCTACTAAAAAGAAATAGGCCTATAAACTGCTGTTTATTGCAATAAGTACATTACAAGAAGTTATATTATTAAATATTCATGTTTTATTTATCTAATAATTCCAGTCATCTTAGTGAACTTGCAATATTGTCAACAACACAGACCTTTCAGTTGTTATATGTAGAAAAGCCTAAATACAGAGAGGGTCATTTGCACTCACAGTGTCTTTACTGCTCTATTCATTTAACCCAAGAAATGTAATGCTTAGACCATCACTGTGCCTCTCGCGATCTGATCTCTTGCTCATTTACTCTCGTCGCCATGATTTTCAGGTATTTTAACAAATTTTTGGGGATCACGGAGTGGGTTTAAATATGCAGGAGACTTGCGGAGCTTCTGGGAGAGGTCATAAGATTGGATGAGACACTAGATAGAGGTGATAGACCGTATAAATAGGTCGCACCGCATCTGTATATATTTTAGCTGCTGTGACTCCATACATCATTTACCTCATCACGTGTTGTGGCTCCTGTAGGCTATGTATAATATACGGGAGCGCACATGCATCTTCCTCTGCTTGTAAACTCATGAACAAACACCTATGATCGGTTCATAAGGTCTGCCAGATTGGCGAGTACCGATCGAGTCATTAAATGTGATTATCAGCCGATGTCGATCGATCATTTATTACAGCTGATATTGTTTAGGGATGATATGAAAATGTGACCAACAAAGATTAACTCTTTATATTTGAAAGCAGATAACTGCTGTATATAGACCAGTTAATACAAAATATGCATTTTCTAAGCTTGATTATTAAAACAAAATGTAAAAAATTATTATGGACAACTGATTTAATTTTACAATCTTGAGTATAGTTAAGAAACTTAAAACAGGAAAATTGAGGCTACATCTAGATCTGTCTTTTCCTAAATAAATGACAAATTGCAATTCTAATGTCCTCGTTGTCTGAGTGAAACACACATGTTGTTTTTGTTAGTGTATCCTGTGTGCAAAATGTGGCAAAATCAAGGCACCAATAAAAACCCTTATGGCAAGTAGCCCATCAAATTTATTGGCAGATCATTTATTTTCTTATCATGTTAACTCCAACATTCATTTAGCGTGTTTCTATTCACTAACATTTTTAATAAACAACTTGAACAATTTTGTTCAATATATCTAATAAAAGCTCTAAATAACATTCATTTATTTATTTTTTTTTACATTTAAAACGTGGGTAGTAGTAGACAATTGTGTAGTAGACATTTAGAGAAATTTCTAAATGGTCTCTTTTTTGAATAACTATTTAGCAATTACTAAACCTAAATTGGGCGCCACGGTGGCGTAGTGAGTAGCACGTTCGCCTCACAGCAAGAAGGTCGCTGGTTCGAGCCTGGGCTGGGTCAGTTGGCATTTCTGTGTGGAGTTTGCATGTTCTCCCCGTGGTTGTGTGGGTTGCCTCCGGGTGCCCGGTTTCCCCCACAAGTCCAAAGACATGTGGTATAGGTGAATTGGGTAAGCTAAATTGTCCATAGTGTATGTGTGTGAATGAGTGTGTATGGATGTTTCCCAGAGATGGGTTGCGGCTGGAAGGGCATCCGCTGCGTAAAACAAATGTTGGATAAGTTGGTGGTTCATTCCACTGGGGTGACCCCGGATAAATAAAGGGACTAAGCCGACAAGAAAATGAATGAATAAGCCTAAATTGTAATGCGTGAGATCTCCTTAACACAGTGTAAGATACTGAGGAAAATGTGTGACCAAAAAAAATGCAAGTTTGCAGTATACAACCATACTTTGTAGAAATTCTGTGAATGAAACTGCAAAACCCAAAAGAAATAATGCTAATCAAGAAGATTTTTAAAAAAGTGTCATTATGGATGTGACCGATGTGAAATTGCCACTTGTGTGACTTTGGTAAATCAAATATAATAGTTTGAAAACATTAACAGAGACATTTTTGAGTACTTCTAAAGTACTGTAAAATACTTGCCTACGCAAAAAAAACTTTCCGTATTTCAATGAAAACTTCATTTTTTTCATGGCAAGGTTGACATCTGAGTGCAATAGCTCTGACGTTATATCAAGTCATCATTTACAATAAAACTACTCAAACTGAAATATTGTTAAACGCAGATAACCTCAAGCACAAAATAATAGCGTAAAAGTAATAGTAAAGTAATAATAAAAAAGATAATTACCTTGATCCATAATTGTTGGAAATCCAAAGAAATGTTACCAGCTGCAGTAACTCATATCCGCCTTACTGCGACAATGTTGACAGTTTTCAGATATTAATTTAGGAAAATCTGAAATCTCTAGGAAAATATACGTTAAGTTAGTTTTGAATAGTTGCTCTCAACACGTTAGCGGCAAAATGAAGAGAGCATGTGTTTACTTCCGCGTCAACGTATTTGGCCAGAGAAAAAAGAGAGCTCGTGTTGTGCTTCCCGCGTTTCTCTGTCGCCCTCACACGGACAAAGAGGTAATTGATTCATTTGATCTTCCTCAGTGATTTGAATCTTTTGCATCAGTTCGATAAAAACATTTTCTTCAAATTAAGTTATTGACGCTTGATGATATTTATCCTTCACTCAAATGATTCGTTCACAACAGATATATCATTAATCTCATACAGAGAGCGTGAAGTCGAATCATTCGTTCAGGAAAAGATTTGTTCAGAATCAGATTCGAAAGAACCGGTTGGTCTAATGACAGTTTCAGTGAAACGAAAGAGAAAGTAGACTACGCGGACTGGATTGCATGGCAGTTTTAGGAAACGGATGATTGTCCTGAGGACGAGAATACACGATATGTTTTGGTCTTTTGGTGGATTTATTCTAGCACTTGTATGCTTAGGTATTTATAAATGAGCCGTGTAATGATATTCCTGTTTAGTCAGCGATGTGTTTTCTTATTTGCTTACTCATGTAATGCTGCATTATGCCAAAAGCTGTATTACAAGCGTTCAATGATCGAATTAAACATAATTATAGCATGTTTATTAAAACTGTGAATCCCTTTAAATCCCTTTAAATACCCATGTTCTGTGCGCTTGTGTGTTGCCTGTTTGTTTACAATTACTTTGTGCTGTTGTTTTTTATTATTATACTCTGTATTTACTGACATGTTTCGACCAGGTGTAAATGGATCCCAGCCTCTTCGTGATGTTCAATGGCTTCCTTGTCAGTTTGTGGACGAGAAAGTTCACACAAACGAAGAAGGTCACACTGAAACCAAGTATATCCACAGAGAGGCTGTACTTCAGTTTGGTAAAGATGGGGACAGTGCTTTACACCCCACCATTACCTTCCTTGTCACAGGTGGGCAAAGGTCATATCAAGTCATAGACTTATTATATAATTTCTTCTTAAAATATAATCTCTGTTCATTTGCTGTGTCTCATGCAGGTTCTAAAGTGGATATGAGGCGTTATTTGGAGGGAAGTGAGGACACGCTACAATGTGAGATCCGTAGATACAGCACTGGAGGGATAGTAATGCGCTGGCCTGTTGCAGGAGCACAAGAGTATGACGTCTGGTTCACCTGTACATTACGTCATACACAAGGCTTGTTCGTCATCACCAGCTTTCTCAGATACACACCTGCGGCTCCTGCTCAGGGGCAGGTGGACTTTCTACAGTGGATGTCAGTCAATGATCGGGATCTCCTGACAACATCAGGTAACACTAAAGCAGGTGTATTTTCTCCTTTAAAAATGGATTAGAACCACTGTTACGTCACGTTAACTAAACAGTTAAAACAGTAAAAAACTAAACTAGTTAAAACAGTTAATATAAAATATACACGAATTATTAAAACATATACTGCATGTGTAATTATTATACAGCAACTTTCAATCTAAAAAAAGAATTGGTTGTTGCTTACTTGACACAATTTTATTAATTGAACTCAACACTGAAAAATTACTCATTGCACGATAATGAAACTTTTACATTTCTGAAATTAACTTTAATAAACAGAACATAAATTACAGTCCCCTCTCGAGTCCCGGCTGGACCAGTTGGCATTTCTATGTGGAGATATTCTCCCCATGTTTGCGTGGGTTTCCTATGGGTGCTTCGGTTTCCCCACAGCCCAAAGACATGCGGTATAAGTGAATTAGATGAACTAAATTGGCCATAGTGTGTGTGAATATGAGTGTGTATGGGTGTTTTTCCAGTATTAGGTTGCGGCTGGAAGGGCATCCACTGCAAAATACATATGTTAGAATAGTTGGCAGTTCATTCCGCTGTGGCGACTCCTGAAAAATAAGGGACCAGCTGAAGAAAAATGAATGAATGAATGAATTTGCCTCATTTCAGAAAACAAGGGACTGGCATATTTTCTATACCATATTAAGACCTCAAAATGAGGTGGAGGTAGTATTCTGATCATGAAGTTTTGATACTTGAAACACCTTCTGCATTATTCTTATAATCTTATCAATTAAATATATATTTAAAAATGCTAACATTAAATATAATTAATATAATTAAATATAATTGCATGACCAGTGATTGAGCATTACTTAGGATCTGTCAGTAGCCAAGAATTCTCTATGCAGGAAAAAAAAACATTATATTATGAGTGTCTTCCTTGTGTGTTTTCCAGCTGCAATGGTTGTTTTGACCCGGACTCCCTCTGTTGAGGTGGGATTCTTGAAAGAGCCAGAGCTGCACTGTCAGTTTGCAGTGGATCATAAACTGCCCAATGCAACAGTGGAGTGGAGACTTCAACGACATGGCGAACGGACCAAGCTTTTTAGCTACTCCAGCCGCACTGGTAAAAGTGAAGGCAGAGGAGTGACTGTGAAGACCATCGCTGGCGGAAATGCCTCCTTTAAGCTTGTACCAACCAAAAAACACAGTGAGGGCACATATGTCTGCTCTGTGATGGTTCCTCCTCTCTATGGCAGCCATGATATTCCTCTTAGCCTACGTGGTAAGAAGACAAACTTTGTTCGATTCATTTACCATTTACTGGTAAAGCGATTTTTACAATACAAATATTTCATTGATGGAATCAAACAAATACCACAGTTTAGTTACTTTCACGTCTTTCCAAACCTTCTGTGGAAAATGATAAATTATTTATTATCTCTATAAACGAGATGTTATAGAATTGTTATATCATAGATATATGATTAGAAGATAGAAGATAATTAATTTATATTAAATAAAATGTTTTTTTAATAAGCATTTTGAATTCAATTCAGCACATAGTAATTGAAATATTGATTTATATACAGTATTTAATACCTTATTTAATCACTCTCCTGTCATTCTAAATTTTCTGTGGAAGACAAGATATTTAATATTTAGTTTTTTTTGTTGTTGTTTTTTTTCGTCTTCAAACAATAAAGGTCAGTGGACTTAAATGTTCATTTGTACTCCACTGACTTCTTTTGCATTAGCAAAACAGCCAAAACATCCATCAAATTGTATTTTCACAGAAAATCATACAGTCATACAGGACTGGATGAACATTAGAGTACAAACGATGACAGAAGTATACTTTTTTTATGTAAACGGTCACTTTAATGTCCTTTTTGTATCTATAACACAGAACAGCCCCGTGTGTCTCTGAATGTGGGCTCCACCTTGTCTATGGTAGTTGGTCAGGACCAGAAGCTGATCTGTGAAGCAGAAAGCTACTATCCACTGGACGTAAACATTGAGTGGTACCGCGAGCCACATGGAGGAAGCCCTACACCTTTGTTTTTGAAGAATGTTCTGTACTCCAGTCATCGAATACATCAAGATGGCACATATTCACTTTCAGCCTTTTTCTATCTACAACCTGGCCTAGAAGACTCTGGATATAAGTACACCTGCAGAGTTTCCCATACGTCTTTGCTCACTCCTGTTCGCAAGAGCTTTTATCTCGTAGTTACAGGTAAACCTGATTCATTTGCACAATTGGAAAGTCCCTGACTCCCTGTGTCCTTTATGGTTAATAGTACAACTAGCCACTAGGTGGCAGGCATAATGTATCATTCAGTGTCTCAGGCTTACAACACTCTCGGTTTTATAGCCTTTTTTATCCCTTTGTATTGCAGAACCTGACTCTACCATGTGGTATATCGCAGTTTTTGGGTTTATAATCGCCATGCTAGTAATTCTGTGTTATACGCTGCCTCTTCTTGCAGGTAATTCATTTGTTCATCATAAATCACTATTATTACAATCTTAGTCCATCCCTCATTAGATTTTTTTCCCCATGGTTTTACACCATGGAAAATGAACAAGCAGTATGCATGTTATATTTTGTTGATGAGTAAGACTGCATTATTATTTATATTTATTTTATTTTAATTAAGTTTTTTATTTAATTGTACACAAGATGGAAATAAAAACTGCATCTTAATTAATATTTATTATAGAAAGACTATAATTTTACTATCAATTTATATAAGCTTTGATTCCAGCATCTCATATTTTTTGCAGATAACATATTTTAACATATCTTTTGCGTAATAGTGTGACTGATAATTAATCAAGACAACACTGTAAAAGAACTTGCTGACTTAAATTCCTAAGGTGAATCAAAATTACTTTAAATCTTTTCAAATGACATCAATTAAACTTTAAGTTAAAATGTTACAAGTGTTTTAAAAAAGTTGAAACCTGATTAAGCAGGTTAAAAAAGTCATAGTACGTTATAGTAACATAAATGCACACATTGTGACTTTTTGATCAATTATTTTACAGTGAATCTGTTGAATTACTATTTAAATGATATGTTAAATAGCATAGTTTTTTTCCATTTACATGTGCCAAATCTAATGCTCTTAACGTTTTGTCTTTTTTAGGACAAAGAGCAAAAAAGGTGAGAGACCAATTTGAAGAATAGAAGCATAACAATAACATTTCTGCCAACCTGCGCATCTTTTGTGCAGATGAATATGGACACCATCTGTATATGAGTGAGATGAATAGGCTGTCTGTACTGTTTGTGTTAGTGTATGTGTGCATGCCTTGTGTTTTATACGTCTGCATGTATGTGCAATTACTGGCATGTGTGGAAGTGTGACGTAAGTGTGTGCGTCTATTTGCCATATGTCCGGTCTCACACACCGTATGTTTACACTGTGTCTCTTATGTGCAGATGTTTTGAGAGCTCATGCCTGAGGATTTCAAGTACAGCGTCATGGAGACCGTCAACACATCCCTCCTTCTCACTTTCTGTCTCTGCTCATCCTCGCTGTCTCCTGCTGCTGCTGCCTTCGCCAAGATCAGGTGCTCTTCATGGGAAAATGGGGAGTCGCTGAGAGGTGTAATTCCAGAAATCATGGTTTATGTCTTTGTTTACAATGGCTAATAAGACACTGTTGCTCTCCATGAACTGAAGAAGAATGCACTCAGCTTTCTGGCTGAATTATTTTTTGAGTGTCCTTAAATCATAATGATGACTTTAGTTTGGAAAGAAATTCATGGATACACTGTTGAGTTTGATCATTTTAGTTTAGAAATGATAAAATAATATAAAGAGTTGACAAAAATGATAAAAACATTTTTTAGCTAAATTTCGAGGGAAAATTAAGTGGGGGAAAATGTTTTAAAAAACAGTTGCTTAAAAGAACAACAAAAATGTTTTGATGATTGAAGTATTGTACTTGAATTTTAATATTTGAACAAAAAAGTCAAATAAAATGTGTTTTGTTCCGATAGCTTCACATTGGAACATATACACCAGTTTGTGTGATGTTTGCAATGCTGTTTTGCGCTCGCGATGAAAGCCAACACCAGTGGCGCTCTGAGGCCTGTGGGATTTTGAAGTATTCTTGGCTAAATGCTCATCTCTGGACCACACGAAGCCCCCCTGTGAGGCATCTCCCTGACTCCCTGTTAGCTACACTATAAACACTTCACTCAGGAATGGCAGCTGTTCCCAAATGGCACTTGGTACATTCCCCTTCTCCTGCAGTACCCTCCTCATCTCTGCCACTCACTTTAGGCCTCAGTATACTCAAACTCACAATATACTCTATTTTTTTTATTTAGGGGTAAAAAAAAGTTTTTTTTGAATTGCCTGATATATATATATATATATATATATATACTGTGTTTTACCTTTACGATGCCCACAATGTTGAAAGAGATGTTTCCTCTTTTCTCTCAGTAAAAAAATAAACATACAATAATAAAAAACAGTAGTTAAGAAAGCATCTGATAATACCAGCTAGGATGTTTGCATATCGCTTCACTTCACATTTATTTATATTGTCCTTTATACTAGATGACTTGAAAACAAGCGATTATAGAGTACCAAACAATGGTGTCAGTGTTGCTTTTAATTAGAATAACGCTCCATTTTCTACTATAAAGCAGCTCTTCAATGTTTCTTTTTACCTGTGGACATCTGGGGCGCCACGGTGGCGTAGTGAGTAGCACGTTCGCCTCACAGCAAGAAGGTCGCTGGTTCGAGCCTCAGTTGGCATTTCTGTGTGGAGTTTGCATGTTCTCCCCATGATCGTGTGGGTTTCCTCCGGGTGCTCCGGTTTCCCCCACAAGTCCAAAGACGTGGTATAGGTGAATTGGGTAGGCTAAATTGTCCGTAGTGTATGAGTGTGAATGAGTGTGTATGGATGTTTCCCAGAGATGGGTTGCAGCTGGAAGGGCATCCGCTGCGTAAAACAAATGCTGGATAAGTTGGCGGTTCATTCCACTGTGGCGACCCCAGAAAAGAAAATGAATGAATGAATGATGTGGACATCTGATTCAATAGACTGAACAAAGCAGCAAACTAAATGCACAAACATACAGAAGTAGTACAGGGGTAAGCTGTGTATCGGTGCTCTTTGGATATGGGAGTCTTTCAAAATCAAATCATCACTCCAAGCCACTTAAAAAATTATAAAACAAAGTTTATAAAACTTTATTAACATGACTAATATATTAAAAACAGCACACATGCACCAATGCATTGTGGCTAACTAGCGTTCACATGACACAATCATCTGATTAGCTCACCAAGCAGTGAATAGACAATCTCAATAGAAAACTCAAACAGTAGTTTCAAATGCATTTTAACTAAAATAAAAATAATAACAATAATAAAAAGAAAACTTTAGGCTGTTGGACTATTGGTGATTTGATTCATTGTGAAAAAACTATTGCAAAATATAAAAACAATTTATTAATCCATTAATACTGAATCTCTGACATCAAGACCTGGAAAGTAGAAATGAACCAGAAAAGATTTCCATGCCAAAGAAGGCGGAGCTTTAAAGCCACACCTAACTTCTATTTAATCACTATAGGCCAATGATTATTTAAAAAATCTTTTAACTTTCTAAATGGCAAACTGTTTCAAACTGCAAAATGGCCTGATTTTTGACCTGATTTGGTTCAGAATGACTTCACAACAGTTCATTCTTTGACTTTACTTGAAGTTGCCCAGCTTCAGCTTCTCCAAATGTACAACGAAGCCATTTATATGTAAATTCAGAATCCTTAATTTCATTAGTTGCATTCTTGTGCATGCATTAATCAAGAGAAACTATAGCTTTAGCTTGATTTCTAGGTTTTCAGCAGTGATGCTCATTGGAAACTCATTGGCGTGCTTGGTGGGTCAGCAGCCAGAGGAAGGTCAGCGTTCAGCCAAGCTTTGCAGTTCTACAGAAACAGCTGTCTTGGGACCGTATGAGGCTTATGCCTTGAGAAATCAAGAGTCTCTATTACAGCAACTGCATAAACGACGGGCCGCCTGCCCGTGGCTCGTGATCTGTTATTAGCCCCGTCAGTTTCCATTCGACCCGTTGACATTTCAAACAACATGCGGCTTTGGCTTGTTTTATTTCGGCTAATGTGTTGTGGAAGTTAGAGGTATTTTTCTAGCACAAATTAACGAGCTGAGTTCAACTGAACAATGATTGGAGTTGATTAACCCTCTGTGTGCTGCGACAGGCAACCATGTGGCCCTGCTTTCACCACAGATGGGGTTTAAAAACAAACAGGCCTGGAGGTGGGCAGGCTGTGCTGTGTAATTCAAAGAGAATTAAGGGGAATGGCTTGTTTTGTTTCTGAAGCCCAGAAACGTAGAGCTGTGCGACTGCTGATGGTGGTCAGTGCTCTGGGGAAATCAATAATGGCTTAGCCGATGATTCATAATTGATGGATAAATATTGTGCTAATGGACAGGGGGCCTCATTTATATCATGTGCATACACGCAGATGTGATCATAGAATATGTTTTTTCCATGCTCATGTCCAGATTTATAAAAATGGTCATTTGCATTATTATAGATTTCACATCCTGACGAGAGGTGGTTTCTCTCTGTGAGTTTTACTGAATCACACATATGAACATTTCAGAAATGATTTTAAATCAACTATAGGACATTTGGTAACACTTTATTTCGATGGTCCATTTGAGTATCAGTAGACTGTCTACTTAATATCTGTTGACACTGGCATTTAACAGACATTTAACTGACTATAGGAAACTTTGCAAGTACATGTCAACTTACACTAACCCTAACCTTAATCCCAACCTAACAGTCTACTTATAATCTAATGAGAATTAGTTGCAATGTAACTTAAATTCAACAAACGGACCATCAAAATAAAGTGTGACCCGACATTTTATGTTATTGTTAAATATCAGCTTTTATTTTTTATTTTCAGTTGATATTTTACGTTTGGTTAATAAGTATTAATTAAATGTTTTTAGTACTTTTATGAACTTAATCATTTTAATTTAAAAAAAACATGTCTGCTTGGCTTAAATTTATTTTGATTTAAAATTAATTTTAAACTTTTAGTTTTGAACACAAAGTTTCCTCATACAGCTTTGGAACAACACGACCTGTGCAAAAGAGGAGAAATTTCATTTTTGGCTGAACTCCTTCTTTAAGGCCACATTTTATTACCCCTATAGTCTGCTGTCTCAGACATCAGGGTGGATGATGCTTCATTTTGCCTTATTCCAGTCACCAGGAGTTGAAGTTGCGGTTAAGTGTTTGTATGCACTGCAAATTAGTTCTCCCGACTGTCCCAGATGGTCTACTACTTTACCACATATTTGCTCAGCATTTGTCTGAGCAGACTTAATTTGCGTCTTTCTAGACATTTCACTCCCATAAAGTTCCAGTTTTCCAGTAAATGCTTCAACAGATGCTTTCCCTCTTTCCCCTTCTTATTCACCTTATCATCAGGATTATTTAGGTGCTTGTCTTATTTTCTTTCCTCCTTCCTTTCCTTTGTGTGCTTGTGTTTGTGTGTGTGTTTATTTTCCCATGATGTCCTGGAGCTGCATGTGCTGTGTTTGAAGTTCCAAAAGGGAGGTGTTCCATATGCTGTAAAACTGATATTAAGTATTAAAAAAGTGTTATTTTGTGCATTTATCACACTAACATATAGGGAAGCATATATTCGTCTTTGATATTGTTCTTTGTTTGGATTTTCAGATTTACAGTTTCTGATATGCTGAAATTTGTAGGGTTATCATTATAGGTAACAGCATATGTTTAGGATAGGAATGGACTAAAAATAAATTAAGACCAGTGTGGGGAAGCTACTCTGAAACTGTAGTTTGATACGTTACAATCTACTCATCAGGAAAAGAGGCTAAGCTACTGTCAAACTACACATCTAAAAAAGTAGCTACATTTAAAGTCACTTCCTAATAGTAGCTAGTTACATTGAAGCTAATTTCATCAAGGTGTTTACAGTATTTCAAAAACATTGACATATTTGGTGCTTAAAACACCTACACTTATAATTACCTTTAAAAAACACATCAAAAAATATTTTAGGATCATGCTATCTGAGAACTCCCTGACCCCAGAGCTATACATGCGGCTTGTACAGATTATTGAAAGTTGAAGATTATTAAAATGTAAAAATCAGTGTAAATTGACACAATCCCCCTTTCCTTTTCTTCGATGCGAACACATTCTCTCATTTACTGTGTGATTCATTCTGACTACTTTCATTTTAATTCAGCGATTAATAATAAAAAAAGAAAATTAGTTAAACTAAAATGTAAAATACATTTTCAAGAAAGTAACTCAAATATTATTACAAATTCTAAAATGTAATGCGTTATTTAGTAAAGTAATATTGAAGCTAATATACATCAAAGCTAATTTCATAAAGGCATTTACAGTATTTCAACATATTTGGTGCTTAAAACAGTGAACTACAATTATGATGTCAAAGCTTAATGTTTTATTACACCATTTTCAAATTTCTCAGACTGTCAAGTGCAAAACAAATGCAGCATTGCAATAATATAATAATTAACTAGGATTAAGCAGCATTTTCTCGAGGAGAAAAAGATCACATATGGCTCTATTTTGAGAGAGTTTGTATTGAAGCCTCCCCACAAAGCAATTAATTACTTCTTGTTAAAATATTTTTTATGGCTTGAATTTCAACTGTTGTTACTACTAAAAATAGTTTTCAAAATGACAGTAATTAATAAATAAATAAATGTAAAACCATGAGCTGTGTGTATTTTCAAGATGAATTTAATCCACTAATGTAGTATGTGATATTTCAACGTTGTGCTGCTTCAGACCATTGCAGATTCACTAAATGGAACATGACTGTTATCAAGCTACTGTACTGAAAGTTTAAAGCAATGTCTTTGCTACTTTTGTCTTGAGTAAAATCTGTGTAAATTGAGACAATCCCCCTTTCCTTTTCTTCGATGCGTTCAAAATAATGAACACATTCTCTCATTTACTGTGTGATTCATTCTGACTACTTTCATTTGAATTAATTAAAAATATATATTTTAATAAAAAATTCAAATAAATAAAAAAAGCTAATTAGTTAAACTAAAATGCAAAATACATTTTTAAAAAAGTAACTCAAATATTATTACAAATTCTAAAATGTAATGCGTTATTCAGTAAAGTAATATTATTACGTAACTATTATTACTTGTAATGCGTTAGCCCAACACTGATCTGCAATGATGATGAAAATTCAGCTTGGGATAACAGTAATAAATGAAACATTTCAAAATATTTTCACATATAATTGGATTTCTGGTCCCTTGAATGCAGACTTGAAAAGAAAAATAATTCACAAAATGACAGTAATTAATAAATAAATGTAAAACCATGAGCTGTGTGTATTTTTAATAGATTAATTTAATCCTCTAATGTAGTATGTGATATTTCAACATTGTGCTGCTTCAGACCATCGCAGATTCACTAAATGGAACAGAACTGTTATCAAGCTACTGTACTTTTCTATACTTTCTCAAGAGCTATTGGCAAAGCCACATTGTATTGCAAATAGCTGAGCTATTGTCAAAATAATGAAAATGTAGCTACTTGTCTGCTCTTCAACACTGTTAAGACTCTAAATAGTGCATGATCCACAACTATAAACATACAAGTGCACACTGTAAAAAGCAAATAGGCTAGCTATGTTTACTTTCCTTTCCTTTTTTTAAGTGAGTAAACCTGTTGCATTAAATGCGACAGGTTGAGTTTACTTTAAAAAAGTAGCAAAACCCTCTGTGACTTGGAACTGTTAAGTTGATTTGAATAATTGTTTTTGCAAATAATTAATTTTCTTAAATTTAAGGCAATGAGTTTACTTTTAATTTAATTCACAAGAATTTAAGTCACAAGTTCTTTTACAGTGTTGTCTTGATTAATTATTAGTCACACTATTACAAAAGGGCGCCACAGTGGCGTAGTGAGAAGCACGTTTGCCTCACAGCAAGAAGGTCGCTGGTTCGAGCCTCGCCTGGGTCAGTTGGCATTTCTGTGTGGAGTTTGCATGTTCTCCCCGTGGTTGCGTGGGTTTCCTCCGGGTGCTCTGGTTTTCCCCACAGTCCAAAGATATGCGGTACAGGTGAATTGGGCAAGCTAAATTGACCCTAGTGTATGTGTGTGAATGAGAATATGTGGATGTTTCCCAGAGATGGGTTGCAGCTGGAAGGGCATCCGCTGCGTAAAACAAATGATAGATAAGTTGGCGGATCATTCCGCTGTGGCGACCCCGGATTAATAAAGGGACTAAGCTGACAAGAAAATGAATGAGTTTACTCACTTTTATAAGTAAAGTCAGTTTATTATTGTTTACAGTGTAAAATAATGCCTTTGATTAAGTTAAAAATGCTTTTTATACCCAAAACCTATTTATAAAGATCAAAGCCCTGTACTGGTTTACCCATGTGATGCTGAAATGTGATTTTTTGTGTCACCCAACCATCACAAACATGATGTTGTAGTACAAAACAAAAGTAAGTTCTACTAACCTAAAAAAAAGAGTTTGTTTATCTCAATATTTTGCAGTTTTTGTTGGTGTTGGTTGTGGTTTGAGGGCACAGGCTTCACACTGCATCAGATGCCTCACATTTAATCGGTGGAATAGAATGGCACGGAAAGACTTCTGCGCTCGCAGCCTGCATCAATCTGTCTGTGGTTTCTGCCTTTTAAATTTGAACCTCTGTCCCACTACTGTCTTTCCATCCTCCTTGCATCTTACGCTCAGATTTCTCCCCTCAGCCAACATTGCCAAGACTAGCTGACACTACGACTTGTGTTATTATTAGAGTGTGAGATAGTTGGTTGAGACACTGTGTCTTCTGACAGCACCTGATGACACCTATGAAGGAAAGCGATACATGTGTAGTGAAGATCAGGATGACATCAGCGGTCATTTCATCATTTTGGGATGTCCGGCCCTAAATAGAGGTTTAACCAAATCCATGCCTGGCCACATCTGATTTAAGGGTTGTTTTGAAGGTTTGCAGAAAGTGGTTCATCATTGCAGGCGTTGGGATTATGTGGGCCTGGTGAGCTGCTCTGGTAATAAAATAGTTGGTATAAATACTACCAAGATATAAACAAGTTTATGGCTGTGTAATTTAGCGTGTTCACATGCATAAACATTTTAGCATCTGGAAGATGATTTATGCCCTTTTGATAACTGTGAGAGCAATGGGATCCTGGAAAAATCAGTGTTATGGAGAGGTCAAAGCAGATCCACAACTAATGCATAAACTAAATAAATAAACAAAATGAAATAACAATGAATGGCTAATGCTAACTTGCCTAACACAGTTATACACTATACTATATGTTATAAAATGACTGGATAATGTAACAAAATGAAATAATTTGAATCATTTGATTGTATCTTAAAAATAATCATTTTAAAAATGAATGAATTAAAATGTATGTATTTGATTATTAAAACAGTTCAGAGCACATCAGCAACAGTGTTGGGGAAAGTTACTTTTGAAAGTAATGCATTACATTATTGAGTTACTCCCCAAAAAAGTAACTAGTTGTATTACTTTTTTGATAAGTAGTGCAATTCGTTACTTTTGTGTTTCTTTTTATTACCTGTCTGAAGCTTGATCTCTTTTAGAACTTTCTTTCTTTCTTTCTTTCTTTCTTTCTTTCTTTCTTTCTTTCTTATTCGAGTTCTGCAATTACCAACACAACTCCCTGACCCCAGAGCTATACATGCGGTATATGCAGATTATTGAAAGTTTAAAGCAATGTGTTTGCTACTTTTGTACTTTTGTCTTGAGTAAAATCAGTGTAAATTAAGACAGTACCCCTTTCCTTTTCTTCGATGCGTTCAAAATAATGAACACTTTCTCTCATTTACTGTGTGATTCATTCTGACTACTTTCATTTTAATTCAGAAATTAATTTAAAAAAAAGCTAATTAATTAAACTAAAATGTAAAATACATTTTTTTAAAAGTAACTCAAATATTATTACAAATTCTAAAATGTAATGCGCTATTTAGTAAAGTAATATTATTACGTAACTATTATAAATTGTAATGCGTTACCCCAACACTGATCCGCAATGATGATGAAACTATTAACAAACAAACAAAATATTTTCACATAAAATTGGATTTTTGGTCGCATGAATGCAGACTTGATGAGCAGAAAAAAACTTTTTTTTACTTTGTTTTTCATTTGATACAGTTTCATTTGTATATATACAATGAATATTATTGTATATTATTTGTATAAAATGAATAAATATTATAAATTAATAAAGTTGTTTTTCTTTTTTTCCTGTTTAGAATATAACTGAGCCTTTATAATTCCCTTATAAGGGATTTATAAAGCACAACTAGTCCTTCAGATTAAGTTACGAAACTCGATGAGGTTAAGTTAATAAAGCATTCGTAAATATACAAATTAACAATTAATATTTGTCTGAATAATAAGAAAGAAATGTTGATTTGAATAGTTTATTAATCATTTACTCATGCGTTCTGAATAATCTTTAAAAACCAGCAACTTCTCTCAAATTACTGGTTTGTAAACGATGCGATTCTTAATTTAGAATGAAGAGATAATAATTAACAAAGTATGAAAATGCAATCATTAAGCACATTATATATGTGCTTATAAGTCAAGAATAAAGCATTCGTATCTGCAGTTATAAACTGCTTACTAGCATCCATTAATGTAGAGTTAATGCTTAAAGGGGTGGTCCACTACAATATCATATTTTAAACTTTAATTGATGTGTAATGTAGCTATGTGAACATAAACAGCATCTCTGAATGTAAGACACTCAAAGTTCAGTGCAAACGGAGACATTGGCATTTACAGAGTTAGCTTAGCAAAGCCTACAGCGAACGAAGTTTGGGGACGACAAAAAAATACTTCCTGGTTAATGATATCATAAACCCTTCAGCTGATCAATAACAATCCTGTTAGCTGACCATTCAGAGCCTCTTGAGGGCGGGTCTTTCAGAGGAGCTAGGAAATATGACAGTCGTTTTCATGTTAGCGGAGTAGCTGTATATAATCAAAGTAAGATATATAAAAAAATAACATGCTTTTCTACAAGTGAAGCATGAGCACACATTGCTTCTTATAAATACAACCTAGCCTTAAAAATACACTCTGGAGCACCTCTTTAACAGATAAAGATTTAACTATTTGCAAATGCTTTAATTAATGCTATGTGTTGAATTATAAAGTGTTACTGAGATTTCAAAACAAGAACATTACCGCTTAGAGCATTTTATGATGAATATATATTTTATATGATATTACAACTTTTTAGAAATATTTATATTGGTGAAAAATATGTATATAGAGATATACAGTATTTCTCAGAGGAGCATACAAACACACTTTTTCAAATATGTAAATTTTGAAAAATTTCTCCTCAAACAAATGCTCTAGAATATAATTACATAATTATATAAGTATATTTATGTTAAATATAATGTTTTAATAATAACAATGCAAATGGTTACTATTATTATTCATTTCAGTTAAAAATGTAACATTGTTCCTAAAATATAAGTTAAAGCACTATTTTGACAAGACACTTTTTTTTTATTCAACAAAATATTCAACTGAAAAGGCTCCAGTTGCATTGAATGACCCCCAACTCATCCTTCAAAATGAATTCAAAGGGAGGATGAATTTATATACATTATGACATTTATGTGCGCATATGCATCTGATTATACAGTAAGCCTGAGGGGAGATGCCTTTTTATCTATTATTATCGGTCCAAGAAAAACTCTGAAGGTCTGTGTTTTAATAGGCAGCGAGTTTGTCTGCAAGAGGACCCAACACGTCAACACATGGCAGCATGAGAATGACATGAATGAAAATGGCTATGGGACATAAAGGGCTCGGGGGGCTTAAAGCTTAATGATAATAGTTTACTGTATCGCAGCAACCATTGCTTTTCTGCCGTGTTTATCGGTTGGTGCATGCTACATACCTAAAATCAACATCACCTCAGGCTGTTGTTGTGTTTTTGTAAAGCGCAACACAGAGCGAGAACAGAAGGGGTGATTGTTCCTCACCGTCTGTGGAACAAACCTGCTAAATGAATGCCAACTAAGAAAACAAAACCCGATGAAAACCCTTAGCTGAAACAAAAACGCACCTTTGAAACATTTAAAAGATAAGAGAAAGGCACGGAGCACAGCCTTCTTGCCACCTTGTTAGAAAATTGGGCAGCATATGGCGTTACACATGTGTTTGTGTACGTGCGCACTCAGTCATGATGTCATGGAGCAGACATACTAAAAAGCTTAGCAATCGTTCAGAGCTTTAGCCCATATATGATTATGTTCTCCAAGGACTTGCCAGGAAATATTGCCAAGTTTTTCCTTTAGTCATTTGACTGTATAGACGCAGATGAAGCTGTCAGCTGAAATAGAGCTTCAGAAAGAATTTAACGCCACAAACTGAGTGATGGCTATAATATCCACACGACTCGCCTCTATATTGCTGCTCTCTGTACTTAAATTTGCCATCTTTTTGTCATGTATTATTTGGTCGGAATCTGCCACGATAGACCATTTTTTAACAACCAGTGTACTGCGTTTATAAAGACGTTGCTACAGGGGAGATCCAAATGGAAGAATGATTTATAAACTCTTGATTTATTGATTTATTTTCTTCATAGTTTAAAATTTGAAGCACTTCACTAGTCTCGTAGGACTTCATTCGCCCCCACAGGACATACTGTTAACGAATTCCTGCAGAATCAATAGTAACTTACTGGCAGGAGTTCTCCAGTATATTCATGTAAAATAATTCCTGCAATAACACTGTATTTTCATTTACAGCACCATTTATCTTGCTCTATATGTATTTACAGTATTGCATATCTTTACTGTAAAATATGCAGTAATTTGCTCAATGTAACTAACGTACCATAACATACTGCAAAACTGTCTTACAGTAAAATACAGTTGATATTACAGTCAAATACTGTGTAATTTACAAAAATAGTTAACAGTGTAGTCTCTCACAGTATTTTACTAGTCTGTAGTCTGTAGTTTACTAGTCTAAAACAACATATCACTAGTCTCTCACAGGAATTTGCTGGTCTCTCACATGACTTTACTAGCCTCTGACATCATTCAGTTACTTCATTTTTTCCCATAGTTTACTGACTGTAATGCTTTTCTTAGCCATAACTTTGTACCCATGTATTTTCTAGTGATACTAAATCAGGTTTAGGTCAGGACTCTGGGTTGGCTGTTTTATTATTTGATTGGTTTCAGCTTCCAGGAACTGCTTTACCTTTTTGGCTCTCTGACAGGATGCTCATTGTCAGACTGGGCTAAGGTTGTCAAAAGGTTGTCTCATTGGACGATGAATGTCACAGAAGGAGCTTCTCATAAACATTTTAATTCACTCTGCAATGTAGCTGTAGAATTGGACAATCTCCTGTTGCAGAAAACATTCTCAAGCAAGACTCTTCCTCTTCTACTGACTTCTTTATATACTTTGTGTTAAGTCTATTCCCAGTTTAACTAAACACACTATTTCCCCCTGGTGAGCAATTCCAGTGTTCACTTAGACAGATTGCTTCATCAGATTCTCTGCATTATCCTGTTCTCTCATGCATTTGCTTTCAGGGGGACTTGAATGAGTTAGAGACATTGCAAAGAGGCAGTTTTCTGGAGGTCTCTGATGATCAGCTTGTCTTGCACTGGTTGAAAGAGTCATGTCTTTGGCCTTCATCTGAAGAACCTGCTGTCTGAAGATTTCAGTCACATTAGAAGGTCTCTCCATGTTGCAATGTAAAGGAAAACTGGAAAGTTTGGCTGCCAGTTAAACACAGTTTTACAGATGATTAAGGAATTTAAGTATCTGTCACCATTAACTACTTTTGATCACTGTTTTTTTTAGGGCAGTCCAAAAATTAATCGTGATTAATCACATCCAAAATAAAAGTTTGTTTTGACATAATATGTGTGTGTGTGTGTTATATATATTTATTATGTATATGTGATAAACACATTCATAGAAGCCAAAACTATATATAAAAAAGTAACATCAAAGTAGTTACATCATATTCTGATGTAAAATTTGTGTCATACACATATATTTTTTAGATATCTAAATATAAACCAACATTTTATCAAGTATATGCATTTGTGTATTTATATATTCATAATATAAATATAGACAGAGCACACACAAATATTATGTTAAACTTTTATTTTGGATGTGATTAATCACGATTAATTTTTGGACAGCCCTAGTTTTTTTTAAATATCATGTATTAGTATGATGTGCTTCAAAATAGATTTAAAGTCCATGTGTAATCCAAATTTACAGTGTTTATTTTGCTTACTTTGTTATTCTTTCAGTGAGTAATTAATCCATGTAAGTTAATCCACAAAAAAGTCAAAGACTGATCATTTGCTTCAAAAGTGGCGATACTTCTCTGTTGACATCCGTTAGATGACTTTAGCCATGATATTCTTAACCACGCCCCTCTTACTGTTAGTTTGCTGTGAGGAAATTATGCACAAAAAGAAAACTCCGCCTCCTCATTATTACTTTTCAGTTGGAAGTACATCAACATACTGAAATAAAGTCTCAGCAAGTTCACATGGACTCTATGTCTATCTCAATACAATAAGCCTAAAAACGGCTTTAATTGGAATCTAAAGCAATCACTAACCTCAAAATTTTTAAAATGTTCTCTAATTTTGATCACTGTCAAACACATATGAGGAATTTGATGAGTTCAAAGGCTGGTTTGTTGGTAAAACACGTCATACCACACATTTGATGTTTTTCCTGCTTGTAACCTGACTCCTGCAATGTGGTGTGATTTGCGCAGAACTGACTGAAGAAATTGATTCCTTTTGGAAGAGAGGACCAGCTGAGGAGTCAGAGGTCAGGATCAGACACCCTCCCCTGCAGCGCTACACGAGAAGGGTCAGCAGGCCAGATTCCCAGCCGTTAAAACAGGCCGGGATGGAAAAGCCTTACTGGCCACTGCCCTCGCCTGACCCCTGTCTGCTCGCACGCCTTCTGGACGTAGTGCCGGGAAGTGAAGTCATCCACACATTTTTATCAGGTCTACCGGGGGGCAGTCATTATCTCTTTACCTTGTCTACATTTTCTGTCACTGTTTATCTTTCTCCCATTAGTCATCCAGTGTCTGTGTTTCTCTGTCAGCTCAATCAAGTGTGTTTGCATTATGGACACATTCATCAATAGATATGGCGCCTCAGAGCCTCTGTGTCTTCTGTTTCATTTATAAAGAAGAAATTCTCTGGAATACTTTATTCTAATTGGTCAGTCGCAGCATTCCATGGTATTTCAATACATGCAAATTTGCATTTTTGCATAATGACGTCTTAACTGTACAATTGATCATTGTACAGACACACAGTCACCTACTAGTCTCTTACTTCTCCAATCATAATTTAACCTCAGCATATTCCTAGTATATTTTAATTCTTGTAATTTATTTGTATGCATCATAATGCATCTGTATACTTTTTTCACATAATTATTATGATTATTTTTTATATAACAGTCATAAGGTAGTATTTTTCAAATAAAACCATATTGTGTCTCATCAGCAACTTGCCATTATTAGGTATATGTGAATAAATAGAAGGCTTTTTAATGTTGCCATATTTATTATTATTATTATTATTATTATTATTATTATTATTATTATTATTATTATTATTATTATTAAGAATTTTTTGGAGATTCTGACCCCCTACCACTCACAGATCTCTCTTTTAAATTTAATATTTAAATTTAGTACTTTCTATATTTAGGATGCATTGCAAAATCATGTTTGGGCATATACATTGGATTAGTCAGTACCAAAGTCAAATCTGGAGCTAATCTAACAAAATAACTCAAGATAACTGTTCAAAAATGAGTACACCCAAATTAATATGTTAGGGGAAAATATTAAATAAAATATGAATAAAGAGAAAAATCAAGAGAAACAAAGAAAATATCAAATGCAGTTGTAAGTCAACTACATTTGTTTCAATATTTCGTTTGAATTTAAATGTATTATCTTTCTATTACTAAAGCTTTTTGGTGCCCACACTCTAGTTATAATGAGCATAAGTGTTTAATAAAACTGTTTTGTTAAAATGCACCAAATAGATATTACGTAATTCACTGAGAAATGCATATAAATCATCATTTTTTTTAAATATATGGTGTGCACTGTATATATTATCTGCAGTATATAATGGAACTAGTGACCTTAATTTTTGTAATGTATTAAAAAAGGCTAAAAAAATTCCCTTGCATTTTGGAAACGTTTTACAAACAGATGACAACATTGTCAAAATGATTGCTGTTAACATCTGTTAAAGTAACTAAAAGCACTGTATTATGCAAAAAGGTTAGTTGATGATGTCATTTTGTAAAGAAACACTGTGTTCCTGTGCACATGCAGTGCTACAGCCCATCATTCTTGTTTTGCTCGCACTCACATATGCATATAGACTGAACCCGTTATGTACATTTCACCACAAATCATGTTTTTGTTGTTTACACAGGATATTTTTCAAAAACCTGCACTGAAAAAAGAAAAATCTGCCCTAATGTTTAAAGGTAGAATCAATTTAACTTATTATTATTATTAAAATAGTTAATTTATTATTTTTATGTAATTTCAAATTATATTAGTCAAACTGACTTCAAACATTTTTAAAAATTCAAGTTAAATTTTGTATAACTTTTAAAAAATACCAATAAAATTGAAACCGTATTAACTTAATATAGTTCAAGCAACATAAAACCGTGTTGTCATGACTTTGTGAATGTATCATTTGTACAACATGTTGTTTCACTGGAACATTATGATATCTTAATTCAAAATTATGAGGTCAAGTAAAAAAGAAAAATGTGCACATATGAGCTATTCAGCTTAAGATAACCCTGAATGTATCATTGTTTTATTTTGCCAACAGCCTCACTCTTAAAATATGAAACAGCACATAATGATGGTTACATTTTTAAAACTATAAAAAGAAGAATGAAGTGGACATAAACCATTTTAAGATTTATTTTTTTAAATATAGTTTCAATGTTGGGCGACACCTTGGCACAGTAGGTAGTGCTGTCACCTCACAGCAAAAAGGTCGCTGGTTCGAGCCTCAGCTGGGTCAGTTAGCATTTCTATGTGGAGTTTGCATGTTCTCCCCGTGTTCGTGTTTGCATGTTCTCCCCGGGTTTCCTACGGGTGCTCCGGTTTCCCCCACAAGTCCAAAGACGTGGTATATGTGAATTGGATGAGCTAAATTGTCCGTAGTGTATGTGTGTGAATGGGAATGTATGGATGTTTCCCAGAAATGGGTTGCGGCTGGAAGGGCATCTGCTGCGTAAAACAAATGCTGGATAAGTTGGCGGTTCATTCCGCTGTGGCGACCCCGGATTAATAAAGGGACTAAGCCGAAAAGAAAATGAATGAATGAATGAGTTTCAATGTTTCCATAAATTTTGATTCCAGTGACTAGAAGTAATAGTAAAACTTCAAGTCACAGTAAAAAAAACAGTGACTTTTAGGAAAATAGACAAATAATTTATGTGCAGTTTATGATTTAGCAGTGTTTTGTCCAGTTAAGCAAAACAAATGTCCAAATAAAACTTGATTTTTATGTATTTTGGACATAAAATACAAGCTATGTTATTAGCTTTATCAAAACAAAGAAGTTCACCATTTTATTTTAAAAGAAATTAACAAAATGCTTCATTTATAACACACAAAAGAAATTTGGTGCAAATGACATCTGTTCTTGAAAATTCATAAAGCTTGAATGAGTGAAAGACATGCTAAATTTCTTCTTCTTAGTTCCACAGGGCCAAAGTGTCTCTATGAATACACCCGTACACTCAGACACACAGAAGGATAAATCAGCAAGGCCAGAGGCAAGTCCAGTTATTACCGCTCTGCTCCATATATAAGTCTCCCATTCTCCATTGTGTGATTTGTATGCAGCAATGACTAGCTTTATTGAGCCTCCTACTGCGTCCCCCGGGGTCAGAGGTAAAACCCGTCCAGCACGGTCGCCCCGCGGATGTAGGGAGTGGACTCAGAAATAATTGCCCCGGACAGAATGTCTCTGAGCGCTGTGTGGGAGAGCTCTGCTGATCCTCATCCCGCTGCTCATCATTCATTCTCATTCATACGTAGATTATTCCTACAGGGAAAGGAAAGACTCCATCTTTCAACGGCACAAGGTAGGAGTCCGTATTCGACTGATCCAGGATCAGGGACACCTACCAACAGCTCAATTTATCTCTGACCGCTGTAAGAAGCCAACTTCTCCTGACACGCTTTCTTGTCTGTGTTGGGCTGCCTGTATTATGTCTAATCTCCTGTACTTCTGCAGTGTGCCAGACCCGTCCATCGGGCTTATCAAGAGCAGTGACAGACGCCCAGCAGTCGCCATATCCTTCCAGCACATGTTCTGACCTCTGCGACCTCCTCTGCCCAGCAGTACACTAGATCACCAACATGTACCTTTTTTGTCCAATGATAATGGAAGTAAGTGGAGTCCAATGCAAAACTGCACTCATTTGACTCTTTGTTTGTTTCATTGAGACATTCTTAAAGGGATAATTCACCCAAAAAATGAAAATCGTTTACAGTTCACTCTCCCTCATGTGGTTTTAAGCAGTCAGTTGAACACAATCAAGGGTATTTTGAAGAATGCTGGTTGTTGGCACACAGCCAGCAGCGTTTTTTTTTTAAATGTCTTTTCTTGTGATTAACAGAAGAAAGAAACTTAGGATTTGAACAAGTGTTCGAATGCAGAATTTAGGATGAACTAACTCTAAGTATGTTCTGTTGTGTTTCCACAGTTGAGATTGTTCCATGGAGGATACACCCACAGCCATATCACCCTGCAGCCCAAGACTGGTTACTCATGCTAAACAGGGCTGAGCCTGGTCAGTACCTGGATGGGAGACCACATGGAAAACTAGGTTGTGTTGGAAGTAATGTTAGTGAGGCCAGCAGGGGGTGCTCAACCTGAAATCTGTGTGAGTCCTAATGCCCCAGTATAGTGAAGGGAACGCTATACTGTCAGTGAGCGCTGTGGTTTGGATGAAATGTTAAACCGAGGTCCTGACTCTCTGAGGTCATTAAAAAAAATCCCATGGCACTTCTGGTAAAGAGTAGGTGCATAACCCCGGTGTCCTGGCCAAATTCCCTCCATCGGCCTCTACCCATCATGACCTTCCAATTGTCCCCATCCACCAAATTGGCTCTATTACTGTCTCTCCACTTCCCCCATAGCTGGTGTGAGTGTCGCTATTGTCCTGTGGCTGCCGTCGCATTATTCAAGTGAATGCTGCACAGTGGTGGTGGTGTGGAGAGACCCACCTCTTGACTGTGAAGCGCTTTAGGTGTATGGCCATGGCTAAATACAATAAATGCGCTATACACATTATACACATTACTTACTTACTTACTTACTTACTTCAGATAAGTAAATGATCACAGAATACTTGCTATAGGGTGAACTGTCACTTTAAATTCTGTCTGGTTCTCGTTGAAAATGATTTGTGACCCAGCAGATAACCTTTTCCAGACCCATTCTGCTTCTTCTGCTAACTGTCTGTCAGTCTCTTCACCAACTGCTGTTTATTAATAGCACATGCAAGTCCAGTAAAATCGCAAAAATAAATGCACTCCTAAGTCTTATCAAATATATTCATTCACTGACCACTTTATGGAGTGGATCTTGGCAGTACTGTAACTTATATTTATTTATAGCCATATTTATTCATGACATCACTTCAGTAAGGTGTTGGAAACATTACTCAGAGACTTTAGTCCATATTGACAGATATTGATTTTGCATCATGCAGCTTCTATTAGTCTCTCTTCTCCACATCCATGAAGTGAACTGAGATTGGCTTGAGTAGTGCTTTACACTTGAATATTGTTCAACAACTTGAGATTACTTGAGCTGTGTTACAGGGTACATTATCCTGCTAATTAGCCATCTTAAGAGGGATTCACTGGGGATGGGCATGGTCAGCTTCAAGTTTAAGGCATTTAAATTATGTATTGTTGGTAATTTTCCAGAAGTGTGCCAAGAAATCTGCCCTAATCATACACATCACACAAAAAAGTGTCTTTTCAAGCAGTTCTTTGTGATAGTTTAATGAACCACTTAATGGGTCTTTGGCTTGTTGTCATAATGTAACCTATTTCAGTGCTATATAGCAATAGTAATCTTTCTTTGGCAGTTAACGTGCTGCATATTACCATATTTAAATTTGCTGAGACTTTTATTTTAGTATGTTGATGTACTTTCACCTGAAACAGAATATTTAGTATTGGGCGGGTCTTTCTTTTGCACATCATTCACCCGTAGCAAACTAATGGTAAGATGGGTGTAGTGAAGGATATTTATATAGAGTTGGAAGCCCTCAAGTTGACATCAACAGAAGGAAATGGTCAGACTTTGATTGAAAAACTAGAACTTACAGAGACTTTTATTTCAGTATGGTGATGTACTTTCACCTGAAACAGAATATTGAGTTTGGGGCAGGTCTATCGTAGCAAACTAACGGTAAGATGGGTGTAGTGAAGGATCTTTATATAGAGTTGGAAGCTCTCAAGTTGACAACTTGAACTTATAGAGACTTTTCTTCAGTATGTTGATGTATTTTCTGAAATGGAATGTTGAGTGAGGGCAGGGTTTTTTGCACATCATTTCCTCATCGCAATCAGTAAAAGGGGCGTGGTTAAAATACTGTGGCTGAAGCCGCCAAACAGAAATTAACAAAGAGGGACCTCAACTTCAAACTCTGAAGCAAATGGTCAGACTTTGATTAAAGACTTGCAGATTTATTGTTCACTTAAAGACTAATAATGTGCACTAGTTAAATAAACATTGTATATTTTGGAGAAAAAACTCATCAGATCAGGCATTCAAATAGCTTTAAATTGCTCATTCCTCGTATACATTCCATGTGGATGTGTTCAATTTATGTGACAACACTTAAGAGATGAAGAGCTCTCAAGTGACCAGTAATCCTTTATGTTGCAGAGCAAAACTTTATCAGAACATAAAAGACAGCTAAAATATAATACCCAAGTACTGAATAGAAAGTTTGCCGTATGAATTTATTAGGCTGTCAGTTTAATTTACAGTGCAGCATGTTTTTGCTCTTCTTTCACCAGTGTGTACATATTGCGTGTGTCTTGTCATAATATTTCACTGTATTTTCACCAGGTTGCATCCCAGCTAATGATCTACATTAGCCGGAGGCAGATTCGGTTACGGCAGTGTGAGTGCGCAGCTACAGTACGGGCAGGTGTATGAGCGATTACATGCATTTGGCTCTGATCCCTCGCAGGTGAGCACATGCACGTATGCCACGTCAAAGCATGTTATTGCACGAATCAGTAACACTTTCACTCTGAGCTCACTGTGTGGTTGCGCTCAGTCAAAGGCTGATTTGTGTGCAAAGACTTCATGCTAATAATATGTAGTAGCTCACTCTCAATGTTCATTTCAAAGTGTCTTTGTGTTCAGACAATTAGGAATGTTACACATACTCAATCTCACACACAGACACCTAGTTTAATTCACCTGGAGGGGCCTCTGCGCTTCAGCCTGTAAAGGGCCTCTCAACCGTCATGCTGAATAGCTCACACTGAACCAAAGATTTTACAGGGGCCTGAATTCTCGCGCTCTTACACAAGGCTTTGTCTGGTTGAGTGTTTACATGGTACTGCTTGGAAATAAGCAGTTCTGGAAACTGACGACTGATGTTCAACGCTAAGGATTTTTTCTAGTGGTCCAATCGGGCCAGTGGTTCAGATTTTTACTTGCCCTTCCAAAATTTTCACTTGCCCCACCAAAAGAAGAAGTTAATAGCTTAGCCACATATTTTAACTAATGTGTCAAAAATGGTGTCTGTGAATCTAGAATTTAAATATTAAACAAATGTTAATAAATATATAATGAGAAAAGCTCAAAGTGTCGTGCAAACAAAAACAGCAGTATGGAAGTGATGGTAAACTCCAAAACATCACTTCATTTTTTCCGTTGTGTTGTACCCACATAACCCTAGTAGCAAAGAATTCTGGCCCAGATTTGGCATGAATCTGGCAGCGCAGGCATTCATCCTGCACTGGCATACGGCATGTGGGCCAAACATGGCCCTGGTTTGGCAGAGGTGGCACCGTCTTTAAGGCAGCACACAATACTTGGGCCAGATGTAAAATGTAGTATTTGGGCCAGATGTTATTAACTGATATGTGGGCCATGGAAGTTTGACCCACATTTAAAATACATTTTTTTTATTTTCAAGAAAAGAAAAAAAATTATTTTACCAATCAGGCCACCTTAAGAAAAAGCACGGCCAAAGCACACCTAAAGTGCAATGATTCATGTATTTATCAATTTCCTTGCTGTAGTAACACACCAACATATGTGGCCCAGTTCAGGCCCAATTATGGGTGATTAACTTGGCTGAGTCTTGGCCCAGATATGGTCCATGTTTGGCCCTTGTCTGGAAGCTAGACTTGGTCCAGTCATGTACCGTAATTCACTGCGGCATGTGGGCCAAGCAAAAGCTGATTGTGTGGGCCAGAGCTGGGCCAGAGATATTTTGCTCTGTGGAAAATGTCTGCTTCCAAGACGTTAGAAACAGACGCTTTCTTTTAGCCTCATAATTTGATGTTGTCGTCTCTTCGCTGTACTGGTTGTTAGAAGGTTACGGAAATGCTCAAAACATCCAATCAGACAAGAGGAACCGTAAAGCAATACGGTGATTACGACATTACAGAAAAGGTAGCATTTAAAGGCTTAAAAGCACAAACTGTTTCTTGATTCTAAGATTGTATTTGCACGCAATGGACAAATAGCCACAGAAAAATGTAACTTTAGTTTCGGGCCAGTAACGATCCTGTCTACTGTCCCGAGCATCTCTCATGCTGGCCCCGGGCCATTGGGCAGTCCTTATTGTTGAGCCCTGGATGGTGTAACCATAATTTTTTTGTTATTCATTCATTCTCTTTTCAGCTTTGTCTCAACTCAACTCAACTCAGTTAATTTCTACAGCACTTTCAACAAACCACAATGGCTACCAAAGTGCTGTACATAAAAAACACATAAAACACCTGCAAACATACACAGAACTAAAATACATAAACTCACAATACATGATTAAAAGCTAAAGAAAATAAGTGAGTTTTCAGTGACCTTTGAAAAGGTTGGAGAAGTTTTTACAGAGAGTGGAAGATCGTTCCAAAGTCTTGGAGCTGCCACATAAAAGGCTCGATCACCTCGACATTTCAAGCGTGACCGTGGAACAGTCAAATAGAGTTGATCCTTGGAGCGAGGAGATCTCACCGGTTGGTGTATGTTAATGAGCTCAGAAATATACTGAGGGGCCAGGCCATGGAGGGGTTTAAAAACATACAGCAGCACTTTGTACGGAATTATAGACTGGATTGGCAGCCAGTGTAAGGAAACCAGTACAGGTTTGATGTGCTCTGTTTTTTTTGTGCCTGTCCCTTTATTAATCTGGGGTCCCCACAGCGGAATGAACCGCCAACTTATCCAGCACATGTTTTTAGGCAGCGGATGCCCTTCCAGCCACATTCCATCACTGGGAAACATACTCATTCACACCCACACACACACTACGCACAATTTAGCTCAACCAATTCACCTATAGCACATCTTTAGACTTGTGAAGGAAACCAGAGCACCCGGAGGAAAACCACGTGAACATGCAAACTCCACACAGACATGCCACCTGACCCAGCCGAGGCTCGAACCAGTGATTTTCTTGCTGTGAGGTGACAGCACAGCCCTCTGCGCCACTGTGCTGTCCCATTTTTTTGTTATTACGTAGTATATTAAATATCCCTTGTTTAAAGATTTTGCATGTTTTGAGGATAAAATATACACCTGTTTTAATATTTTGTGTCGTGTAGATTCAAAAACACAGAGTCTGATCTATATGGAGATTAAAATAATGAAATATTAAACATTTATTAATGAAATGATTGAATCACATAAATATTTCAAACTTACATTAAAATAAATACATAAAGTTAGATTAAAACCTTTGTTCAGATGCTATTAAAAATGTCAACTATGACTTTTGTCTGAATAAATCCCTAATGTACTGCTTATTGAAAGCTATTAAGGTAGAAGTTAGATTTAGGTATTGTGTAGACTTATGTAAGGGTGACACGGTGGCGCAGTAAGTAGTGCTGTCGCCTCACAGCAAGAAGGTCGCTGGTTCGAGTCTTCTGTGTGGAGTTTGCATGTTCTTCCCATGTTTGCATGGGTTTCCTCCGGGTGCTCCGGTTTCCCCCACAGTCCAAAGATATGCGGTTCAGGTGAATTGGATAAATTGTCCGTAGTGTATGTGTGTGAATGAGAATGTATGAATGTTTCCCAGAGATGGGTTGCGGCTGGAAGGGCATCCGCTGCGTAAAACCAAAATGCTGGATAAGTTGGTGGTTCATTCCGCTGTGGCCACCCCGGATTAATAAAGGGACTAAGCCGACAAGAAAATAAATGAATGAATGAATGTATACTTGTGTAGATAATGTCAAATATGTACTTTAAAAGTACTAATAAACTGTCTACATCTCAATAATAGGCAGGTAATAAGCTACTAGTTAGTAGTGAGAATTGGTACTTAAGCTAAAATGTTACCAAACAAACAAATAAAAACAAATTTCATTACAATAAATAACCTTAATTGTATTAAAATATGTAAATAAGCATGTGTTTAAATAAATGGATCAAATAAATATAAAACTCAATACCTTTCCGCAATGTGGCTTAATATACAGTTAATTAAATGTTTTCCAAATTTATGATAATTTTTATCATATAAATTAGGTTTTTATGGAAGAAAAAATATGACTTTTACATTTTAGAATGGGGTTCCTCATGAGGATAATCATATATGGGGTCTGTGGCATAAGAAAGATTGAAAAGGCTTGTATTATGGTAGCGTAAAGTGAAGTATGAGCCATACGACTTTGTGCAAACACATACGCATCAGTAACAAACCATCCATGTATTTTCATTTGATGTTTTGACAAACTCATTTTTCATTTGCAGACCGCTATCGTACACGCTGACATCAGCCACTAATAGAAAAAATATGTTTTCCTTCCCTTGAGTGAGAAACCGAAACGCACATTCTCTGCACAGCTCATGAAACTCTCATCAGGAACACGGTCAAATAAGCCCATCATTACGCTGTCCAAACTCAGTGTCCCAGCTCATCCGTCTCGGCATGATGACACTAATACCAATGATGATTTTCCAAGAGCGCTGCTGTGTAGTTTTTGCATCCATTAAAAACTAAGCGTCTAACGGTTAAAGTGAGGCCATGATGTCATGCAGCTGCTGCAGGGCAAAGGGGTCTGGGAGGTTTTTGGAATTTCGGTAGAGCAGAGCAGATTGCAGAAACAATGGATGGATATGACAGAAAATGTGTTTTGGCTCGAGTCACCTCAATTACATCACTCCTGCTTCCTAGAAAATCTATCATTGCTAAAGTATTATTCTTGGCAAGGGCTGCAGACTGATAGTTCCTGCTTCTCAGGAAGAGGTTGCTGCTTTGTGGATACGTTTATGCACTTGTTTTTGTGTGCTTTTACATATTATGTTGAATATGTACTTTATTAGTACTAATAAACAGTTAATATCTTACTGAAAGCAGGTAATGAGTAGGGCCAGACGGAATCTGCTGACATTTTTTGCTATTTATGCGCAGTATTTTGTTAAAAATCTGCAGATTAATGCGAAATGATTTTGGGAGTATCATAACTAAAACCTTAATATATGAACTAAAAAGTGATACCTTTCCCAGGGATGGGTTGCAGCTGGAAGGGCATCCGCTGCGTAAAAATATGCTGGATAAGTTGGCGGTTGATTCCGCTGTGGCGACCCCGGATTAATAAAGGGACTAAGCCGACAAGAAAATGAATGAATGAAAAGTGATACCTTTTTAGTTTTTATTTAATGTTTACAATGCAAATCCAATTAGTTCCACTTTATTTGGTAAACAAATCAAGTCTCACATATAAAATATCTACTAAAAGACAGAAATTAGTACTTTACAAACTGTATTATAAATAAATCATATGAATATTTTCATATTAGTCAGTATTATTACTGAAACTAATTTGAAAACTGAATAAATATAAATTTCCACACATTTACACCAGTAAATAAACAGAATCAATGATGGGCTAAAAATCTGCAGAATTCTGTGTGCACAGATTTCGTGTGGACCTAGTAATGAGCCACTAGTTTGTAGTGAGAATTGGTATTTAAATTAAAGAGTTATCTAAAAATTAGCAGTTATTCATGTTCCATGTTTTTTTTTTTCTGTTTATTTATGCTGTTGAATTGCATTATAGGACTTTGATCGTTCTTCCAACAACATTTAACCTTGAAATGAATAAAAATTAAATAAAAATAAATAGTTTTAGTAAAATTTATAATCATTTTAAAGTGATAAATCTGGGCTGGTGTTGTATATTACGGTACAAAAAACTTGTGATAAACTGTCTGTGCATTTTCTTTTATAATACAGATAATTGTTTCTAAATATTATTTCTTATGCACATTGGTGTAAAGTAACAAATTACAAATACTCAAATTAGTGTAATTGAGTATTTTTCTCAGGAATTGTAATTTACTAAGTGGTTTTCAAAAATGTGTGCTTTTACTTTCCCTTGAGTACATTGTATAGTGCAGTATTGGTACTTTTACTCCACTACTTTCCTTCAACCTGCAGTCACTACTTTATTTGTTCTTGTCTATGGGGAATAGAAAAATCAGTCCTAGATTCCTGTCCAATCAAATCGCACATGTAAAGTAAACTGCATCATACTGAACTACCTAAAGACATGGTGATTTATAATTGCAGCAAACTGTTTGGAAGCATTAAAAGTGTCCAAGGAGATGTGCAAATTCTTTACACGCAATGACGAGAGACTGATTAGACTAAATGTCACTGATGAGAAGATTACGGTTGTTTTCTGTATAAATGCCCAACAGAATGTTACGTTTACACACACACACTCACACACAAATAACATGTAAACACATCAGCCGTTGACATACTCACTAATCTAAAGTACTTTTTAAAGGGCTACTTTTTAACTCGCACGTTGATACTTTTTCTATACTTTACTACTTTGGAAAGTAATGATACTTTTACTTGAGTATGATTTGTCTGTGCTTTTTCCACAACTGCTTATACATTATATTATTTCAAACTACTAAAATATCAATAAAAGTCACTTTGAATTTTATTTGAATGTCAAAAGTCGACAAAGCAGAGATCAAGGTTCTATAATGCAATTTACAAGCGTAAATAAATGTAAATGAATCACAAATAAATCACAAAATATGGTAAAAAATATATACTGTATATTCATTCATTTTCTTTTCCGCTTAGTCCCTTTATTAATCTGAGGTTGTCACAGCGGAATGAACCACCAACATATTCAGCATATGTTTTACACATCAGATGCCCTTCCAGCTGCAACCCATCTCTGGGAAACATCCATACACACTCATACACTACGGACAATTTAGCCTACCTAATTCACCTATAGCACAAATCAGAGCACCCAGAGGAACCCACGCGACCACGGGGAGAACATGCAAACTCCACACAGAAATGCCAACTGACCCAGCCGAGGCTCGAACCAGCGACCTTCTTGCTGTGAGGCAAACATGCTACCCACTACGCCACCGTGAAACCTGGTTAAAAAAATATGTTTAAATGAATAAATAATTATCAGTGTTAAAAACATTGATTTTTGTTAAATCCGTAATAGATTTTATTCTTAATTTATGTATTTATTCATTCATTTACTTTTTCATGTGTGATTTCATTAATCTGTATGTACCTGATTGTTGTTAAATTCAAATTTGTATTGTCTTTTATATTATTTCTAAATCTATTTATCAAAATTACATTTAAAACGTTCCAAACTGCCATTTATTTTGTGTATGAATTATTACTTGCAGTATTTCATTCATATTGGATCTCAAAATGCTAAATATTTAAGGTTTAAATGAAATGAATCCCATACTTCTGAAATGGCCTCAAACATTTGGACCCGCTGTAAAATCTTGTGTGTTTTCTCACAATCCCTAATGTTATCTGAACGATTCGCTTTCTAGCAAGCTTTCATCAAACCCTATCATTTCTCCATTGTTCTGTTTAAACATTGGGCAATCTGCACACTAATTAACACCACATTGACAAACAATCTGTTTCATTTGGAAGGAAACGGTGGTTACGAGGCATCAGGGAAATAAATATTAACAAACCTCAACCTAAATCCAAACGCGATATTAAGTCATGGCTCTGCGGTTATAATTACACCCCACTTGTTGTTGCAATAGTTTCTGTGAATCATTTAAAAACAAAGCCCACTTTAGACAAGGCCCATTTCACGGACGAGATAGAATTGGGATTACTTTCTCCGCAGAAAAGACATCAGTAAACCACAAGATCTGTTTCTACATTAGATTAAGTACGCCGTTGATCGAAGGGTTTAAGTAAACTACTCTGAATCTGGGTAATTGTGTTGTGGTGGGCTTTGATGTGGTGTGGATGTGATCCCTAATTCTTCTCAGACATGCTCATGTGTGTATGTATTTGTACGTATGTGTGGTTTGATTGATAAAAGATGCTGTTTATGTGTGTGTGTGCAGCAATGAAGTTCAACGCAGTCATGGCTGTTCGAAGAAAAGGGGGCTGTAATTATCCGGAGCCAGTCATCTCAGGAGGTCGGCTGAGGTTTGGGGAATGTGACCCCCTCCTCCACACCTCTCTTCACCCTTCAGTCCTCCATCGTCAGCTGGAAAATCACAATGCCACACCAGAATGGGCAGGACAGGCTGTGCATGATCCATGTCGGTGATGTGTGTATGCAGTAGTGTAAAATGTACACTGTAAAAAGTGGAACCGTTGGATCAACTTAAAACAATTTCTTCAACTCAATAGCCTTTATTGATTGTCATATTGACTACTAGCCATTGATTAGTAAAAATAATCCTCATATGCTAAAATTTCCACCACAAATCTAAAATAATTAAGTTTCTTCAACTTAATTTATTACAATTTTCTAAAAGTCATTAAAACTAAATTATTTTAGGTGTAACAAGTTTTATGAAATAATCTACGTTTATTTTTTTTATTAATTCATTGTTTTAAATTTAAAGTTGATCCAATGGTTCACATTGTACAACGTTATAATTATGCACTTTGTTTACTTTTGAATTTACTCCAGGGCTTGCTTGGCGATTTCCAAAAATCAAATTAATTTTTTGAAACCATTAAATTACCATATTTTATCCATAACCTACTGAAGATAAAAATAGTAGTTTATAATTACAGCCTTTCATTTTTTTTTCCGATTGGCTTGTGACCCTTGGGGTGATTACATTATATTAAAGACACAGCAATAGCGTCACTGTAACATTGGAGTGACACTGACAAGAAGGGTGAGGATCCAAACGCAGGGTTTTATTAAACAGCTGGGTTATGCAAGCAATGATCGACACAGGAGCAAACAGATGCATAGGGGCAATCCAGAGTCGGGGTCAAAATAACAGGCAGATGGTCACAAGGCAGGCAGCAGACAGGAATAAACAGAAAAAACAAGGCAAGGATCAAAACACAGCAAAGGAAACGCATTGTAATGTCACTTTAACAGAAACAAGACTCAGCAATGAGTGTGTGTTTGTGTGCTGACTTTATAGTCCAGGTAATCAAATCATGAGCAGCATCAGCTGTGGGAGTGTAATCAAATGGTGACTTGGAGCAGGTGTTTGTGTGTGTTGCATGACTGGATCTGTCATCCATTTACCAGTAGATTTGTAGTTCATGAGATGTGTGTGTTTAGAACAGGCTGGATCGCTGGTGATCGTGACTGTCACATGCAGCAGATTGATTTTATAGCACCAGGTTAAACTTTCTGACACCTTTATAGCACTTAGATACATCTAAAATGTCTGATTCTGTTAAAATAAACAGTAAGGTTTCTATAGTTATAACCACAGCGGAGGATATTTGGGGTCATGAGTAACTAGCAGTGTTATTTTGAGTGTCGCAGGCAGAAAACCATGAGAACCCCAGCTCTAATGCAAAATAAATAAATATATTTTTTTTACATTGGCATATAAGGTTTGGTCAAGGAGAATTTACCTAGGGAAAAAGATTAAAAATATTTTTCAAGTGCACACAAAAACATCTAGTGCTGTGTAAAACAGATTATTCCATATTAAGCACACATTTTTGATTGTCCATTTACAGTATTTAATGCACACAAGATGGAAAAAAAATCGAATGAAACTAGTACTTTTAGTTCAAATAACATCATAAGGAGCAAATGTACAGTTAAGTATAAATCTTCCAAAGTAATACTAATAGTGTGTACGTATGTGTATGCATGCATGCCAGTGGTTTGTTGAGAGCATGAATTGAGTCTCCTCTGGTTCAGATATGCAGTATAATCACATTTCAACCATAACCCTGTGGGACAATGCCAAGAATATTGCAAAAATAACTTTAAATCAGTTTTATTGTTCTCTCGTCTGCTCCCTCTCTTTCACTTGGCACCATGTGCACCTAATTAAATTGACTTTGAAGCGCCGATGACATCATCATTTGGCTGCTATTCTTCTGGACGTGTTTGGACTTCTGGGTCCCCATGGAAACTCTGATGTAATGGCCACGCAGACTTGTTTTCAGCTGACACGTGCTGAAATAGATGAGCTTTTGTTTTTTTGGAGGAGCGCTGGGTTTGTCAACAGCTATCTTGCAGATGAAAGCCAGACGGGCCGCTGGTTCACTCAAACCGGGGATCTTGCGGACCGACGATTTGATGTTTCTCGATGTGAGCGGGAAACATTTTCGTTGGTATGTCTGAATGTGGTTAAGGATCCATGTGCTTCACAGCTTTAGTGGTTCGATCAGTGTGAGTTAAAGTTTCGTGACGTAGAGTTCAGGAATTGTGGTTAACTTGGCTGCCCTCATTTTAGGTTTATTACATGCTTCCCACCATACCTCATTCTTCTCAATAAAGACAGGCTGGTTATCTAAGAGAAGGCACCACTGATCTGGTGATAAATGATAGTTGATGCTGCTATTAATAACAAAAATAGATAGCTGCTAGTCTTTTTTAGCGCAGTTTTAGATGTCATGGCTGCAAGACCAGTTTAAACCAGTGAAGACTAGCAAACATGCAGCAAATGTGACAAAGAGGCATGAGGAATGAAATCAGTCCCTAAACGCTGCCAGGTACCGTTTCTCTGTTTGCACACTTTCTTGAGCTTGCAACAAGTTTCAATCCATCTTGTATTTTCGACACTTCAGTGAGACTTTAGCAAACAACATCTTTTTAATAGTTTTCTTAGTGAAAGCGAAGACATTTGTTATATAATATCAATATTTAAACTTTCACAATCATTGAGTGTTCTAGTCGTTCTGGAAAGTTCATATTTACAAATTGACAAGTAGTAATTACAATATGAGATGGGTTTAAGTTGAAGTCACTTTGTTTGGAGGAAGATGGCGATGTACGCTGTAAAAAAAATGGGTTCCACACAACCAATTTTGTTGGGACAACATAAAGAAATTAAGTCAACTTATTAATTTTTTTTTTATTTATATTAGTCGATTGAACATAAAACAATAAAGCATTTCCCCCCAAAAATCAAGCATTGTGTTGTTTCAGCTCATTTTAAATAAGTAATTTAAACAAACAGCAAATGTGTTTTTTTAAATGTGTATCTTTTCTACCACAAATAGACAAAATCTTTCAATCATTTAATCTTTTAAAATTTTTAATATTGTACTACTTCTACAAAATGGTGAAGAATGTGAATCAGTAGCTGCATTTACATGGACCCAGTTAATCCAATAAATGTAGTAGCACAATCTGAATAAAACAAGTCATTCAATGTTAATCAAAATTAATTGGTCTAATCTGATCATTTTTTATTAATAATTAAAGCTTTGGGCTTGTGGAAATACCGTAGAAGTGGGAAACCACTGTGCTTTATAAAGGGATGTAGGACGATATTACGTCTGAATTTCATCCACAGATGCCTTTTGTTCACATGTTCTGCTTGATGAATACAGACAGCATAGCACAAAGCTCAATATTCCATTGTATTTGTACAGTACTTTAATATTTTGTAGATACAACATTTTGATGACAGTTTTGTTTCAGATGACAAAAATGTCATTCAAAAATGTACCATCAAAATGCTGCATCTTTATCAAAATCAGGAAGCTCTGGCCTGAAAGACATTTCCCTCAGTTTCTTTCTTATAATTATGACATTATAACATGTTTTCAACTTACAAACACTGTCTTTGAGTGCATCAATGGTGTCTTTTTCATCCATATCCAACACAATCTCACGGCAATTCGTAACCTTTTGATTTAGTGGCTAATTTGTACAATCTCATTCATACAATTTAGTATGATTTGCTTATGCCCCAATGAAGGTTGGGTTTAGGAGTGCGTTTGGGTGCCACTCTTCCTTTTTAAAGTCATACATTTTCTTACGAATGAACTCGTACAAATTAAACTGACAAAACGTAAAATACTTGTGTTTCCTCGAGAGATCAGGCTGCCATATCTGGAGAGACTTCTGTTAGTACTTCTGATAGTTCATTTAGCTTTTGCAATAGGGGGCGGGGGTACTGGGTTCCAACTAATCATGCCTTGTAAGATTAAAACTGATTATTTTGATCACTTAATAATTATCATACATTTTATAGCTTCATGATTTGTGGCGTACTGTTTGTGGTTTATTGTTAGGGCTCATTCAAATAGAATGTTCTTGCATTCCGTTGTGCCTATTTTTCATTGTTTCTGTGTAAACATGCTGTAGTGCGTTTCGAAACAGCCTGGTTTTATAGGCTGATCACATAGAACTTGGTCTTGTGTACAAATCACAGTGTATGAAGTGCAGCAATCAAATTGGAATCAGAACAGAGGAATTTTATAGATATTTCACATTGGCATTACATCCTAAAAAAGCTACATGCACACAAAAGACACACAGAGACGAAAGCTTGATGTCATATTTATATTAAAAAAACAAAGAAATCTGTGCAGTAAAGTGCAAACTTTTTATAGCTTGTGGTTGGGACAATGTTAAATGCGGTTTGTGCAGAGTTGTTTGTAACAACTGTGGATAAAGTGTTCTGTGTCTTTCATGAGCAGACTGTTGTTTATTTGACTTGTTAGTCTTGTACGAATTTGTCAAAATGACGGTATGCATGAGTATGTTTAAATCAGACATAATCTTACACTGCAATTTGGTGAATCACATCGGTATTGCATGTCAGCAGCCGTTTCCCAACACCCAGCGATCCCTCGGGCTCAACAACGGTTTGGGAAGGAGTTATAGTTGTGTCATAGTTTTGTCTCTGTTACATCCTTCTCTAATGTCAGTGTTGCAATACCTGTGAAGGTTATCTCTATCACTGATCCGTCCTCAGATAAGCGGTCTTGCATGAGCATGTGAGGTCTTGCATTGGTCCTTCTCAGCGCTACTGATCCAAAAAATCATGTCTGATCCATTCGGCTCAACTACTCACAATCACCACCATATATCTCAAGATCAGATAAGAGCGGAGGGAAAGAAACGGTGGTTGCGTAAGATGCAATAACAAACTGCGACAGAGAAGCACGACATTGGCCGTTTCTCCATGTGCCTGTTGCGGATCATGAGAGACATTTACAACCCGTGTCTGACGTGAAAGCCTGACATCATCGCAAGATGGAAATCACATTTGGAGGGCTGAACGGGGAAACAAAACTTGGAGAGAATTTCCAGCAAACCTTGAGTCATATGTTGAAAATTGACGATATGCTGCTTTTCCACGCTATCTAGATCAAGGTGTCTTGTTGAAAAATGAATAACTTGTCTTCAATGTGGAATTTTCCTCTTAGATGTGTGTATGTGTGTGCCTTGTGTTCTCTATGTTGTAGGGAACAAATGTCTCAACAAGTAACAGTAAAGTCTGACCTTGTTGGGACATTTTTAGTCTCCATAAGGAAATTCACAGAGAATGAATGTTTAGAAAATGTAAAAATGCAGATTGTTCCCTGTGGGTGTTGGGGTGTGAATCATTACGTCTATGGGAAGTCACTATAAAGATAGCTGTATAAGAGAGAGAGAGAGTGTGTGTGTGGACAGGCCCTCAGCATTCACAGTGTTACTTAGCAATTGACTGGTAACATTTTCGTTTATTTGAACAATAGTTTTGAACTCAGTTTAGTTTAATGGGATCATCATATTTCAAAGACTTCATTGTTGTAATATCAATGCGAGAAGCTCTTGATTGACAGTGTTTTCAGTTTCTCGGTTTGCAGAAAAGACTAACTCTATCTCTGAAGGTGCTGTGAGTTTTGGGGTATGTGCACACTTGACATGTTTGGTTCAATTAAAACAAACTCGGGGCGACACGGTGGCGCAGTAGGTAGTGATGTCGCCTCACAGCAAGAAGGTCGCTGGTTCGAGCCTCGGCTGGGTCAGTTGGCATTTCTGTGTGTAGTTTGCATATTCTCCCTGTGGTTGCGTGGGTTTCCTCTGGGTGCTCCGGTTTCCCCCACAGTCCAAAGACATGCAGTACAGGTTAATTGGGTAAGCTAAATTGTCCATAGTGTTTGAGCGTGAATGAGAATGTATGGATGTTTCCCAGAGATGGGTTGCACTTGGAAGGGCATCCGCAGCGTAAAACAAATGCTGGATAAGTTGGCGATTCATTCCGCTGTGGCGACCCCGGATTAATAAAGGGACTAAGCCGAAAAGAAAATGAATGAATGAATAAAACAAACTCTTGTTCATCTACGTAACTATGAACATTGTATTTCACACACTGCTGGGTACCAAGCCGATTATTGGCGCTTTTTTCACAGGATGGTACGGTTCAGTATGGTGCACTTTTTTCAACTGTGTACAGCACCTGCTACCTGGTACTTTTTTCAGCACGACCTCATTTGAGGTTCCAAGCAAGCTGTACCCATAGTAAAATGTTACTTGATAGGTCAGAGAGAATTATCATTACCATTGGATTTTTGACAGGCCCTTAGCACTCAAAGTGTTACTTAGCAACTGACTGGTAACATTTTCGTTTATTTGAACAATACCAGAGAACTCAGTTTAGTTTAATGGTATCGTCATATTTCAAAGACTTCATTGTTGTAATATCAATGTGAGCAGCTCTTGATTGACAGTGTTTTCAGTGTCTCGGTTTGGAGAAAACGCTAACTCTCTCTGAGGGTGCTGTGAGTTTGACAACACTTAACAGGTTGTGTTCAATTAAAACAAACTCTGGTTCAGCTAAGTAAGTGTGAACATTGTGTATCACACTCTGCTGTGTACCAAGCAGATTAATGGTGCTTTTCCACAGGATGGTACACCTCAGCATGGCTCACTTTTGGGGGGTTTTCCACTGTATCAATAAATCTGTGACACAAGACATGGTAGATTTGAATAAAAAGTCAGCAACCGCCACTGCAGGATCTTTCAAATGACAGTAACATGCTGCTTAACATGTATCATGGTTAGTGTAAAAGATGGAGACGTTCTTCTTGGTGCAATGCAGAGTGAAAAAACATTTAGGAAGTCACAAAGCTCTTGGCTGCACATGGTGACCATCAGCTACCCCAATGCAGCCATGGCAGTAGAGGTGGCAAAACTATAATGATATATCTGTATCCTGCTTCCTTTAAAACAGTATTAAACTGCAGTGAAAACTGACCGAAGGTAGAGCAAGCTGAGCAAAGGCATATGTAGTGTAAAGCAGCTAAAGGCCACTGAAAAGTTGGGTCTTGGTCCACTTCCAAACTCACTTTGGTGTTGTTCAATTGAAACATGAATGCAACACAGACTAAAGACATCTAATGGCCCATTTCCACTGAGTGGTACAGTACGGTACGGTACGGGTCGGTACGGGTCACCTTTATCAGGCTTGCGTTTCCACTGCTAAAGGGTACTCTTTTGGTGGGGGAATGGTGTACGACAGAAAGTTCCAATTGCCGTCATTCTCGCTCGCTGGAAATGTGTACAGTAAAGCTGAACAGGTCATTCACAAATCATATGAGAAGCACTCCTCACAAAACAGAGGCTTTATTATACACATAAATACTGCTGTATAAATGTTCATTACTGACTGAACATGATCTGATTATAACTGCAGATCAATGATGCGAAATAGCCTACGCGATTATATCAAATAAATAAATAAATGCAGCATATATGAACACATATAGCCCCTTACATGTCCGATGTTACCAATTACAGAAAAACTACACACAGCATACATTTATGCCTTACTTAAGTTCAAAAACAACACAAAATATAGCCCACAGTCAGTGCAAACTTCTCATCTGTGTCTTTAATCTTCACCAGCACATGTAACCTCTGTTAACCGACTTCTCCTTTGTTTTTGCAGGCGTCAGTCTCGCGTTTGTCAGTTTCTGAAAGGATCGGGTTTCAAAAGCACATCAATAATCAAGCGCACGTTATTATCATCAGCTCAAGAAGTTTGTTATTTCAAATATAGATGCGCAAGTAAGAAAGCGAAACCACTCGCGCTTTAGACGGGCTCGTAAAAAAATATGGGGCACAGGGGAGAATCTGCTCTTCTTCTTGGCTTTGTGGCTGTTCATCAAGACGACGACAAGTTTGTTTGAGCTCGGGTCGACCATGGCTCGTTATTATATGTTTATATTATTTCGGAGTATTGTCTCTCGGCTGTGTATTAAACATGGCGGTTCCTTTGTTTTCATTCTGGCTTGTTGCGCGAGCAAATGACGTATCTCTGTAAACCAACAGCATTCAGCTGCGCGTCTAGCTCTGCCTTTTGGTAACCCTTGGGACCCTTTGCAAAGGGTGACCCCAAAGTGGTACGGTACTGTTCGGTACGCTTTTAGACAGTGGAAACAGCCCTAAAAGTGTACCGAACCGTACCGTACTGTACCACTCAGTGGAAACAGGCCATAACCCAGCTAACAAATTTAGGTTGTGAGAACGTTCTCATAACGTTTTCTGTAACGTTCCGAGAATGTTGAAATGTCCAGTTTGCTTAATGTTACTAGAACGTTTTTTTATGGTTAGCATAACATCCTTACAATGTTTTTAAAACCTAAATTTCCACCAAAATATAATGTTCTAAAAACGTTTATTTGTAACATTCCAATAAATGTCCAGTTTGCTTAATGTTGCTAGAATGTTTCTTTATGGTTATTATAACGTTCTTACAACGTTCATAAAACCTACAATGACAACGTTCATCAAGTACAAATAACGTCCTGAAGACGTTCTAAGAACTTTGTTATAAGAACATTTTCCATCAACATTTCAAAAACAAATAACAAATAACGTCCTGAAGATGTTCCAAAAACTGTTATAAGAACGTTTTTTATCAACATTAGGAGAACGTTCATTAAGTACAAATAACGTCCTGAAGACGTTCCAAGAACTTTGTTCTAAGAACGTTTTTCATCATTATTATGAGAACGTTCAGCAAGTACAAATAACGTCCTGAAGACGTTCAAAAAACTTTGTTCTAAGAACGTTTTTTTAACAACGTTACAAGAACGTTTACAACTTTATGAGAACATTCTAAAATCGTTCCATTGATAACGTTCTGTGCTAACATTTTCACAACTTTTAAAGAACGTTAGCTAATGTTCTGGGAACGTTCCCTGTTAGCTGGGAAACAAACTAGAAAAATCATTATGATCAGTGGCATGAGATACCAGGGTCGTTGGCCAATAATACAGTTCAGTGGTGTTAGTTGTCCTCAGTTTGCCACTTCACTGAGATCGTGTCTGTAATAATGCATGTTCTGTAATTCTTGTCACAAATGTTTTCTTATGTGTAGGTTTGGTCTTATCCATCAATATTAGGTTTTACTGTTTTTACATATGACTACAAAACTATTTACAAAACTATTACTATTGATGTAATTATTATTACCATTGAATATTTCAAAGTTCATTAGTTCTTCAAAGATTAAAATAACATTTAATATTTAAATATAAAAACTTTTAAATTGGCTTAAGAATAATATATTATATGTGTTTCCCAAATGTTCTCTATACCTAATTTTGGCCATTTGCAGTTTTGGCGAAATGTAAATGTCAGGGCCCTGTGTGCAGCGTTCCCTCACAGCTTTGTTATGTAAAGTTGAGTAGCACATGCTTATTGTGTACAGCTATAAATCACCTCAGCTCTCCCACAGCTTCCAGTGTTTACAGTAAACAGTGGACTGGAATGTAAAGTTTTTTCAGTCCGTTGGCCAGGACTCATTGTAGCGGTTGTGCTACAGGCCATTAGTCCAGCCCTGAGCCCCCCTGTACCTCATTATCTGATTAGGCCTGTTTGCTCTGTTGCAGCGCTGCACTCTTCCCTCCTCCCACAATAGACAAACACAGACACAAACACAACAAGCTCACTTCCTCCAGGTCCATTATGTCCCTCTTTTCACCCTTAACAGCAAACTCTTGAAATCCTATCAGCTCCCATTTTGTCAATACACTGATTGATCATGACAGGACACAAGGTCAGTTTGGAGAACACAAGACATTGAACTCTTGGGAAGTACACTGAGTTGTCCAGGGAATGACCTCTTTGTTTACTACTTTGAAATAAGTTCAGCTATTGTATTTAAATGAGAGGGAAGGATTGTAACATGTTTGGTGGGTAATGTAATTCTTTGGAAAGAAAATCATACTTTTATTCATCAAAAACACATTGTTTGAAAGAAACTAACAACATTTACGTCTGTTTGAAATATATGCTGCTCTTTTAAACTGTTTGATATTCTGATAACTTTCTGATTATAAACAAAACCGCTGATAATGTTTTAGTTAAATTGTAATACACACACAAAAACGCTGGGTTGTTTTAACCCAACATTGGATTTTTTTTTTTGTTAAAATAAAATTAGTAAATTTTACTAATTTAATGTAAAATTTGTACATATTCCACCCTACATTTGGGTTAAAAAAACAGGATATTTTAGAGTGTAATAGTTTGCAATATTAAGATTTACTCCAGGCGCCACGGTGGCCTAGTGGGTAGCACGATCGCCTCACAGCAAGAAGGTCGCTGGTTCGAGCCTCGGCTGGGTCAGTTGGCATTTCTGTGTGGAGTTTGCATGTTCTCCCCGTGGTTGCGTGGGTTTCCTCCGGGTGCTCTGGTTTCCCCACAAGTCCAAAGACATGCGGTACAGGTGAGCTAAATTGTCCATAGTGTATGTTTGTGAATGATTGTGTATGGATGTTTCCCAGAGATGGCTTGCAGCTGGAAAGGCATCCGCTGCATAAAACAAATGTTGGATAAGTTGGCGGTTCATTCTGCTGTGGCGACCCCGGATTAATAAAGGGACTAAGCCGAAAAGAAAATGAATGAATGAATGAAGATTTACTCTAATTACATAAATGCATCATTGGATATGCATCAAAAATATATTTTTTAAAACTTAGCATAAGCAATGATGTGAAATATATCAATCATACACATTGTATATTTAGTAGTTTTAATCAAGGGACTAATCTGATAAAGAAAATGAATGAATGGATGAATGACGACAACAACAACAATAACAACAAAAACACTATTGCACTAGTGTCATGTCAAAGCAGTAACTAAATCAGCATACTATCATCTCAAAAACATTGCATGAATTAGATGCTTTGTTTCCAGTGAAGACTTAGAGAAACTTGTTCATGCTTTTATCAGCAGCAGGGTGGATTACTGTAATGGCCTCCTCACTGGACTTCCCAAAAAGACAGTCAGACAGTTGCAGCTCATCCAGAACGCTGCGGCCAGGATTCTGACCAGAACCAGGAAATCAGAGCACATCACACCTGTCCTCAGGTCTTTACACTGGCTCCCAGTTACATTCAGAATAGATTTTAAAGTATTATTACTTGTCTATAAATCACTAAATGGCCTAGGACCCCAATACATTACAGATATGCTGACTGAATACAAGCCTAACAGACCACTCAGATCATTAGGATCATATCAACTAGAAATTCCAGGAGTTCAGTCAAAGCAGGGTGAATCTGCTTTCAGCTATTACGCCCCTCGCTGCTGGAATCAGCTTCCAGAAATGATCAGATGTGCTCCAACATTAGGCACATTCAAATCAAGACTGAAAACACATCTGTTTAGCTGTGCCTTTACTGAATGAGCACTGTGCTACGTCCGACAGATCGCATTATTGCGTCTTTCTTTTCTTTTCATTCTTTTATAACTTGTCTTAACTCATTTTAATCTGTTTTTATCTGTTTTTTATTATTCGTTTTTATTTTCTTATACTTCAATTTTATTTCTGTTTATGTAAAGCACTTTGAATTGCCACTGTGTTTGAAATGTGCTATATAAATAAACTTGCCTTGCCTTGCCTTGCCTAGTGTATTGTCTATGAATAATATTTCTCAGATATTAAATATAAAAACATTATGTTACACCAGTAAAACTTATTTAAACACATTGTTCTAACCATGATTCCTGCAGCAAGCAATTATCTGTCCACACTGAACTCAATAACACTACATGATGCAACAACTTGTTTTCAGTTTCTGCAACAAAAATAACCTAAAATCTCATTTCTCATTACTAAACTGCAAAAAATATCCAGATTGGATGTTATTCACACATTACTTGTTGCTGGGAACTTGTTAGGACAATTTAACCACATATTCCCACTCTTTATAGTATAAACAGGCACTTTATAACCTTAAGAGAGCAGCGTTTATCCTGACCTCATCCACCACAGTCTGAACCCAGTGAAAGTGAGACAGAAAAAAAACAACAAAAGGCGTGTCTGTTCCTCTCTGATACGCCACTGCTGAGACACTGGGACATGCTTGAGCGGGAGTAATGTGAGCAGTGGCCTTTATCTGTCAGAAGGGGGGAAAAAGAGTGAGGAAGAGAGTGCAGAGACAGAGCCCTGTGTTGTGAAAGTGGAGATTAATACAAATACAGTGGAAAGGAGGAGGAGGGGGATCTGGGATAAAGCAGAGCTCTATCTCTCCTCCTCTCTACTCTTGTTCCCTCCCTCGCTCTGCTCCCTCCCCCGGGCTGCAGGAGTTGGAGGAGGTTAACGTGACTGCGAGAGCTGTACTTTAAAACAGCACGGCGGGCTGAACACACACCCAGACACACTTACAGCAGGGGAAATCACACTGAAACACAAAGGTCTGTAAACTCACTCTGTTTTGACCTTTAGTACTGCATGTTGTTGAACTTTAAGAAACTTTTTATTCATTCCTTTTCTTTCTTTTTTTTTTGTATCAACAGGTCACTGGTGTCAAGACTTCTATATGGATCTAGGACTGTAACCAATTCAAGAGGGGAGTTTTTTTTAAGACAAATCTCAGTTTGTAAAGGAACCTACCTGGATTCAGGATGGACGCAGGCCCATTGGCGTCAGTGGCCGAAGGCTCTCCTGAAGGGGAGACGGTTTGTGCTGCTTTAGCCCGCTATGAAACCACATTGCGGGATGCCGTGCGTGAGATCCACGTGGATGTCAGTGCTTTTAAGCTAGGAATCGAGCGCAGACTAGAAGAGGCCATTCATGTGAGTGGACCTCTGGGCCGAGCTGTGGCACAGCTGCAGCAGGAGAACCGGCAGCTCAGGGGTCAGCTAGAGGCCCTGACCCGACAGGTAGAGATGCTGACGGGGTCGGTGTGTGACAGAAGTGCGCTCCTCACTGGAGGGTCACAGAGCAACAACAGCAACAGCACAGGGCATCAGTCTCCACCGTCTGCGGCCCCCAGTGTAGCAGCCCTGACCGGCTCCGCCAGTGGCTCGGCCTCCAGTCCCACCACCACACGCTTCTCCAGCAGAGCCACCTTCTCCGTCACCAGCAAAACTAACGTGAGTAGACATTTGTGAGAGTGTGTGGAAGCGTGACCCTGAGTGAGGTCATTTTGTGGAAATGGAAAGGATGAAGTGATGTGAGGAACTTTTTAAATATTTAGACATATAGACAAGCCCGAAGCTGGGAAATATATACAAACTAACTGAATGTTTGGAAAGGCAGAATTTGACTCAGACATCTGGCACGGTCTCTGATGAATGTGGATAGATCAAGTCTCAAAAACTACTAGTCATTTATTGCCACTGTTTTGCAATTATTTTTATGGGCTTAAGCCATGTATGACGCACATCATAGTCACTGTACTGCGGTTGAGTTCTTAGTCACAATGTGAAAAAACCAAACAATTTAACCACCCAATATATATAGATATATATTGGGTGGGTGGTTAATAGTTGAGGTCAGCAAGGCTCCATTTATTTCATCATAAATAAAGTACAAGTTGTAGAATTGTGAAATATTATTGCACTTTAAAATAACTACTCAAGAATAGTTTATTATTTAATTTAATAATTTATTCCAGTGATTTTAAAGATTAATTTTATCTGCGTTACTCCAGTCTTCAGAGTCACATGATCCTTTAGAAATTGCTCTAATATTAATTATTATTATTATTATTATTATTATTAATTATTATTAATGGTAATAGTAATAAAAGCAATAATGACTGGAGTAATTTTATCATTTCAAACTACATACAATAAGAAAGCAGTTATTTAAATTTTTAATCAATATTTAACTTTTTTTTTGCATTTAATTAACGCTGCCTTCATGAACAGATTAATTTTCTTAAAAAAAAAAACATGAAAAAAAAAAAACAACTGACCCCAAACTTTTGACCTTTACTGTATATATATATTACATCTTTTTGGTTGACAGGGTGCTAAGCAACTTTTTGCATTAATTTCAAATTTGTTGGCATTGTTAGGCATTCCTCTGGCTATAAGTAACTGCAGCTAGATCACCATCCAGTCATAGGAGCTTGTCTGCTTCATTTCTGCCAACACTTTATTATCTTCCTCAACATACGTTACTATATACTGACTATAAGTAACTTTGCAACAACATATCAGCTACAAGTAACTTTGCAACTTTGTATCAACAAGCAGTCATTAGATTATTAGTAGAAAGCGATTACTTTAATAGTGAGCAAACCCGATGCATTAAAACCAACAAGTTGACTTTACATAAAGAACATCAGTAAACCCATTGACTTAACTTTTAGAATTATGCAGTTTGTTCACTTAATGTTAATGTTACTCCCTTTTTCAAGTCAACTAATCGCTTTTTACAGTGTAATGACATTAAGTAACTTTGCAAGTACATGTACATATACTAACCGCAACTCTAAACCAATGGCATACTAATACTCTAAATGATGTACCTATAGTCAGAAAATGTTTAAAGGTTACTATTAAAATAAATGGTAATCTAATTTAAACTTAATTATAATCAAATAAAGGGTTGAATCAGTTTAACAGTAATCATTACACAGAAATCAAATTATGATTTACAGTTCGACTGAAATAGAATTTATGGTAAGTAATTGATAAAGCGTCACATTTTAGTCCAGCTTTTATGCAGCTTTATTCCCTCCATATTGTTGAAGCAGGAACAAAGCCATTTTAAATCAGATCAGCTCTATATTTTTGTTAAATGACAGGTTTTTTAATCAACACCAGTCACTTTACAATCCTCAAACAACTCAAACGTTCAAACCAACATCTCTTTTTTCAGAGATGTCTCACACACAAAGCATGTTTTATGTGTATCTCATCGTTTGCATATTTATACTGCGGATCCTGGATAGATCCCGAGACGCACTTCTTCTTGACATGACAGATAATGGCTCTATTCAGGGTTTAGAGGCTACAGCTCTATTTTGTTTGAGGAGTCTCTCTGTTGAGTTGAACCTGTCAGCTTTAAGCTTTTAACAGCTGCTGCCTGTGACAGTAAAACACAAACGCCATGCAGTCGTCACTCAGAGCTCTGTGCAACGGAATATAAAAATAAATGTCATTTACATTGCATGCAGATCAAAACGCCTCGTTTCATAGGGTGGTTTTACATTTCAGCTATGTAATGTGCATTTATAAAATCATCATTACTGTTGTATCTGGGAGTTCAGTTGATTTTGGCAACGAGTGAGAGTCAGTACAGACAGATGAAGGCTGTTATCTTCCCTGCCACATCCACACCTGCCAACCGCATAATGAGAGAGCTGCATTCTGAGCTTGTAAAATACTCAGAGACTGTTGTGGCAGGTCGCTTTCAGTCCCTGCCTGCAGGAAAAATTGAGCGAGAGAGAGAGAGAAAGACTGTAAAAAGACAGCTAGACTCCACGTGGGGATGTGTGCTGGCCTGCCTCCACGTGGCTGTGCTGTGAGCACCTGCAGATATCATGAGGATTACGCTTTATCTCACACTCTTCCCTCTAACTCTCTCTGTCTGTCTCAGTCTTTCAGAGCCCTCTTGTACTTTCCGTTCCTGGGAAAGTGCACCGTGTAACAGTTTATCCCGAGCTCAATCGCAGACTGCCACCACTGTATCTTGTCTCTCAACTATCATTCTGTCTCACACGAAACACTGCCGTCAGTCCTCTAGATATCTGTCGTGCTTTTCTTTCCCTTTCCAAGTTTCTCCGTCATTCCTCACTGTCTCTATCACTACAGTTTGTAGTCCTCTGGCAGGTTTTGTAGTTCAAATTTTCAGCTCTGGTTTCAAATTCAGTCTAAATTTAGATAGCAAACTAAATTCGTAGCTGAATTCAAATGTAGATTGTAAAGATTGATGTGGGGGAAAAGATAATTTACAGTATTTATTACAGTTTAATGTGCATAATGTAGTGGTGGAAAGAGTACTGAAAAGTCAAACTTAAGTAAAAGTACCATTACTTGCCCAAAAATGTAGTGTGGATATCACTCCAAGTGAAAAGTAGTGAGTATTACACTGTGAACGGCTAATGCGTTTACATGCAATTTGTGAGTGTGTGTAAAAACGTAACATTCTGTACTGCATTCAGTCATTGTTTAAAGCCATTTGTCATCATACAGCAAACACCCTTCTTCTTCTCATCAGTGAGGTCTCTCGATCATTGTATATAAAGATTTTGGACATCTTCTTGGACACTTTTAATGCTTCCAAGTGGTTTGCTGCATTTATAAAGCTCAGTTCAGTATGATGCGATTAAGTTTCTATGTACCAGTTGATTGGACAGGAATCACACGACGATCTTTCTACTCAGTCAATCCCCATTCATTCATTTTCTTGTCAGCTTAGTCCCTTTATTAATCCAGGGTCGCCACAGCAGAATGAACCGCCAACTTATCAATCATGAGCTTTACGCAGCGGATGCCCTTCCAGCTGCAGTTTGAAGAAAAATAGTGGAGTAAAAGTACCAATACTGCACTAAAAATGTACTCAAGGGAAAGTAAAAGTACACATTATTAAAACTACTTAGTAAATTACAATTCCTGAGAAAAACTACTCAGTTACAATAATCTGAGTATTTGTAATTTTGCTAAGTTAAAAGTTACTTTACACCACTGTCATAATGCTGCAACAGAACAAAATAGAGTAAACGCTTTACTCAAACGAGGTGTTGACTGGCATGAAACCTTTAAAATAATGACATGACACCATCAATATTACTGACTTTTTTTATATATGCTTATGATATCTGTCATAAGCTCAGTTGTGTCATTTTAAATACAAAGTTGACGTTGTTTGTGATGTCTTTATGACAACTTTACATTATCAGGACAACAGAACTTGTCATAAATCTGTCATAAACATGATTTTCATGTTAATTATAATTATGCAATGAATAATTATCTGATAACCTTTTTTTCAGTGGAAAAAAATGAATTTGTCTGTGAGTTTCAATGCTCATAATAAATTATAATAGCATGATTAGTATTTAATGACTTTTTAGGATATTTTCATGACAAATTAAATCTTACAACTGTAGTTTAAGTAAGAAAAACGTAACTCCACGATGGCCGTCGAGCGTTCTCCAGCTCTTAACACCTAGACTGCAGCTCTGCTCAACAAGTTTGGCCAGAGGAGAAGGTTCATGCCCAACTGAGCCTGGTTCCTCTCAAGGTTTTTTCCTTCACTTTTGTCAACTGGTGAAGTTTTGTTTCTCGCCACTGGCTTGCTTGGTTTGGGTCTTCGGTGGATTTGCTCTTCAGTGTTTGGACTTTCAGCCCTGAAAATTAAACCACACTGAACTAAATTGAACTTTAACTCCGAAAACTAGCCTGGCACAGTTTCAACTGCAATTTACTAGAACTTCTATGTTAAACGGCTTTGATACAATCTACATTTTATAGAAATAAAGATAAATTGAATTGAGTAACACTGTTATAAAATCCGTGACAATTATGATGGCCTCATGATGACAGTCATGTTTATGAAAGATTTCTGACAAATTATGTTGTCTTGGTAATGTCAAGTTGTCACAAAGACAGGTTAGGATGTATTTGGTTGTATGAAGTTGCCAAAAAGTCATCTCAAGCAATGTCCCCTTTGAATTTAAAATGACAACTGACACTTTATGACATAAGCATGAATAAAATCATATTTCATCAAAAAATCATATGATTGTCATTATAAAGATGTCATGACAGTCTTATGAATACCCCCTTCAAGTAAAATGTTACACAAAATACTTATATATAGACAGTAGATTTTAGATACAGTATACACAGCTATTTACATGACCAGATCATTCCATCCTCATCTTACCTCTCAGAGTTCAGGCATCTAGTGAAATGTTTTAGCTCAGCCTCATTCTGTTCGTCTCCGCAGAGGAGTCCTGTACTGCTGTTGCCAATTACCACAGAATTTCTGTGGTTTCAATGGCCCATTGTGTCGACATTCTGCCTCATTTGAAGTACGTTGGGTGAGTCAGGAATCAAAGAACACTCAGGACACTTTCCTTCTTCTTTTCTTCACTGCTACATGGTAAAGACGTTGCAGTGCTAGGCTCCACTGGGGTCTCACATACTTGGAGGACAGGTGCTTGCCTGGGAATCACACCTGGGAAGCGTGGGGTCCAGCCGCACGTTCACATTTGGCCTTGAGCACAATGAAGTCTCTGCCGTCCATTACTGCTGATGTGAATAAATGGTTTAGGGGTCAGTGGGTTATCTTTGATTCTGCTTTGCCTCAATATAGTCACCGCATTGTAAATGTCAGACAGTTTGTCTCCTGCTGGAAGAGGTGTGTGCGTGTTTGTGTTCAGCTGTGCTTCTTTGGGGTATGTGAGGGAGAGAGCGGAGATTGGGGAGGAGGAAGATAAGATTTGCACGCTGTTTATCTGTGGAAATTTTGTTAGAGCACATTCAAACTCGCAGTAAATGGATACAGCAATATACAGGTGCCAACAGAAAGATACACTAACGGATATGTGGAATTAATCCTCGAATTTTAGACCATTTCCTCTTAGCTTCATGCTGTCAGTCTCCAATTATAATGATTATATGGCCTAGATCTGTCTTCTGTTTCCTTTTTCTATGAGGTTTTTATTGACTTTTTCAGCTGCTCGACATAGCTCTCTAAGATAGCAATGGCATCGATTTTATTTTTCAGAAGTTATCCAGAATTTGGTTGGGTTGACCAGGGGTTTCATAAATCTATTAAACTTTTATTCATTCATTTTCTTGTCGGCTTAATCCCTTTATTAATCCGGCGTCGCCACAGCGGAATGAACCGCCAACTTATTCAGCATTTGTTTTACGCAGTGGATGCCCTTCCAGCCGCAACCCATCTCTGGGAATGAAACTTTCAAAAATCCATTTTATGTTTAGTGCTGTAAATCCTCTAGATCAGTGTTTCTCAACTGGTGGGTCGCGACCCAAAAGTGGGTCGCAGGAACATTTTCAGTGGGTCGCGGAGTGTGTGGTCAAAAAAACAACAAAAGTTTAATTTTTAACTTGTTTTGCGTATACCGGACTTTTATTTTGAAATGCGCGCACGACAACCGATCCCTTTGGAATCGCCGTGGAAAGCGTCACGTTGCCGAGCAACATAGAGAGTCAGCTCGTGGAGCTTTCATGTGATAAGACGCTGAAAAAGAAATCCAGTGAAGTGCGATCAAACCCATCCCATTCAGAACTACGTATTTGTATGAAAGTGGCTTATCTTCCTTGGTGCAGCTTGACTCCAAGCAAAGGAATCTTCCCAAATTACTGTTAAGTGAAACATATGTTTATAATGCTGTCATTTGCTGGTTTGTTCTGTTCAACAGGATCAGTGTTAATGTTCTATTAACAGTTCAGTTTTGTTTATGGTAACAACCTTTCCTTACCCTAACCACTGTTTACAGTGTTTGTCATTTTTACTTTGTAATATTTCTATAATTTGATACATTTTGTTAAATGTCAGCAATAAAATATTGTTTATTTGTAAGTCTTGCTGATTTTCTCAAGATTTTTCTTAATTCCTAAAATTATATTACAGTTCCTAAAAATTGGGTCGCGACTTGATGACCATGTATAAATGTGGGTCCCGTGGCCAAACCAGTTGAGAACCACTGCTCTAGATGTTTCAGAGCATTATGAATGTAGTCCGTATAGACGCATTACTTTTCCAGATGGTATTAACACTATTTCTGATGACACTATCTCTTGTTATAACTTGTGTTTGATTTTAATCTAGACACTTCTCTCTTATTTTATCACACTTCATGTCACTTTTGTCTGCCACACAGTGAAATGCATAAGCAGTACTGAATGAATGTTACTCTGCTTACAAGGATGACAACTACGATTTTTAACCGTAAACTATCCACTAGTGATTGAATATGTTAAAAGACATTTTAATAAATGTAAGCTTGTTCTCAAAAACAAAAGTAAATATCCACACATCTTCTCAGAGAGATTGAATAACATACATTATGACATTAAAATCATCCAGGCCTGCATCACATAACAGAGTTAACAGACTCTTGCGAACATAGTGCACTTTTCCACTAGGAAAGCACCATATTTCAGGATTGTGTCTGTAGACTTGGCATCCCGTTTGAGTTAGCAAGTAGCAAATAAATTACGATGATTTTTTGGTGAAGGGCTAAAGGATGAGCATCCTTACATGCTTATCTTTCCTGCTGGTCATGTTGCAAGAATCAGAAACTTTCCAACTGGTAGAGAAACTCACATTCACAGTTTTGACATGCAGCATTTGCCATCTTACGACATAAACATTTATACCTCCCATGACATGTTTATACACACCACACATCTGTATCTGAGGACTTTATCCTCCTCTACATGCACCACATGTTTCCAAGCTTCGCAAAATGACCATAATAGTACTTCAAATCCCATCTCTGGCTCAGACAGTGTGAGAAATACCCTTTTGCTTGCCTCACCCCAGAGTTCACTTTTGCTTGCCTCACCCCATAGTGCCAACACATCGACTTTTTAGTCCACACAGCCGTCTAATATTGCCAAAGACTAGTTGTTTTTAAAACAATCCACTTTGGTTACATGAATCCCAAAGGAATGTCGTTTGATCTAACATGCTTCGGTTTGATGTTGGGAGATTTCTAGATTTGGATAGCCTGCCAGGTAGCCAAGCAGGCCTCTGAAGGCTTAAAGGCTGAGCATTTGTTTGCAAAGATTCACTTAAGCGTCCACATTTGCTAGACCGCTGAACTCCCGGCCTTTATTTATGAGGATGAAGCCTATGAAAATGTGCCTGTAGAGTTTCACCTTGGCAGGGGGGGTTAAAGGAGCTTACTGGAACATACTACTGCATGTTTGTTTGCATGTGTTCGTGTGCGATATGTTTGACGTTTCCAGTCCGGCGCTGGCCCAAAGCCAAAGCTCTCACAATGGAACAGATCGTTTAATCTCCTCCCGTTGCACTGCCTGGATCTCCATGTCCAGCACAGATTCCTGGCAGAGAAGAAGGAGTAGAACAAAAAACCTTCGCACAGCTATTAATACAGTAGAGTGTGAGAGAGTGAGAGAAAGAGGGCGAGAAAGAGGGAATGTGAGAGGGAGGGTGGAAAAGAGAGAATAGATTGTGGATGGGGGGCTAGAGAAAGGCATCCAGCCGCTCCCATGCTGCCCATGGCTCTCCTAATTACTTCCAGACAATGCCATGTATTTTCATCTCCGTGGTTACAGGTTAATAATTCAGTGTTTACGGGATGACCTCACTGCCCTTCAGGAACCATTGTTCTGCCTTGTAGGAATGCGTAAATGTGTCAAGAACTGGAGAAGATAGACAAGGTCGTCGTTTGAATTTCTTCATCTATCCGCCGTGCTTGGAGTCATATTTCCACCTATGTGTCACTGGAAGAGAGTAGAAGGCCACTGGTATCTCAGCTGGTGCAAGAAAGTCTAAACCAAATCTAAGCTCTTAGATACCGGTTGCGAAATTCTGTGTATTCCTGGAACAGTCCCAGGTCTCTCTCTGGCCTAAGGCATTGTGTTTGACCACTGCCCAGGTCTGTGTTCTCCATCTGCAGGTGGGGCTGTAGATTCAGCATGTCCCTCTGGGCTGCAAACCATCAATTGTGCTGCCGATAATCATGCTGAAGTGGTCTGACTGCATGGTCATGTAGTTTTAATCTGAAGAGGTTTCTCAAGAGTCCGGGAGCTTCTGCGTCAGGACACACACAGTTGTTTACAGATGAGTAAAGCACAGTTTAGTTTTGAGTGTACTACTTACGCACATCCCACTATGAGTAAATTATAGAGGTATACACAATTTTCATTAGGCAACGTATAATGTTCTGTGTGGGGGCATTTAAAATAGGCTGTATTAGTAAAGCATGTCTAAAATCTTGTTTTTAGAGGAAATAATTCAGAAACACTTCATATTAGTGACACTGGTAGCTAGTAATTAAATTGCAGCAACTTATGCTTACATTCATGCACGCAGAATGTACAAAAGGCTGAATGTGATTAAGTGCCCCTGATATACTTAATTACTTTGTTTTTGTTGTACACATAGAAGCTGGACATACCAGTGGTTTATTTTTAATGAGCATCCCACTGTCTAACTGTTTGTGTAGCAGTTAAGAACTTCAGTGATCTAGTCAAGGCCTGATTGTTATTTCCATTTTTCTCCACCAATTAATTTCAGTGAATCCATTAGTGCAGCAGTTTGCCCAAAATAATTCACAGATCTGGTCGACTTGAAAGTAATGTCAGACTGAACTGGTTTGCAAACAAATTTATTTGTGAATTTGGATAATCCAATGCATCAGTCAGCATCTCAATGATTCAGTGATCCAGTCAAGACCTGCTCCAAGACCCAATGGGAATGTCAAATTTGTGAATGAATTAAAACAATTCAGTCAATTGTTTCTAATTAACTGAATCATAAACAGCTTTACATGATTCATGTGGGAATTCAGTAGTTCAGTTGGAGTGAATGTCAAGCTAATAAATCACTGAATTAGTCTGACTCCAGTTCAGCCTGGAATTTGGAGTAATCTGATCCTCTGAGCTTGAATATGTTGACTCCTAATAATTCATAATAATGTCAGACTCGACTTTACCTTTAATTTCATATGACTGAATCAACTTGACTACATTAGGTTATAACAATGAAATGAAATCAAAGGGTCAGTTCCAGGGCTTGAATTTATATGGCCTGGAGGACATCATTCATAAGCTATTTTACAGTGTACATTTGTGAGTATGTGGGAGTGAAAACGAAGCACACCCAACTCCCTGAGAAATCAGGAGGAATTCTTGCAGTTCACTCTGTTTATCTGCACAGGTTTTCTTTCCAGTCCTGCTTCTGAGAAATTGCAGGCTTTGCTGTCCTTTGAAAAACAGGTGTTTGGGCCTCTTTCTCCATAAACTCCCAAGTTTGCGAAGGAAATTACAGAGCAAAGACCCTCACAAACCAGGCATCCCATCCTTGTCTGTCTCAACTTTACAGACTCTCCAACTTTCAAACAGCAGGAAAGTAACCCTTAAATTATTGTCGGCCTAATTGGGGGGCAAATGTTTCGATCACAAAAGACTAATTTGCTTTTCAAACAACACATTCAAGCCAACCCTCTCGCTCCCAAAGAGAGCTCAGCTATTTGTACATTGCAGAATATAAATAACATTATCAGCGTGGCTTATTAATATCAGAGAGGGCCTTGTAAGAGCTAGCTATCTGTATGATTTGAGTGACAGGAGCTGGAATTAGCCCACCAAACCCTCTAGAGTTCTCCCACAAACATGCCCTCTATTGTTGCTTATGTTCCATTCCAATCCCCCGCCACCACAATGTTCCAAGAATCTCAAATGTCACTGGGAGACAAGAATATCCCCTCAGATATGTTTAAAATCAGACGTGCGCATGCAGCGCTTCATCAAAACTCGCATTCATCTCTCTGATCATACACTGAGCAGCTCTCAACAATGCTCAAGTCACCACACTTCAATTTCACTCACCGTCAAATCACTCAGAGATTATGTACAATACAACCTTGTGATTATCCTCGGGGAAAAAAACAAATCTTTTTATATGCACCCCAGCATTGCTCAGGCAGGCTGCCAGCTAACTGGGGAAATTCTTATTTTGCTGTAGAGGGACATTTAGACTCACATGAAAGGTTTTCAGTGAGTGGAGTCCATTGTCTGAGCGGACTGTACATAGTAACCGCATTTGGAGGCATTCAGTATATATCTTCCTGTTGTAGGACAGATTGAATGGACTGAGGACTCCTCAAGGCCCTTTCTTGTCTTCTCACCTGCAGGAGTGATTACTGTGCCTCTGAAGGGGCTTCATTCAGTCGTCTGGTTGTCTGGAGTGAATAGTTGGAGAGGCGACGCTGCTCTTCTCTCCACTCTCATTGTCTTTGAGTGTCCTCGGTATGACGGAACAGCGTGTTCAGGAGAAGTGTGGCCCTCCCTCAGGACAAAAGGATGGACTGTGTAGTATTTTTTCCCATCTCTTTTGTGTGGATAGGGGACTTGGGCTGAAGAACTAAATGGTTGTGTTGATGATAATTGATTATGAAAATAATCTTTTCAATGAACTTGTTCACAGAAATAGCATTCATTCGTGATCACAGAACTTAGAAGATTCAGTGAGTTGTCAAGGAATCAAAGCAATGTAATATTCATAAACTAAACACTTTTCGGGGCGTCACAGTGGCATAGTGAGTAGCACAATCGCCTCACATCAAGAAGGTTGCTGGTTTGAGCCGCAGCTGGGTCAGTTGGCATTTCTGTGTGAAGTTTGCATGTTCTCCCCATGTTCGCGTGGGTTTCCTCTGGGTGCTCTGATTATTCCCCCCAATCTCTTTTTATGATCCTGTTTTACATGTTATAGCACATAATTCGCACAATGTCATTGTGTCACCACGCTATCCACGTTTCCTCTGGAGTTTCATGTAATTTCGAGTGTTTCATTTTTAATTTCTCGACTTTAACTACAGTTTGGCACTTTCATTTTCATTTAGGAAAATTTCCTGCATGGCCCCCGTGACAAACACTGGATGTGAGTTTGAACTGCTGGAAGAGTGTTGTTTTAATGGATTTTTATACCTCACACCGTATGGAAAAAAAACACTCTGTATTTCGCAGTACAGTCTGTGTATAGAATATCCTGTTGCAAAATTCAGCGAAATCCTACACGGGGGTAATAGTTTGATTAAGGTGTTTATATGTCTGTAATGCACTTCAATAATGCAGCATACTCCACGTCTTAATCCGATTTCTGTTTAGTTCAATTATGACCTTAATCATATTAAGTTAATCAAAACTCACTGACTACATTTACATGGTCACCAATAGTTAGATTTTAATGCAATTAAGATAATACTCTGATTTAGAGTCTACCATGAAAACAGTGATGTTTGATTAATTTAATCTGATTAAGGTCATAATCAAGAAATCACTAAAGAGAAATCGAATTAAGACATGTGGAGTATGCCGATCTTAGTTGCATTGTTGAAGAGCAGCACAGACATGCAAACATCTTAATCAAACTATTACCCTCATGTAGAACTTTTCGCCACGTTTTCTGACAGGATAGTCCAGACACACACGCGCGGCTGTTTGACTATTCTTTGCACCTACCGAGTCAGTGAAGACCACAGACACCTGCATCATGAAATGCAGAGGTTTTTCTTCCGTTTAGCATGCGGTATGAACTTCCATTAAAACAATACTCTTCCAGCAGTTCATAGTTGCATCTAATATCTCTTTTGTCATGGGGGAATGCATAAAATGTTCCTGAGTGAAAGTGCCAAACTGCAGTTAAAGTGGACCTTAAAAATGAAACACCCGAAATTACATGAAACTCCAGAGGAAATGCGGACAGCACGGTGATGCAATGACGTTAATCAAATTATATGTTATAACTAGGGCCAGACAGAATCTGCGGACATTTTTTGCTATTTCTGCGCAGAGTTTTGTTAAAAATCTGCAGATTTATGCGGAATGATTTTGCAAGTATCATAATACCTTTTTAACTTTTATTTAATGTTTATAATGTGAATCCAATTAGATACTTTGGACAACAAAGCAAGTCTCCCATATAAATGATCTACTAAAATACAGAAAATATTACAAACTGTATTGTCATAAATAAATATAAATGTACACACATTTAAACCAGTAAATAAACAGAATCAATGATGGGCTAAAAATCTGCGGAATTCTGCGCACGCAGATTCTGTGTGGGCCTAGTTATAACATGTAAAACGGTATCATAAAAGGAACATTCAAAAAACAACTAATGTAAAAGCCTTAATCTTATTATTGTCTTAATTAGATTTAGGCAAATAATTTGATTACTGATGTCCATGTAAACGTAGTCATTGTTTACATGGTAGACTCTTAATCTTAGTATTGTCTTAATTGTCCATGTAAACATATCCAGTGTTTTGTATCCAATTACAAAAACATGAGAGATACATTATCAACTATTTTCAATATCATTTTTATGATTCATTGCACTATGAATCCCAAATTGGCTCAACAGATTAATCGATTATCATGTGTTTTAGTTGCAGCTGTAGACTACAGCACTTTCCCACATGTTCTGTCTCAGCTCCCTATTTCCTGCACTTGTTTTATTGCTCCTCTCTATTAATGCGATGACGCAGTCTCTGGGATGGGGAATGTGTTGTTCCTGCAGGAAAAAAAAGAGCAACTGGGGTGAGTGCGTGCGGTTCAGTGAACATGTGAGATGGGTGTGGTTAGATTCCCCCCTGCACCTCTTAATTTAGCCTGGGGGCCGAGCAGCAGGTGACCTCTCTGCCAAAATAGTGCTTGAACTAATGCATTTGGGAGGAATTTCAGATACAAGCCCTAGCGGCTGCAGGCAATGTTTTTCAAAATGCAGGCTGTGCAAGAAAACAATATAATACAGATTGTCTATGTCAAAGCAGTCATGTGTCTGCTGATATCCCCCAGAGAGACTGACACATGACACAGTCCAGCGGTAGACATTCGCAGCGCACCAGCATCACACTGGAATGAGTTGAGAACCTGCGTGTTCAGCCAGCAAATCAGAATTGGATATGTTTCATGGCTGGGGTGAATTTCGTCTCCCCCTATCTTTTTCTCTCAATGGGACAGGCAGCTGCTCCCCCTTCAGCATTCCTTAGACATGATGTCATTGGCCTCCTCCATGCCAATTACTTCTCAAATCTCTCAAGGAAATGATTTAGTGATTTAAAAATGCAATGTTTTCCTCATTGTCCATGTTGCCTGTGCATGAAGACACATTTGTTAGCTTAGCACATTAGCAATCATGTCCAAGAGAGAATCGGGCCACACACAATGGAGCTTTTTAAAGCCATTGATAAGCTGCCAGGTAATTAATGACAGCACAAGAGTCGAGTAAATGTGCACAGTCATTCTTCTGGTTGGCTTCCAGGCGTTAAACAACAAGTCTGCTTTTATAAAGGTTAGCTCACTGCAGTCCAGGCCAAACATCTGTATCTGTATATCTATTTGATGGTTGAGGTCTACAGGAAATGAAGCAAGGCAAAGACCTTTATGTGTCAGTGTGTAACTTAAAGGCACTAATATATCAACACTTGATCTTGCATTTGGGTCACACAAAAGAATGCAATGAGGCTATTAAAGATTAAAATAGAAAGATCAGCGGTGAATGCATATCTGTATTGTTGACCCACTTCGGCTCTGATCCAGAACTTTGATTTATGTTGAAAAGAAACTAGGATTCTTGAAATTGGCATTCATAGGGATTTCACAGTGAAGCAATTAATCAGATGTCTTTGATTAGATTACATCAGTCATATACTTGAGCAGAATGGGCCCTGCTAAACCATTTTGTCTCTTTTGATGTCTCTTATTGGATAATTAAATTAGTTGTCTCGTGTTCCTTAACTTGTTTTAGGCCTCTTGAAGGAGATATTTGTTTTTAAGGACGTCAGGGATTGATATATTCCCAGTAAGCATACTTCCGCATGGCCCATGCTGGCTTTTGCGGGCACTAGGCTACGGCAAGCCCACACCAAATCCAAAAAGGTCCAGTGGGGGCTAGTCTAGGTATGGCCCACAGCTTAGGGCTCACTGTGGGCTCTATCTGAGTAGCCCACACTAGTGGACAACCTACATTAATCTCAAGAAGGCCTAGTGTGGGATTGCCCAAACGGGCCCAGAGCAGGCTGCCAGCGCAGAGCCCTTGAGAAGGCCCTTGATTAATAGTTCAATGTTGGCTCATTAGTATCGGCCTGCATGGGCAGTCCTCACCTTGGGTTGAGAGGCCCAAACTTGATTTTAGATTGTAATGTGATTTTTATTTATTTTTTTATGCACATGATGTGTAACATGGCCTACAACAGGGGTGCTCAACCCTGTTCCTGGAGAGCCACTCTCCTGCAGATTTCAGTTGCAACCCATATCAAACACACCTGCCTGTAATTATCAAGTGCTGTTCAGGTCCTAATTAATTGGTTCAGGTGTGTTTGATCAGGGTTGCAACTGAAATCTGCAGGAGGGTGCAACAGGGTTGAGCACCCCTGGCCTACAAGGTTACATTCTAGATTGTCTTTAAATCCAAATTTAAAATCCAGCCAAACTTATCATTCTAAAATTCTTTTTTGGCCATATAATAGTTAACAGTAAATTGTACTTCTCTCTTTGTCTAACAGAGCATTGAGCGAGATGAGCCCATTGAAGTGGATCCAGCACCAGTTTCCCAAGGTTTGGAGAATGGGCACTTATCATCAACAGGTATTACCATAATTTCTTCTTGAAACCACTCACAGGGTGGGTGCGTCATCACAATCAGCTCCCTAGTTAAACAAGGGCACAGGGGTTGACATCTATTTTAAGAGCTGTCTAGATCGGAAATGTCTTTTGAAGCACTGAGACATTAGTTCCTTTAAAAAAATCCACAATGCACAGGATAAAACTTTAAGGCTAATTATAAAGCATGAAACACAATTTGCATAATTTAATTAACATTGTGACTGAAGATTTGAGAACACAGTTTCCCTGTATATATGTCAGCATAAGTGCCTCACTACACGTGATGACAATTTTGTAGTTAATTAAAATTTGGGAAAAAAGAGATATAAAACAGAACATTCAATATACTTTCAACAACATACATAATCATTCAAATTATCAGAATCAGAATCAGTTTTATTGCCAAGTGTGCTTCACACACACAAGGAATTTGCTTTGGCTACAGAAGCTTCCAATGTACATAAAGTGACAAGTGACAACACAGAATAAATATTAAAAAAAGAAGACGCTAGACATTAAACAGAGATGCAGTCAGTCCAACGATCTGGATGTTGAAATGTATGTACAGATTTGTACAGATTTGAAATGTATGTACAGACAGGTTATGATGTTATGTTGTTATAAGGTGCTGTGTACAAATGCGTAAGGAGAAGTATTGTATTGTATATTGTTATTAGGTGCTGTGTACAGATGCGTAAGAAGTATTGCATTGTATATTATTATAAGGTGCTGTGTAAAAGTGCGTATGAGAAGGTATTGCACGTTTATTGCACAATAGGAGAAATATTAACTGTTCATGAGGTAGATGGCCTGAGGAAAGAAACTTTTCCTGTGTCTGGCTGTTTTTGTGCTCGGTGCTCTGTAGCGCCGGCCAGACGGTAACACTTCAAACAGGAAGTGTGCTGGGTGCGAGGCGTCCAGGGTGATTTTGCGAGCTCTTTTACTCACTGTGGAAGAGTACAGTTCTTGAAGTGTAGGAAGGGTAGTGCCAGTGATTCGTTCAGCAGACCGGACTATTCGCTGTAGTCTAACGAGGTCAGATTTGGCTGCTGAGTCGAACCAGACGGTGATTGAAGTGCAGAGGATGGATTGGATGACAGCTGAGTAGAACTGCACGAGCAGCTCCTGTGGCAGGTTGAACTTCCTCAGCTGACGAAGGAAGTACAGTCTCTGCTGGGCTTCCTTTACAATAGAGTCTATGTGAGTGTCCCACTTCAGATCCTGAGAGATGGTGGTGCCCAGAAACCTGAATGACTCCATTGCAGCCAATTATATGTGACTGCACTAACTACAACTATAACAATACCAACAAAGAAACAATATTGTTGCAATCACTTTCAAAATGATATTTTTCTGCTGAAAAACAATTTGAACATTAAAAGCCAACCAGAAGCCATCATTTAATCACAATAAAACTGCAGCACTTATAATAAGCAGAACATTATGGGCCATGTCTTCTTTAATATATTCACATATGAACAGTGTTAAATCCTAATGTAAACAGGGCCAAAACATTTTAAGTTTGTCCACTTTCACTTTCATTTACAATCACTTTCATTGGAAAATAACATATGGAAACAACTTTTCTATTATTTACCACAACCTATCTTTTATCCAATCAGAAAACTCTATCGTTCCTTTGAGGAGAAACTCGCCACCCAATGGTGTGTTACACGAGCACTCAGCCCCCGTTCCCATGGCGATGCCACACCTGCCCATCACAGCAACCACCAAAGTAGCTGACTCTACAGTTATGAAGAGTCCTGAGTCGCCCAGTAGCCCAATGCAAGCAACGCCTTCAGCCATAACAGACTCCCTAACAAACAGTCCACCGGTCACCAGTGATAACCAGCCTCAACTAGAGTCTCCTGTTCATGCAGGTACATGTCTTTCACAGAATCAGTCTACAGATGACCATATTTACTTTCATTAATTTAAGATGTGTCTTAATCTTGTGGTTGCAGTATCATCTGTGAAAACATGGGCTCCGACTCCTGCCAGGACCATGGGTTCTCCACGGCTTACTGGTAGGAAGAATTCAGCTAATATCTGTGACTCATATTATACACATTAGGAGATTTTTATCATTAAGTCTGTCTCATTGTTTGTCTTATAGAGAAAGCATTGTCGGCTCCAGCCAAGTCAGTGACTTACTCTGGACTTTTCCCACACAATACAGACAGGTGGGTTCAGTGTGAATATACTTACTTGCGTGTGAATAAAAGTTTCCATTGCTCACTCACTTACTTTACAAAAGCTTTGATTTGTTTGCATGTAGGACCTAATATAGTTGAAGAGAACTGGTGTGAAGTCATTGCGAACAAAATCAGGACAAAACTAAATTAATTTGAAGTTTGAAACAGCTTGCCAAAGGTCCGTTGTGATGATGTAATAGGAGGGTGTGTCCCTGACCTCAGCCTGATTTAGCACAGACGTTTTCTATGGTTCAGTAACACACTTCAATTAGTCAAGGGCAGAAGTAAAGCTGCTTTTTGAAATAGAAGTGTAATTGACAGTGAAACAGAAGTGTTTTTGTGATTTATCGTGTAAAGCAGTTTGTTTTGTAAATGGGACAAGATTGACTTTACTTGACTGGAGTTGCTGAATTACAGAGCCTTTGAAACCATCCACATTGCTATGATAAGATGCTTTCTTAACTGCTGTTTTCTTCACTCCGTTAATTTTACATGAATTTCGTTTTATTTTTTTTAAAGAGAGGAAAATGTGCGGGATAAATTTAAACATTCATCTAAACACTGCTCATAGGAGCATGGGTGATGTTCGCTAATAGTTTGCTACATTAATTCATATTTCTGAGAAAACATTGTGCAATTCTGAGTGTGCCATATGCCGGTGAGGGGGCTTTACAAACCACCTGTTGGAGACACACTCTTTTACTCTCCATACACACCAGACACTGCATGCTTCCTGGAAAACATTGTGCAATTCTGAGTGTACATCATGTAGGTAAGTGCACAACCGGCTGCAAAGAAATTTTGAGTTTATTGAACTTCAGTGGTTGAAGTTGAGCCAAATTATTTTTTTAAGTTGACCGAAAAGGCTGGTTTAAGTCAATTATACTTTTTTTTTTATAATGATTTTTTCGGGGTTTTCATCTTTAATGGACAGGACAGTATAGACAGGAAAGCATGGGGAGCAGAGAGAGGGGAAGGATTGGCATAGGACCACAAGGCGGGAATCGAACTCAGGTCGCCGTAAACACCATAGTACATGGGGCGACGCACTAACCACTACACCACTGGTGCCGACAAGTCAATTATACTTTACGGAATAATTTGGCACAACTTCAAACAGTGAAGCTTAATAAACTGAAAATTTCTTTGCAGCCGGTTACTTTACAATTGTAAGTTAACTCAACTTTTTATTTTTTGGATATGGAGAAATCAAAATTTAAAGTCTCCTCAACTTAATTTTTTACTTTCATTGAACAAACAGTTCCAAACATGCAGTTGAATCATTTTTATGAGTAAATTCAACTCTGAGCTCAAAAATATGTCCAACTAACTTACAATTTTAAACTGAGTTGACAATTTGTAAGTTGGATTTTTTACAGTGTGGGCTTGACAAACCATCTAAAGGACACAGTCTCTCCTCTCAATATGCACGAAGGAGGGGGAAAAAACTTAGGCTTTGCATAGAATTTCTATATTGCTGCTCTGTGGTGATCCTAAGTGCTTCTTTTATCCTCACTTGTAAATCACTTTGGATATAAATGTCTGCTAAACGTAAATGTTGCTTAGATATTTCAATCTTTTTCAATATTTTTACTATTAAAAATACAGCACCAAAGTGAACTGTTCCTCAGCCATGTCTATATCTTTGTTTTAGGAATGTAGATACACCAGGTGATTTATCATTCGGCAGAGGTATTGAGCGAAGACGAGAACTTGTGAGGTCCCAGACTTTACCTCGAAATATTGGAGCCCAGGCACGAAGATCTATTTTTGAGAGGCTGGACTCTGAGAACAACAGGTAATGAAATCATCCTGTATGTGTCAATTTAAACATGTGATTGTTTTTGAATGCTCTGTAATGTAATCCAGAGTAAAAAAAAAACTCTTGCTTTGATCTTTCACATCTTAGTCGACCCAAGCCAGTGGATTCCAAACCAAAGCTGAAACGCTCTCAGAGTTTTGGCGTATCCAGTGCTAGCAGTATCAAGCAGATTCTACTGGAATGGTGTCGATCCAAGACAATTGGGTACCAGGTGAGCATTCCCAAGACATCATATGTTTTTCTGACAAATCAGCAGAAAGAAGGAGGTACACATAAGGTTTAACAAGATTTCAGGTTTATAAAATGGATTATCACACATCATAGGGCTTCCTATACTGTTATTTTAAGATTGAGCACATTATAATGTAATAATACAAAGGGCACACAGGATGATACCAATCTGTTTCCAACCCAATTCTCGACTACACACAGCAGGAGATCAGTTGCTCTCGCCTCAGCAGCCAGGGGGGCTTGCTTACATACCTTAGTGTTGTTTCAACTAGCAATCTGCTATGTTTTTTCAGGGGTACAGATCTATGCCACCAAGGCCCTGTTTACACTAATGCATTTTCGTTTTAAAACGCATAAGTTTTGCTACGGTTACGCCATTCGTCCACACTATGCTGGAGTTTTCGAGCCCCGAAAACGGAGGGTTTTGGAAACGCTGGAGAGGCCGTTTTCATTCTAATACGCTGCTGCTCCATCTCAGTGTGGATGGGGTAAAACAGAGACATCTGAAAACGGAGGCGTGGCTGCTGGACACAGAAATGGAAGCGTTGTTTTAACTATTGTCCGTTTTAGGCGCTATTGTGCAGTTAAACTCTGCCTTTTTTACTACAACAGCTGCATATATTCGCAAGAGGCAAGCTATTGTTCGAGCACTCGCTAATCGCTCGCGTTTCAAGCAGCGTAAGCACTATTTAGAATGCCGAGCGAGACACATGCTTCCTGTTTATACTTGAACGCGCATGCCCAGAGTGCGTGAATGGTCACGTGAAATATGTTTTTGGTGGAGTAGTGGGGCGGAGATATGTTCAGAAACGCTGGGTGAAACGCTGGGTGAAACGCTAGTATGGACGTGGATAGTTTTCATGCTAAAACGCTGTTTTAAAACTAAAACGCACTAGTGTAAACGGGGCCTAAGACCAAACACATCAACACTGCTATATGCACATTCATTGTACACTGCCATATACACATTCATTACCATACTAAATCTCTCAGAGAGAGGTGTCATGATAGAGTTCTGTTTATTAGCTTCAACGTATGAACTACATTAAAAGCGTCATCATGACACAGGGAATCAAATTAGCTTTGATATTTTGACCTATAAGATTTTTTGTTCCAGTAAACAATCCTGAAAGTTTCGAAGCTTCAACGCGGACTCATTGCAAATATGAGCTTTAGAGTCTACGTTTTTGTAAAACTGCAAAAACATACTTAAACATATTTTTCACTGCAGTTTCGAGGTAAAATCAATGCTACAATGCATTCACTTTACAGGGACAACTTTTCTGGCATAGTCAGTTTGCTTGGTAGATCACATTGAAGACTATTGTACTTGTGATGCAGAAGTTGGCTACAAAAGTTGTTAATTTCATAATGCTTTGTCTGTAAATTAAAATTATTATGGATAATTTTGGCAAAACAGTTTCAGCAATGTGAGCTGTCACATGTGAGCTGTCACATGTGAGCTGTCACTGGGGTGGTACATTTTCAAAAGGAACATATTTGTACGTAAAGGGTCCATGTTGGTACCTCAAAAGTATTTATTAGTACCTAAAAATTTTAGGAGAACACTTCTGTACTTTTTAGGTATGAATATGTACCCTTGAGGTATTAATATGGACCCTTTAGGTTCAAATGTGTACAGCTTTATTTCTGAGAGTGCATGGTGACATCAATGCTGTTTACTATGCAGTGACATTATCAAAACATTGGCCATATATTAAAAAACTTTAAATGACCCGTCCATTAATATCAAGTCTTTTTACCAAGAGGTTTAGCGTTGGAAATAATAGTTTTTCTGAATATATATTTATTTTTTGTATGTGCAAAATACTTGGTTTATTTATAAGTGGACCTAAATGAACATATTAGAAAAATATAGAAGAAGAAAAAATCCATGTCATGGCCCCTTTAACATCGATAAGATGAACAAACATTATTTTAACATTGTCCAGATGAATAAACATAAAGTGTGTGTTATTGGTGTTCCTCTGTGTGTGTGTATTCTGCTTGACTCTAATGCGGCTTTGCGAAACCAGTCCATGTGGCTCTAGTTAGGGATAGTAATGTAATGGTCAAGCCCAATTTAGAGTTTAGAGAAAGCAGTATGTTAACATTAGAAGCAGAGCAGACGGTTGACAACACGCATGACCATTTCAATTTCCCTCAATGACACAGACGGATCCACAGATTGGCCGACTATGGATGAGAATTGAACACTGTTAAACGATGAGGTGTAGAGAAAAACCCATCATTGATGATAAGAGCCAGACAACAATAAAACACTGCACTGACAAGCACAAGCAGGTCTGCAGAGTCTCAGAAGAAGCTATTATCGTTCTGTTGCTTAAATGCCAGAAGATAATCCTTTTTCATATCTATTGTTATACTTATTTATTATTCCCTTGGGTTTTTCAGATTTACTCTTAAATGGACAAGAATACATGTGTGTGTGTGATTGAAATTGACATTTTAGTTAGCAGTGATTATTATTATTAGTAAACTTTTTATTTATTAATTTACATTTAATTTAAGTGTGTATATGAATATAAAGATATGCATACAGTATTCATCTGTATATTTATATTTATCATATGAGTTTATTTATTAGTGATTACTTTTATAGTTTTGTTGTAATTGTTAGTATTTTTGTGCTTTTTTATTTAATCTTTAATGTCTGTAGATTTTAAATGACGTTTTATTTTAGTGTAATATGTCTGCTATTTTATTTTGGTTGAATTTGTTGTCATTTTATTGTGTAACTGCAATTTTTAGTTTTTTTATTTTATTTATATACAGTATACTAAGGTCGAATTTATGTTGTTTTAGTAGATCAAATTAAACCAAAGTGAAATGAGAAAATTTGCTTTAAAACCAGCTGAATAAGTAGTAATATCAATAATATATAAATATACATATATCAAATAAATGCAAATGTCAACCAAGTTTTCACCAAAATAGAGAAACCGTTTCTACATTTCTTTGTGTAAGCAAGTATTTTACAGTACTTTAGAAATACTAAAAAATGTCTCTGTCAGTGTTTTCAAACTATTATATTTGATTTACCAAAAGTCACACAAGTGGCAATTTCACATCCATCACATCCATAACGAAGCTATTTCCTCATAAATGCAAAAATGTCAAATAAAATAAAATCAACAATTTTTGTTCTAGAGAACCGACTTTGGGTTGTGCAGTTTAATTCACAGAATTTCTACAAAGTATGTTGTAAACTTCAAACTCACAGACTTTTTTTTGTCACATCCACAACACATGTTTATTTTTCTCATTTAAAATATTAAAAATGTTTACAGATTGATATTTTTCTGGTCCCATAACTCTGTTGTTTTGAAAAATATAAACAGCTCTTTCAATATAAAGTTAAAAGTATACTTTCTATCTGAATTTATGTTTTGACACATCATAACGCTGGAATTGCTCATATATATTTTATTTCAGCTAATGTATATTTCCTATTTATAAATTTTTATATGGATTGAATTTTACAACATAATGTATTTCTTTTTAATAACCATGACTTACTATATATCATCTATAAAAGTCACAGCTCGACGTAAGCAGGAACATTTATCTTAAAATTTATTTGGATGAATCTGTTTGTGTTGAATGGTATGGTGCAAATGCCCAGTGTGGTGTGAAATATAACCGCTTGGCTCTCTCCTGCAGAACATCGACATTCAGAACTTCTCCTCCAGCTGGAGTGACGGTATGGCGTTCTGTGCCCTCGTCCACTCTTTCTTCCCCACAGAGTTTGACTATAATGGTCTGTCCCCTGCCGAGCGCAAACACAACTTTGAGCTGGCATTCAGCACTGCAGAGTAAGTCACCTCTTGATAATAGTACTTAGATGTCTAAACGCTCAATATTTTCAGTATAGTCTTGATATTGAGAAGTTTGTCCTACCATCCTCTCTTTATAAGACACTGAAAAAAGCACATGACTGAGAAAACAGAAAAAAAAAATTTAAGCAACTGTTTTTGTCACTGTTTTTCACAGAAATTATCCTTTTATTCAGCAAAGATGCATTAAATCAATCCAAAGTGGCTGTAGAAAAGCTTTAGATTTGAAATAAATGCTTGATCTTTGGAACTTTGTGTTCATCAAATTATCTTGGCTTCCAGAAGAATATTTAGCAACTTATATTTAGCTTCTTCAACTTAAGATTTACCACAGGTCGTCACTGCGGAATGAACCACCCACAACTATTTGACTAAAAACTATTTTCAGCAATGATAGTAATAACTTATTTAAGGCACCATATCAGCATATTAGATTTCTTATATAAAATGTTTTAACGTATTGTCTTTTATCAACATTTTTAATAGTTTGAAATGATTGTCTAGTCTGGGTTGGTCATGTAAGTTATGGTGGCATTTCTATGTGAAGTTTGCTTGTTCTCCCCGTGTTCCCTCCGTGTGTCTCCATGTGTTTCCTCCGGGTGTTCCGGTTTGCCTGCAGTCCAAAGACATGCGCTATTGTTGGTGAATTGAATAAACTAAATTGACTGTAGTGTATAAGTGCATGTGTGAATGTGAGAGTGTTTGAGTGTTTCCCAGTACTGGGTTACAGCTGGAAGGATATCCGCTGCGTAAAACATATGCCTGAATAGTTAGCAGTTCATTCTGCTGTGGCTAAGAGAGACTAAGCCGAAGGAAAATGAATGAATGAAAATCATTTCTCATACAATAATTGTCAAGATGTCAATAAAAGTCACTTTATTAAACTGTAGTTTTTTCAGTTTCAAAGCCAAATTACAAGAGTAAATACATGGAAATCAATCATGACACAGTCGTTAATTTATGGATAGTTTTTACAGTGTGGATTAATCAATTACTTTTGTGTAGATGTGCGTTTGAGTAAATTGTTACAAACACTCACCGGCCACTTTATTAGGTACACCTTACTAGTACCGGGTTGGATCCCCTTTTGCCTTTAGAACTGCCTTAATCCTTCGTGGCACAGATTCAACAAGGTGCTAGAAATCTTCCTCAGAGACTTTGGTCCATATTGACTTGATAACATCACGCAGTTGCTGCAGATTTGATGTGAATGATGTGAATCTCCAGTGCCACCACATCTCAAAGGAGCTTTATTGGATTGAGTTCTGGTGACTGTGGAGGTCATTTGAGTACAGTGAACTCATTTTCATGTTCAGGAAACCAGTCTGAGATGATTCGCGCTTAATGACATGGCGTGTTATCCTGCTGGAAGTAGCCATCAGAAGATAGGTACACTGTGTTCGTCATAAAAGAATGGACATGCTCAGCAACAATACTCAGGTAGGGTGTGGTGTTGACATGATGCTCAGATGGTACTAATGGGCCAAAGTGTGCCAAGAAAATATCCCCCAAAGCATTACACCACCACCAGCAGCAGCCTGAATCACTGATACAAGGCAGAATGGATCCATGCTTTCATGTTGTTGACACTAAATTCTGACTCTACCATCTGAATGTCGCAGCAGAAATTGAGACTCATCAGACCAGGCAACGCTTTTTCAATCTTCTACTGTCCAATTTTGGTGAGCCTGTGCAAATTGTAGCCTCAGTTTCCTGTTCTTAGCTGACAAGAGTGGCACCTGGTGTGGTCTTCTGCTGCTGTAGCCCATCCGCCTCAAGGTTGGAGGTGTTGTGTCTTCAGAGATGCTCTTCTGTATACCTCGGTTGTAACGAGTGGTTATTTGAGTTACTGTTGTCTTTCTATCAGCTCGAACCAGTCTGGCCATTCTCCTCTGACCTCTGGCATCAACAATACATTTGCACCCAAAGAACTGCCGCTCACTGGATATTTTCTCTTTTTCGGACCATTCTCTGTAAACCATGGAGATGGTTGTGCATGAAAATCCCAGTAGATCAGCAGTTTCTGAAATACTCAGACCAGCCCATCTAGCACCAACAACCATGCCAAGTTCTAAGTCACTTAAATCACCTTTCTACCCCATTCTGAAGCTCAGTTTGAACTGCAGCAGACCATGACCATGTCTCTATCCTAAATGCATTGAGTTGCTGCCATGTGATTGGCTGATTAGAAATCTTCGTTAACGAGCAGTTGGACATGTGCACCTAATAAACTGGCCGCTGAATGTATTTTTATCCTATAAAGGTTTGATATTTCTAGCAAAAATATTATTTAGAGCATTTTTTTTTTGCAATTACAATTCAAAATAAAAGTTTCAGTTGTTGCTATCTTGGTTATATATACCTTTTTGTTTTTTACTTCTCAAAGTGAAAAATACTATGTAGTTGTCTGAAAGTGAGGATAAACATGTCTAATATAAATGAATATAAGCTTTTGTTTGTTATTTTGACCAACTTTTTGTACCATCTACTCATAAAATCATGAAGCCTGTCCGAAGGCAGCAAAAAGTTGCAAAACAATGTTGCTGATGTGTAAGATACTTCAAAAATCTCCTTTTACATTTAATGGAAAAACAAATCAACATACAAGTTTAGAATGACATACCAACATACCGACAGCAGATTCATTTTCATTTAAAAGCGCTAATAAAGTATTAAAAGCCTTTTAATAGGAGCAGACCGGACAGTTGAGAAGCAAACTCAACATGACCTGACCCAACAAGCAGAACAGAATGAATCCAAAATAAAAGTCGACACAAATCATCCGCAGTTGTGCTACACATCACCTCACAGCACGGCACACAAGATAAAGTTACTTAGTTTCCGATGCGTCTGAGTCTAGAGTGTCCGTAACCTGCACTTTAAACCAGTAAAGCATGCCAGCAAATCCCTGTGGAGCTCAAAAAAACCTCCCCTTCCCAACTCGGCTACTCCGACCTGACAGCCTGGAGCATGACATCATCCCTGTGTCCCAATTCCCACATCCTGAAATATTCCAACAGACCAAAAACTGCACTGTCGACGTCATCTGAACATATGTATTACACTGCTCGTATTAATAGTCAACAGATATGCAGGACGACCAGAAACAGCCGCACACATCCAGCCCTACTAAATCTGTTTCTCTCTGTATTTCCAGGAAGAAAGCTGGCTGTGATCGGCTGATTGAAGTGGAGGACATGATGGTGATGGGCAGGAAGCCAGACCCCATGTGTGTCTTTACTTACGTCCAGTCACTATATAACCACTTGCGCAAGTTCGAGTGAGGTCTCAGCCTCTGCACTGCCCTCTGCTGGACAAAACTGAACTGTAGTTACTAAAGGTTTGGGTTGGAAAATGTCCCATGCCAATCCGACGCTTCTGTGGTTGCATTTTAGTCAAGAAAAGGTCATCGACTATTTATGCAGTCTCTGTGTGTGGCACGCTCTTCATAGAAATTGTGAGCCCTGGTTTATTAATAAACAGTGTGAAGCTTAAGGGTTGGTTCGCTTCAGAAGTTCTGCGATTATTTACTCGCGCTCATGTTAATACAGACGTGTGAAACTTTCATTCATCTCTGAAACATGGCTTAAATCAAATCTGACAGGTTTCTTTACCTTCAATGAAAATTGATTTACCCCTAATTCTGACACTTGCGCTTAAGATTTTATTTACATATTGCAGTAACCAGAGATCAATGTTAACAGCGTTCAGATTTGGTCAATGCTTGCTCAACACAAGACAACCAATGAGGTTCATTCTTGCATGTCAAGTGACGTAAATTCTGGCTAGGGTCAGAAATGTATTTTTCTATTAAAGGGCAATATTTGCCTCCTGGAATTGATTTCCAGGGCATTTTAACCTTCATAAGGACAATTTCTATTATTATTAAGTGCTTCATTCATTGCTAAAATTGCCCTTTGATTATTAATTGTTGTTATGACTAAAGTAACCAATGGATAACATCCACACAAACCTATAATTTTCAGACAGCGAGCCCATTGGCTTCCAGTGAACTGGTTTTCCATTGTAAAATTGCCTCATTTAAGATCTGATTTCTTTAAAAATCAGTGATATTCACTGCCTGATAGATACGACAGATATGATATAAAATGGGACAAGAAGCAATGCATTAAATTTCACTTTTCCATGCCATCTCTTTAAAATATGAACATTTATTTTACCCCAGTATTTTCAATGGAGTTTCTGTGTTAGCCTGCTGCCACTGGCGGCGTTTGAGTTTACACTGTCTGTTATCTCGTTTTATGCTTGAACAACTAAATGAGTGCTTAAGTTTATTGAACTGATTGTGTTTTAATTACATAACGATGTCGATACTGTAAAAGGAACCTCATAAAATTTTAAATAGTCACATTAACCTTTGACTGGAAGTTTACAGTTGGCTGAAAAACACTAGCTGTGCATATAGCCCATTAGCCAACATATATTAAAATAACAGTAAACAAAAAAATATTACATTATTACCATCAAATTATACAATTACATGGCAGCCTTAATGTGCGATATTATAACAAAACATTGCTCTTGATACGCTATATTTACAATTAATTTCCATAAATAGGACAGTAAAATACAGTAGGCCTACTTATAAAACGCTTTTTCGCTTGATAGCAAGTCTTTGTCAGGCAACTCTTAAAAAAAATGTGTCTGTCAATTGCATTAGTAATACATGTTATCAAAAACAGTTTCACGTTAAAAGTTAATCTTCTACTTACATCGTTTCTGTTTGCTGTTAATGATGAGAGAAGCACAAGCGCGCAAAATTCAGCGACTGAGCAAACAGCACTCATCAAACTCAAAGGTGTTTACAGCGCTGACTAATTGGCTCTTCTGATTGGCTACTGCATTCAAAAACGCAACAAAAACATGAGTGATTGGTTTGTGATGCAACGTGCACTTTTTTTTAAACAACGTGCTGCTCATTCTAGAAGGTAATGGCGGGATTTTGATCAATGTTTTCAATCGCGAAATGCCAAATAGTGTCGCTTATTTGTGCTGGGGCTTTTTTTTTTAAATATCTTAAATTTGGGTGTCATTTCTTTGTTCATTTTGTGGCAGCCCCTCCCCCCCTCAAGCGTTATCTAGCATATATATATATATATCTATTGATGAATGACAAGTATAAAAATGCTGAATGAAAAGACTCAATGGAGGGAAAGAAGTCACTCAGATTTCTTCATGCTCTTGAATTTCAAAGTCAAAAGCCGTCTTATTTTGAAGGTGAGTAAATGATAGCAGAACTTCCATTTGGGGTTTAACTAACATTTTAAACTCAGTGGATTATGGAGACATTTTATAAACTACAAAGACTGTTAGTGAATGGCATAGTTACTAATGAATGATAGAGAGAAATAGAAATGTACAGGAAATAAGTAACAATATATCTTTTGTTCTCAGATAGGCACATTTGATGTGTTTTTTATTACCGTTTTGCCTTTTTTTTTCTCTTCAAATTTTCAGTGGCATGAGCATGGCTTTATAAGCCACTTTGTGTTGCACGTTTCAGGTTGTCTTTTTATACTGTGTCCGAGAATTGGCCAAAGCTCAACTACACAGCCGCATATGCAGGACGTACAGTTCACAATATACAGTAAGCACTGGATCTGCATTACAACAGGAAATGCTGTAAACCTGGTTCAACAAAGCTGGACTATCAAAGTGAGCATTGCCAGGGTGTGTGATTTAATAAATGTTTGTTTTTTCTTTTAAATGCTGCTGACTCAAGCTTTTTGGATATTTTTTATTATTTTCCTGCAAAAAAAATGACACTACTTCTTGAGAGTCAATCACAATAAGCATAAAAGCACAAATCAGTTACAATCATGTCTCTTTAAAGAAATAATGCTCCCATAGACGATGAAAATAAATACACTAGAACACTAGAAATGTGGAAATACACAACAACAATATGATTAATGGATATTTGTGAGTGTGAGTGTGTGTGTGTGTGTGTGTGTGTTTAACTAAAAAATGTAGTCTTTTAGATCAGGATTGATTTGTTAAACTGCAGGGTTTTGATTCGGAAGAAAACAAGAAACTAAAACAGCTGTATGGTCAAACAAATGTATGATGACAAAATCTATGGAAATATTTAATAATATCAGACACTATAAGGGCTCTCCAAGATCTCCTTCCATAGTCCGGACCAGAACATAAAGCTCAGCAAGACCGACAACAGATGCTGCTATAACGGCAGCTATTACTCTCTGAAAGAAAAAAACAATGCAGAGACATTATGAATATTTTAGAATAGACTTTTAAAACACTGCTTGACTGTGCACTGGCTTGAATGTGAACTTACTGATGTTGTCTCAGTGAAGATGTACTGGCTGCCCAGATATGAACAGGCAAATGCTGCAATTACAGTTACCAGGAAGTTGAATACAGTAACAACAACAGCCTTCACGGAGCGCACTGCGAAACACAAATGATAAGTAAGATGAACAACAACAGAGAGAAACAGATTAACAATAAGCAAAGAAAGGGGAACAAGCTGACCTTGTCTTCCAAAGTCTGCTAAAGTTCCATGTTGATTCATTTCCTGTTGAGTAAAAATGCACATTAATAAATCTACAGACAGAAAAAAATGTTAAGAATATGTTTGGCTGTAGACGAATGTTCACCTGAGGATTTACGTTCCGTGTTATTCTCTTATATTCTTCATTGGCCAGTTTTGCTTTAATTTTTTCGAGACGGGCCACCAGCTGAGGGTTCTATTGGATTGAAATAAACATCTGCTTAATCACAACTTAAAAATAACATCACTTGAAGTAAAGTGAACGGCAATTGGGGTTAGGCACAAACAAACTGCACATCTTTATGTTTAATGAATAGTTTGGCCAAAAAACGAACATTGAGTAGGGTAAATTACCCTTTTTCTTTACATACTAGTGCCAAAAATGAAAATGTACTCGGTATTTATTCACCCTCAAGTGTTTATGAGTTTCTTTCTTCTGTTGATCACAAAAAAAGATATTTTGAAGAAAGCTGAAAACCTGTAACCATCCACATCCATAGTAGGAAATACAAATGCTTATAGGTTTCTAGCTTTCTTCAAAATATCTTCTTTTGTGCTCAACAGAAGAAACTGTTTCAAATCTTTTTGGGTGAACTATCACTTTAGGTCACTAGTATCTTTTTAAAATATACATCACATACTAGTATTTATTTATTAAGATATTACACTGTTAATAAAACATTTATTCATTCATTTTCTTGTCGGCTTAGTCCCTTTTGTAAATAAATCATTGCTTGCTAAATTTTTTGTTAAGTATTAACTGAACGTTTTAGTCATCTAAACTTACACCAGTACACTCTGGGTAACACTTTCGTTTAAGTAACAATCCACACCATTTGCTACTGGCTTATTACCTGTCAATTATAAAGCTATTAACTGTTTATTAGCACTTATAAAGTATGATCTCATTGGACATCCCTAATACTATTAATTACCCAAACCTAACTACATTAATAACCATTAATAATCAGCTAATTGACAGTTTATTAAGCTAAAAGTCTTAGTTCTCTGTTTGTTAATAGATTATTAATAGCATGAATTGTACATTAAAGTGTTCAAACTTTGTATAACTGAACATTTTGGTGAAACCTGAATCAAATTAGTTTCAAATGGTAACAAAAAAAAAACATTTGTTGATTTTTGTCATATTTTTTTTTGTGTATTGCCAATTAAATGTATACTAATACTTATTCATTAGATACTTCTATTTATTAGTAACTATTACCCGTTATATTGTTACTAGTAATTAATTTAAAATTGTCATTGATATCTATGGGGATCTGTCATTGAGACATCTACTCTTCATTTCAGACTAGTATGTTACTATTTTTTAAATATTATTTAATAAATACTAGTATTTATTCATTGGATAAGTGCTCAATCATTAGGATCTCATACCAATTCAGTAGGTACTACTGAACTTTTTATTATTATTTTACTAGTAAGACTTTTAATTGAACTGTACAGTGGCCATTTTGACTAGTCATGTCATAAGACGAGTAAAAATAAGTAGTGACCAGTAAGATAAGAATTGTTACTAGTAATAATTACAAAAATTATTAGTCTAGTTTTAATTGAGTGAATAAATGCTAGTATCGAGTAATTAACTTAACTATTCTAGTATTCATTTAATAACTACAGTATTTATATGAACCAGTGTCTAACGAAGTTCTAATATGTAAAGAACAAGCACTAGAAGCATGAAAGTAGATACTTGTTAGGTCTGTAGATTAAATGTCAAAATGGCTTGCCATAGTTGAAGTTACATGTGACGTTCGTAATGTGCCTGTATTAAAATAAATGCATATATTAATGCAATATTCTTACCCTTGGAGGTGTGATGACTTCTGGAAGATGAAGGGTGCTGTCTTCAAACAGCTCGTGAAGATGCACCGGATGTCCTACAAACACATCATACTCAACATGTAAAGCGTTTATGCGTTAAAATGTTGATTCTTCAAGGAAATTTCTTACCATTGTCTTGAAGAAGCTTGTGTAGTTTCCTCACAGTCTTGAACGGTGTGATGGACTGGTCTTTCAGAGTCTTCAACTCCTCCTTCAGCTCCTCCGATATGGAAGATTCGCTTTCCAGTAAATCTCTCAACTTCTCCTTAAACCTCTCTCCGATTTTAAACGAAGAAGCCATGATAAAAACAGTTGTTTAAGTTCCGCACACGTTAACGTGCATTTATTTTCATATATGCGAGTTGTGGGGGATACCAAGTCGAAAAGAAAGCTCCCCGTTTAACCTACCAAAAGGCTAAATGCTGAAGCTTCGATCGATTTAACCTCACAGTTAACGTTGAGTGTTTTGTCCGTTAAAGTGTTTTTAAAGTATTTTATCTTGAATTGAGAATGTTGTGTATTTTCAGTCCTGCCTGTCACTGACTGACTGTCAGCTGATTTCTTGTTCTACTTCAGTGTTTATTGTCTGGTGCCAGAACAGACCAACTGTTCGCATATCGCCGCCTACTGTAAGGGAGTTTATTTATTTATACTATAACCTATGTGAAGCTGCTTTGAGACAATCTACATTGTAAAAGCGCTATACAAATAAAGGTGAATTGAATTGAATTATACATTTTGACATGCCAAGATATTTATCCACAATTAAAAATCACCACGAAGTATCTCTTTCTTTCTTTCTTTCTTTCTTTCTTTCTTTCGGATTGTTAATCTAATTTTTCTCTATTGCTTAATTTATGTATATATATATTTAGTTTTATTAATGTATTTATACATTATTTGGCTCAATATTATTTATTTCTTACTTATTTGGGCATTGTGTTATCTTGTTTTGTGTTTTAACTGATTTTGCATTTAACTCAAGCATTTTTTAAGTTATTGTTTCTTATTAAATTGTAAAAGACTATAATTAAAAATATGTAAAACAGTCTGAATGTTTCTATATATATTTAAATAAATGATAC
>CAIGQQ010004837.1:20113664-20138354 GCA_903798035.1 Danio albolineatus | reverse complement strand
ATCAGGTTTCGCCACAGTGGAATGAACCGCCAACTTATCCAGCAAATGTTGAATGTTATTTCGAATTTGCAGATAATCTAGAGATGCTAAGAGGGTTTTTTATTTACATTTATGTACCATATTGTAATGCTGTTTATATCCGATCATTAAATGAAAAACAAAACTGGCTTACCAATAACCATTAATTGGATAATATACGTTTTATCCTTTTTTATCGTAATTATTCTCATATATCAGAAATAAACGTTGCCATGACCTTTGTGTTGTATACCGACAACTTCCGGTCGCGGTGCGTTATGGGAAATTGTGTGCGACTTTGTACAGTTCAATATTGCAATAAAGGGGTAAAAACTCATTTAAGTGTAATCTCAAAGTTTTGTGTTTCAATATTCCTGAATTTTGGGCGTTTAGAATGTGATTTTGAGTTTTAAAAACAAATGATATTGACTGCACCCGTGTGTTCATGTGCCGATAGCTGAAGGAAGATGGCAGCGTGTGCAATACGTCGGGGCTTATTGTCCACTGCAAGTAAATATAACCAGCACAAAAGCACTCAAAGAATACTAAGTGCGATAGACTTCAACAGTGGGTTAGATCCGAAAAGACCCCAGTCGCTGTGTTCATCTTGCGGCTCGTCCAGTTTTCAACAGACGAGGTTCATGTCATCTCGGTAAGAACTATTAAAGCGAACGTCCTACCATGTCCTCCTGTTACATAACTGCGCAGAGCTGTACAGTCAGCTAACTATTTCGACCGTAAATGTCTTTACAATGTATCTGTCAGATGCATTCGTGTTCGTTAATAATGTTATTTCAATTGTCAATTGTTTAATGTTAGCTGTTGCTGTAGTTTGAAGGCTTCACATGCTTGCAGCACTGCCATATTGTCTCAGTAACTGTGTGGCTGAACACTAAACAGTGAAGTTAGTTTTTGCTATATGTCTGGAATTTAAAGTGCTGATCGCACGGCTTTTGAGTTGATTCTTACAAAGGCATCACAGTTGAATTAATACCAATATACAAAATTGAGGCCTACAAACCTCTGCTTTTCTTCCAAACCCCCCCAAAAGCCATTCTTGATTACATAAGTGTCAGTCTGGGCCGGAGCCAGTAGACGGTAAACAAGTTCTATTTCTGTGGTCAGCACACCTCTGTCTTTTTAGCTTAGCGCTTTACAAAAATTTCAAGTTCAGCATGGTCTGAGTACAAATCTGCTAAATGTTGCGCAATAGCCTATTCAGTCTTGTTGCCCAAAAGCTGGCTGGGCTGTGGAATTTATTTTCAATTGATGTATTTAAAACTGTATTTATTTACTTTTATTTATTTATTTACCTGACAGAAACAGACCTGAGGGGAAAATACTGGAAGCTGTTGGAATATTTGAAGCCCTGAAGCAGCATGGAAAATATGAAACAGGACAGGTCAGTTGTCTTTTATTTTAAAATTATTTTGAGTGCTCTGTAAGATCATTTTTATCTCTGTAAGATAATATTTTTTATTATTCTAAGAATGAAATTCTGATTATAAATATTCCTTTAAAGCTAAAACTACTTGGGACTTTGAAAAGAAGCGGCTACTAATGGAATGGCAATGGTATTCTAGGTAAAAAAAAAAAAAAGGTTGAACTGCTTAAGCTGGACTTGCACTGCTGCTTTGCAATGTTCTATAATTGTCTATTACTACAGGATTGGCTTGTAAATTTAGGAAACAGATAAATGTTAATTTATGGTCTGAGGTTTGATGATGGTAAATAATTATTCAATGCAACATTTAGCTCACCTCTTTGTTGTTTTAAATGATGTTTGGTATCCGAACTCTATATTGTTGCAGCTGTCAGTTTAATCCCATTTACCATTTCGGTTTCGTTTCTGTTGACTTTGTTGAAAAATAAATGAATTTATAACTGTTTTTTGAAAGTTGCATTTTCTTAGGCTAGAATCATTGACCTTCTTGCCGTGCAGCCTTCTATATTTTTTCTGTCAGATTTTGTCACTGTCATTAAAATGTAGTTATTTTATTGGATTGAGTTCAGTATAAATCAGTATAATCAAAGTATTTGAGTTAGAATTTTGAGTTAAAGTTTAAAATGAAAAAAATGTATAATAATAATTTTTTTTTATAATAATTGCAAAGAATTTTTGAATTCTGTTTTTGGCCAAGTGCATCCAGAATTTTCACTTTAATGCATCCTTTAAATTTTTTTTACAATTTCTATGCATCAGCAGCACACACAGTTTAACTGTCAACAAGCCAATGAAATTTCCACATGTGACCATTTAGGACATACTTATACAAGCTTAGTTTTCATTTTTGATGTATATCATAATGATATTCTGTTAAATGTTTGTAAACATCTAACCCTTGAATAAACGTTGGCATCTCAAACTGTATTTCTTCACATATTAAAGAAACACATTCATAGTTTCTGCCTTGACATAGTCTTCTTGGCATAGTCAAATATGTTCATTGTCACAATCAAATGTCTTGTTGCTTTTTGGTTTGATTGCCTTTCATATTAGGGCCCTGCATTTGAGCCCAAGCCCATCGGGGCCCAACTTTTTATGCGCCTAATGCCAGCTTTGGGCCAATTTTCACTTTTACAGCTAGTGCGCATATCAGGCTTTGAGCCTGCTTTAGAAAAAACTTTTTTATAAGGTGTAATGAGATCTAATGCATGCTGTCTGGAAGCGCCAGTGATACCGTGCATATAATGATTTTCAGTTATGTGCAATGGAGAACATAAAGAGAAAAATTGTCAATGATGAACTTAAAATTGTTAAAAAAGCTAGAGGAAAGGCCAACTTCTGGTCAACTTTTCAAATAGTGACCACTTTAAATGATGAGCCAACTGGTTATGCACAATGGCACAACTCGTAAGTTGAGTAAACTCACTGTGGACCACATACCATATCAATGTCACTTACATTTAAAAAGACAAACAAAAACTCAAAACATTTCTCTAAATTATTCTGATAAATAAAACAAAACGAAAAAACATCAATTTTCTATTAAGTACAAATCTGGTCTATTTTAATAGCTGTAATAGTATAAGCTGTTTGGTGGAAAAAAAAGACGGGCTTCAGGTCAGACTCAGGCCAAAAGTTTTGATAAGTTGTAGGACAAGAGCAAGACTCCAGCCTGTGTGTCTCGGGCCAGGGCTGGACGAGGGCTTAGATTTAAGGCTCTTGCGGGGCTCTATTCCATATTAGTGTGCTAAATATTACCCTGGCAACAGCATTGCCACCAACTCAAATACATTAGCAACCATTTATAATAGACTGTTGCCCCTTAAAACATAATTCTTTTTAAGTGATTTCTCTCTCAAGCCTCCATCTGACTTTGTGCACAAACTTCACTCATCCAGTTGTAATTTTCCGCAGCTTTTCCTGCACAGTGTTTTTGGATATAGAGGAATTGTGTTATTCCCGTGGCACGCTCGTCTGTATGATCGCGATGTGAGTCCTGCTACCACCGACAGGTATGTAGTGGAGAGGTTTTTTTAGGCTTATGCATGATCAAATTCTTTGGTTTGGTTTTCAGCTCAGTGATCCTGTTTGTCCTGTGCTTTTTTCTTCAGTAAGCCAGACTCTACAGGCCATGGATCCAAAGAGGTGAAGGGTAAAATGCACACGTACTACCAGGTCCTCATAGACACCAGAGACTGTCCTCACATAGTAAGTGCCATCAGCATTACATTGGCTCCAGTCCAGTTATACACTTTGAATTCATTTTTTTTTTTTCATATGTGGATATACTATATTACAGTTTTTGTTTTTTTATTAATTCTGTAAACCATTTATTGTCATGGCTAATGTATTTAATGCTTTGTTTGTGAATTAATTTTAGTTTTTGTGTTTAATAAAATAAAAATCATGCCATGTTTGCCCTGTATACTTGACATGCTGATATGAGCAGTAATGAGGTCAATGTCAACTTGTTTTGACTAATTTATCTTATTATTATTATTTTTTTGTCACTGTTAGTCTCAGCGCTCTCAGACTGAAGCTGTTACGTTCCTGGCTAATCATGATGATAGTAGAGCACTGTATGCAATTCCAGGTAAAAGAAAGGCTCTTTTATACTTAATAGTTGTTTGCAAGCATATACAGTACTGAGGTATCTTACTTGATGTGTCTGTAGTAACTGTAAATGAACATTGTGTTTACTTTCCCATCATGTCATCTGCATCCAGATCTACCGGTTTTTATTTGTCACGTGTCATTAGACAGACTTTTGTCGGCACTTTGGCTTTAGATTGTACTTCTGCATTTTTGTATCTAGTTCTGTGTTTTTATGCATGTTGATACCCTATGCAGAATGGAGCAGTAGTGTTGGTCAGCACTGATACATTGGTTATCACTCATAAGCACTGATCTATTTTGAGTGGACAGCTGAAAATGACATGTTTTTGTTTAGATATTTTGGCTACAAACTTAAAGCCTTAAGTCACAATTAAAGGGACAGTTCACCCAACAATTAACATTTCCTCCTCATTGACTTTGTTTACATGGACATCAGTAGTATTTGCTTAATCTGAATAAGACAATAATATGATTAAGGTGTTTACATGAGTTGCTTTTTGAATGCTCCTTTCATAATCCTGTTTTACATGTTACAGCACATAATTCGATTAATGTCATTGTGTCACCACGCTATCCACGTTTCCTCTGGAGTTTCATATAATTTTGGGTGTTTCATTTTTCATTTGTCGACTTTAACTGCAATTTGGTGCACTTTCACTTTCATTCAGGAACATTTCATGCATGCCCCCTATGACAAACTAGATACTGGACGTGAGTTTGAACTGCAGGAAGAGTGTAGTTTTAATGGAAATTCATACCGCATTCTGTATGAGGGAAAAACCCTCCGCATTTTACGATGCAGGTGTCTGTGGTCCTTCACTGACTTGGTAGTTGCAGAGAATGGTGTCAAACAGTCGTGTGTGTTTGGAATAACCTGTCACAAAATGCGGCGAAAATCCTGCATGAGGGTAATAGTTTGATTAAGGTGTTTACATGTCTGTGCTGCACTTCAAAAATGGGACTAAAATCGGCATACTCCACATCTTAATTCATTTTGTGTTTAGTTTGATTATGACCTTAATCAGATTAAATTAATGAAAAATCGCTGTTTATATGGTAGACTCTTAATCAGAGTATTGTCTTAATCATATAAAATCAGATTATTGGTGTCCATATAAACATACTCATTGACCCAGACTCAAGTGGTTCTAAACTTGAACAACATTTACTCAAAGGAGAAGAACCCCCAAAATGTCTGTTGAACACATACTTGTGGAATGCCCTTTTTTATGTTATCAGACAACAACTTTTATCTGGAGACTTTAAATGAAATATTTTTAAATGTGAAACCTTTCAAAATTGTAAATCTTTTTATAAAAATCAAACCTTTGAGATTTTTTATTTATTTTTTATCTTATGTATTATTCATGTTATTATTTATGCATTTTATCTTATGGATTGTTTATTGCTGTTGATGACTTTTAATTATTAAAATATTTTTATGATTATAGAAAAGTGATATTTATAAAATGTGGTAGACTTGATCTGTTTTTTTGGCCATTCATTCATTCATTTTCTTTTCGGCTTAGTCCCTTTATTAATCTGGGGTCGTCACAGCGGAATGAACCGCCAACTTATCCTGCATATGTTTTATGCAGCGGATGCCCTTCCAGCTGCAACCCATCTCTGGGAAACACCATACACACTCATTCACACACATACACTACGGACAATTTACCTACCCAATTCACCTATACCCCATGTCTTTGGACTGTGGGAGAAACCAGAACACCTGGAGGAAACCCACGCAAATGCAGGAAAAAAATGCAAACTCCACACAGAAATGCCAACTGACCCAGCTGAGACTCGAATCAGCGACCTTCTTGCTGTGAGGCGATAGCACTACCTACTGCGCCACTGCATCGCCTGTTTTTTGGCCATGACAGACTGTAAATCTAATATGGCATTAAACTCTCTCTCTCTCTCTCTCTCTCTCTCTCTCTCTCTCTCTCTCTCTTTCTTCTGTTAAACACAAAACAAGATATTGTGAAGAATGTTGGGAAAAAAGCAGGTATTGACATCCATTGAAGGAACAGAAAATTAAAGTCAATGGTTGTTTTTCCCCAACATTTTCAACATATCTGAAGCACTAAAACAGACAACTTAATGTCATACTTGAAAATATTTCTTATACTAATAAATGTCTGTCTATTTCTTTAATTAAAAGTCCCCCCCCCCCCCTTTAAATATAGGCCTGATTTTTATGAAGTGTCCATTTATCTTGCTTTTGTATTTCTCTCATTCTTTCAATTGTATGCTTGCGCGTGTGTTTCAGGTCTGGATTACGTGAGTCATGAAGACATCCTGCCTTACAACTCCACTGAACAAGTTCCTATCCAGCATGAGCTGTTTGAACGTTTCCTAATGTTTAACCCCTCCAGAAGTAACTAGTCCTCATCTTCTCTTTCATCAATATTCATATTAATGTTCAACCTGAATCTAATGATACATGTCTAAAGGATTGAATTTATTTTGTTTCTTCAGATCCTCCGTTCACTGCGAGAGATACCTTACGGGCCTGGCAGGAGAAGAACCATCCCTGGCTGGAGCTGTCAGATGTACACAGGGAAACCACAGAGAACATCCGCGTAACTGTCATCCCCTTCTACATGGGCATGAGAGTAAGAATAGAGCGTGTTCAGTGTATTGCAGATTAAATGTTCACATTAAATATTACATTACCTTTAAAAAGTTTGTGGACAATAAGATTATTTTAAGGAAAGGTCCCTTATGCTCAAGAAAAACACAGTAGAAATAGTACTATTGTGATATTTTACAGATTAATATAACCATAATATTTATTTATATATAATACAGTTGTTTAAATGTATGAAATTCTATATATTTAAATGTATTTTAAAATAAAATGCATTCATGAAATGGCAGTGATGAGTTTTCAGTAACTGTTACTCCAGCCTTCAGTGTCACATGATCATTCATAAATCCTTTTAATGTTATTAATTATACGGTTTACTTTATGTATTTTCAAAATTCTTTGAGGAAATTAAATACAAAATCTTTTATTTGAAATAGAAATATTTTGTTGTAATTTAAATATTTACTGTTGTTTTTGATCAATTGAAAGCATCCTTGAATACATACGTGCTGTATATTTATTTACTGTACTTTAAAGTGAACATGGTCTTGATTTATGTTTGTTTTTGTATGTCTACAGGAAGCTCAAAACTCCCATGTGTATTGGGTAAGCAAAATTACCTAAATCTGCCATTTGTAATGACTAAATAAAAGGCTATTTATAGGCATGCCATCGGTGACCTTTTGAGGATAATATGTTGATGTTTTCCGCAGTGGCGTTATTGCATCCGTCTGGAGAACCTGGGCAATGAGGTGGTTCAGCTCAGGGAAAGACACTGGAGGATCTTCAGTCTCTCTGGGACCCTAGAAACAGTCCGTGGAAGAGGAGTGGTTGGCAAGGTGAGCTATTAATTAGCAAAAGCATAATCCAGAATCCAAGACTACGGAAATGAGATTTGTTTGCTAAATGTTAATTCATCATCATCTCACCAGGAGCCTGTTTTGTCAAGAGAACAGCCGGCGTTTCAGTACAGCAGTCATGTTTCACTTCAAGCACCCAGTGGACACATGTGGTGAGATTATCAACATGCTGACATAAATACATTTATTCTAGCCTCATGTTTATTAAAATCATGTGGACTAGAATTTAGCTTAGGTTTTGAATTACGTTGGGCTCAGACTACACAATATCATTCTGTTTTTGGCACAACGCCTTTGCAGGGTGTGGCTGTGATTTTGTAAATGATAATACGGTCCAAGAAAATAAGAGCATTCGTTTGTTAATTCTGACCTTTTAGATGAAAACATGTATGCCACTAAAAGGATTTTTCACAGTAAAATGAATATGTCCAGATAATTTACTCACTCGGCGCCACGGTGGCCTAGTGGGTAGCACGATCGCCTCACAGCAAGAAGGTCGCTGGTTCGAGCCTCGGCTGGGTCAGATGGCATTTCTGTGTGGAGTTTGCATGTTCTCCCCGTGGTTGCGTGGGTTTCCTCCGGGTGCTCCGGTTTCCCCCACAAGTCCAAAGACATGCGGTATAGGTGAATAGGGTAGGCTAAATTGTCCGTAGTGTATGAGTGTGAATGTGTGTGTGTGTATGAACGTTTCCCAGAGATGGGTTGCGGCTGGAAGGGCATCCGCTGCGTAAAAAATATGCTGGATAAGTTGGCGGTTGATTCCGCTGTGGCGACCCCGGATTAATAAAGGGACTAAGCTGACAAGAAAATGAATGAATGAATGAATTTACTCACTCACAGTAGAACAGCTTTAGTAGACCATTAAGTAAGATTTTAAGCAGAATCCGTTGTCTTCTAGAATCCACATAATGGAAGTCAGTGAGTGCCATCACTTTGAGATTTAAACAAAAAACGTTTTGAAAACAAGCTATCTCTTTAAAAACTACAGTCATTGGCTTGTTGGGAAGCAACACACTCTTACATGTTACAAAACAACAAGTATTTAACAGGCCTCAGTGCTTCCCACAGGTTGGAATACACTTGCAGTGGTAGCCGAATTGAAACACACCTTTTACCCACAGCACATAAATAGTTAACTGTATGCGACAAACAAAACGTAATTTGATTTAACACTATTTTTATTATTATATGTTTTAAACCTTTTCTTTTCAAAGGGTTAAAAGAAAAAAAATCCAGTATTTCTCTTATTTTTATGCTATTCAGGAGCCATATTCACCCATTGACAGATCAGATCTGCTCCATTTCTATCTCTTATTCAAGTTCAGCTTGCTTTATTGGCATGACATTTTGTACAGTATTGCCAAATCATTTTAGATGTATAAAATATGTCATATATTGACATCAAATTAATTAAATATACAGCAAATGAGAAATAAATTACAAAAATTATGATAATTAAAAGAAAAAAACATGTAGATTATTTAAATAAGGCAAATGAGTTGATTACCCATTTCTAATGGTGTACAAACATTTTGCAACCAATTTAGATCATTTCATCCTTCACTTTTTTAGTAAAGTTTTCTGTACTTTTAGTCAAGTAAAGTTTTTTTTAGTAAAGAGTCGTTTAGATTAAATAATTAATTATTTAATGTGTCTCTCGCGGCTGTGCTCTTAAAATTAACGACAGCTTAGAAAACGAAAACAAAACCAAATCCCAGACATTTTATTAGATTTAGAAACCCCCAGCCGGATGCAAAAAGGTGCGGGTCTCTGTGGGTCTGTAGAGCACGTGACTGTCTGCGGGAGTGTTGACAGGTCTCGTGCACAAAGAACGAGCAGTATGGACTGGGTAAAGGAGAGAAGATTTTCCACTACTTAATCGCTCGCGGATGTTTGTTTATATTGGAATAGACCCAAAGTGTAAAAGGATGCTAATAATATGAATAAAATAAAGTGTGTCACAAATATACTTGGGCGGCTGTTAATATTCCTGGGCTGCCCGCCCAAGAAAAGCCTATGTGTGGGAAGCACTGAAATGTCAATTTGGTTGTAAGGTGAAAAACTATCTAAAAAGCAAGTTTTTGTGTAGTTTTGGTGGCTGTCAGAGCAGAGAAAGAAAGCTGCTGCTCTCCAGGGTTCTCATTTATAAATGTAGCATACACACAAAGCTAGGGTGGAAATATGTTAACAGCTAACAGCTGTTAATTAACTTTAGGTAAACCAATTTAACTTAAATAGTGACTTAATTGACCCACTACAAATCTGAATCACTAAGGTTTTACAATTATATCTTTCAAGTGATGCTTTTATTTGGTGAGTTACAGGTTTTATGGATGCTTTATTACAAAAATCATAAATGTGCTGTTAATAATTTTTATTTTATGCAAAGCAAAATACAGAGACGTGATTTCAGTCACCAGAACAAATGTTGCATTATCAAGCTCTTCATGACATGAAAAATGTGTGATCCCTTGCATAAAAGGAATATCTCCATGAATAACATCCTTACATTATTTGTTAAATGCTAAACAGGGTCCCCAAGGGTCATGGGATTTCTGGAATATCATGGAATTCAAAAATGTCTATTCAAGATATTGAAAGTCTGGGAATCTATTTTTTTTGTCCTAGTCATGGAATATCCGGGATTTATGTTTGTTGCTTTAAATTGTAGTATCCATTTTTCAAAATGTATTTTTTTTTCACACTATGCATATAAATCATGCGGTTTTGTTATGGTTAGGCTATTTTTCAGATTAATTTTATTCCTTTCATGCTCATCAACTGGCAGTCACTTGAGTCAAATTCAGTCACCAGTACCTGTTAACTAAGGCTAACATGCCAGGATAATTTAACATTTTTAGAGCTTTGGCTTCACACTGACCACATCAGAGACTGGGTGTTCAAAAGTAGATGACAGAAAAGCTAAATGTAAAGTTTGTAAAATTTACTATTGAGCTTTTCTTAAAAATCCGAGAGCTACTAGCAGCTAAACAATCAGGAAATGCATTAGATTTTTTTTTTCTAAATCTGAGGTTAATTATCCATAATTTAAAGTGGCTGTCAAAGTCTTGCAAAATGATAATCACGCTAAAACCATTTTATTGTTTGTATTATTTTAATGTTATATTACTAATATAAAAGCACAACGGTGGCTTGGTTTCCACTCATTAGATGTCTTTGCTATTTATCTTTTTAGTCGAGCTTAAAGTGTAAACCCTGGATGTATATAGCCAGTGATGTTCATAAATTGGTATAAACGTAGCACTCATTGGAAATATAAAAAAAGCGATTTATATTTTACATTACTCAATTCATGAAGAACATTTAATTTATTTAACTGCTTTATCTTTATAAAGGTTCACCCAAAAATTAAGTACATCTTATTTTTTGTGTTCAGTGGCCTGTGTAGATTGCATGAGCTTATTATGCAAGATTGGAAAGATCAGAATAGTAATGTGTCGATGCCCTTTAATACTTTTACTATTAGTTCCATGTTCTGTTTTAATTTTTGTAGCGTTGACTACTTTTATATCAGTCATAATTATAGTAATTAAATATAATTAATAATTACATTTACGCTCCAATCTCAACAATGCAACACTGACAGTGCAACTTATTTGCCTTCAAATGTTCCTTTCAACAATTTGTTGTATGTGAGTTATTTTGTGTTGCAATGATGACGCATGCATGTCATGTTTTGTTTCCTTCTTCAGGGGGACGTTCTGCTTTGAGAGGACAGATGGCTCACACTTTGACGTGCGCATTCCACCTTTTTCATTAGAAAGCAATAAGTATGACAAAGCTCCCCCTACTGGCTATCCCTTGTAGTAAGCCTGCACCTGTGCGACTACCGTCACGGATTGGCTCAGCATCCCTACAGGCTGTTCCCTTGGAGATCCATGTTTTACCTTCCTTATCACTGTTCCTTAAAAATACAATGGTTTTAGCAAAGCATCCTTCAGGCTTTGACTGCAGCACGGGGAATTTGAAACAACCGCATATCTTGAAAAGAAAAGGCATTGCAATTTGCAGTGAGGGTTGATCTTATTAAGCAGAGTGATGCAAGATTGCGAAGGCAACATGGGCAGATCCTCTCAAACACTTGCACAGAGAAAGGCAGTGCTGAAAGAATTTGAATATGATTTGTTTTCCTATTTATTTGGATGGCTGTGTTGAACAACTGAATAAGCTTATTAGCGTTAATTAAGCATATTTATCTCTAAGTTCAAACCCCCATTTAGCTAATTCCTTATATTCTGGAGAAAGACGGTCAGTGTACATTGAATGTTTTCTCCCAATGCCTAATTAGACTAATTAAAGGCTTGCTGCAAAGATTTTACTAAGGCCATCCCAAAGTCAGCCAGTGGAATATGGTTTGACTAAGAAAGCCTAATGGGACGAAGCCGTATTAGAGATCATCGTCAAACCAACTTTTCATCATGGATTTTGATTAAGCTGTTGGATGATGAACTGCTTTACTGTTCACTGTAAATATGTTTGTAAAAGCATAAATAAAATGACGTTTCCAGATTCCTGTTTTTATATTAATGTGGTTTAAAAATAGCAGCTTTTGCAAGAAAAACAGATCTGTAAAGTAGTGATGACAATTCAGTTACTTTCCATTTTCTTTTTTCAGTTTTATACGCTTATAGTTCACACAAAAAAAGAAAAAAATATTTTTTAATTTTATTCCTCTTGTTTTACGTGAAAATGTTCCTAAAATGCTATTCAAAAGCTACTGGGCTCCTGATAATACAATACATTAAGTTTTTTTAGGTCTGTCTAATAAAACTGAACATTATTTTAAATCCACTGCTTCAGCAATCACCTTAGCATGCTGACAGTCTGGAGTGCAAACTTTTTGTAACATGATGTATAAAATTTCCTTTGTTTCATAAACGACCATAAGTATTAATTTTATTTGTATGTATAAATGTATTTTTCAAAATCTGAAATTGTAGGTATTGTCGAATTTTATAAGTCTCCAAAATTATCTTTTGATGCTTCACTGCAAAAAAAAAAAAATTACTAACTCTTGGATTAAATAATCAGCTGTCTTTATTATTGGGGGAACTGTTCCTTTAAGAGGTTTCTAACTTTTTTCAACACCAAATTTTCCATCTTTGAGGAAAAAAAGTGCAGCAGATGACATGCCATGTGTTAAACACCAGATGTCAGCAAAGAAATGCCAACTATTACCGTAGTGGACGATTAAAAATCACTTAAGGACAGACTTTGACCCCGCGTATAAGGGATATGGGTTTGTCCGAATACTTGAATCTTCATTGGCTTTAAAGTGTTGAAATACCTCTTGAAGTGCAGAACTGGATCAGTCACAGTCTGCTCCACTTTGTTAAGTGTATCCTGGCAGTGGTGCATTCTCGCCTGTAGACTGAAACACAAGTGGAGGATGTTGCAGACCGCTCCACCCCTCCCGCACAGCCTGTGTCGAGACCCAGCGCCTCTCCGCTCCATCCGACTGATGATGAGAGCCCGAGCAGCCGCGCTCCTCTGAACACACCCTGCCCTCAGACGGGACACACCTGGAGAGAGAGAGGGGTCATATCAAAGCGAGAATTAATCCAACACTGCACATTTCATCAGCCGACAGAGGTATTTCTCTGTGCTGCGTGGAAGGAAATACTCGGATGACTTGTGCGCGGAGGAAAACAGTGACGGACGACGTAAATATTTACATGCCCTTGTTCACAGCAGGACCGCTCGCCGTCGACTAAACTCACACAGAGACGCACGTCGTGAGAATGCGGAGGAACTGCGATGTAAACACGCTCAAACAAACGCTGAAATAAAAGAAAAACAGGGCGAAAATCGAACCTTTCCTAAAATCGTTCTGTATTTCTGCTGAACCGGACTGAGAGAGTTTCTGGAGGTTTGCGGGACTGCTCTTCTTTAATCTGCGGTCATGCCGCAGGCATCATCAGATTTATTCCCTACCTGAGGGAATCGAGGATTACTGGAGTTTTTAACTGAAGAGATCAATTATGCAGCTCTGACCCAATTGGAGTGAAATACGAGTACATCGACTTTAAACACGCAGTCTTTGTTTTGACACCTTATACAATTTCTAAACAAATTTTCACGTTCAGACGTATAATATAAAGCGTAAACAACTGACGTTGCACTAGTTGGCTGTGATGTAAAAGTTCGACGTCGTGCGTCGTAAACTATAATCATCATATTGTTGTTGGATAATTGGGTGTGTAGGCTAGAGTACAAATTAGGTGGTTTTAGTGGGTTTCACTTTTAAGTTGTTTCTTGTAATTAATTTATCTAGTTTTGCTGGTTCTGTCGAGACGTTTTGTGTAAAACTCAAAATATATATATATCTATATTTTTGGGATATAGGCTGTGTGTGAGGTACAAAATTATGATAAATTGATGTCGACATTACAGTGTTTTATTGATATAAACATCGTTCGAGCAGCTGTTGCTATGGTTACCAATCTAGAAGCGATTTCTGAGCGTGTACATTTGTAATCCAACTTTAACGTGGTTTATGTCTAAACGCATAAGATGCATAAACGGTTATGCATGAAAAGAATGCATATTTTTAAGACCCCCAACTTTCTTTTGGGGAGTTTATGCCTTAATTAAAACCCCCTCCACAATTCACACGCCTCTGAGCACTTTCTGATTTTTTTAATGAAATGTTAAAATGCAAGATTTTATTACCAGAAATTCATGTTGATCCTAATGTAAATATCTTCTCTGTCAGGTTATGATATGGCAGGTGTGAGGTGAGCAGAGGGACTTTTAAAAAAATCGTTTACCAATAAACTTAAAACCCTTTCTAATTTTCATTTGTTTCCTACAACATGTAATCTCACATAGAGTGTGAAGGACTTTAAATCATTTAATGTGAATGCAATTTGAAAGCGTGCCCAGACTGGAGGCCCTTTTCCAGGGTGAGACTCTATAACCAAACATGGGAGCGAAGCAAACAAAGCCCACGGGCCAGGAGGCAGGAACAAGTCCTCAGTGCACAGGATGGAAACGGACCCCCACAAAAGAGCGAAGTGACATCCTTACCTCCTTAATGTTGAGGTCAGGAGACAAACTGAGGAGCAGTGGGACTCCTCCTCCCTACCAGCGGCGCATCGGGATGATACAAGAGATGATGCTGATGGCGAGGCAGGGCAAGCACGATGAGGCAACAGAGATGCTCAAGACCCTCCGGCAGGTACAAATATCACTCCATGATTCTCGTAGGTCAGATTAAAGATTTCAGGCTTCTCTCACTGATGAGGTCTTGTCAAGTTTTATTGTTGTTGAATGTCTGACTTTGGGGGTGTACCTGCCCACTGTATTTGTCTTTTTCAGACAACATTAGAAATAACAGAAAGGGCTTTGAAAAAGTGAACCATCGGCCATTCTAAACCCTGGGTAAACACAATACTGGGTTATGTTGAATCGTGTTTTTGAATTTTTGGTTCTGTTGACTCCTTTTCAAGTTTGTGTGAAGCTATTTTGCATTTGGCTGCATTCCAAAGTTGGTGAACTTCTGTGGAGGTGTGTGTGTTACCAACAGCAGATTGATACGTCACTGTGTAACCTGATGGATTAATTGCAATAACATAACACTAAATCTGCAGGGTTGTGGTAAAATGGAGTAGAATACGTATTGTTGCATTTTGGATGAATTACTTATTGAATACTGTTTGTTTAAAAAAGACACAGATGGTACGGTGGCTCAGTGGTTAGCACTGTTGCCTCACAGCAAGAAGGTCGCTGGTTCGACTCCTGGCTGGACCAGTTGGCATTCCTGTTTGGAGTTTGCATGTTCTTCCCCTGTTGGCGTGGGTTTCCTCCGGATGCTCCGGTTTCCCCCACAGTTCAAACACATGCACTATAGGTGAATTGGGTAAACAAAATTGTCCATAGGGGCCTAACGGTGGCACAGTGGGTAGCACAATCACTTCATAGCAAGATGGTCGCTGGTTCAAGCCTCGGCTGGGTCAGTTGGCATTTCTGTGTGGAGTTTGGATGTTGGCGTGGGTTTCCTCCGGGTGCTCCGGTTTCCCCCACAAGTCCAAAGACATGGTAAGCTAAATTGGCCCTAGTGTATGTGTGTGAATGAGTGTGTGTGGATGTTTCCCAGTGATGGGTTGCAGCCGGAAGGGCATCCGCTGAGTAAAACACATACTGGATAAGTTGGCGGTTCATTCTGCGGTGGCGACCCTGGATTAATAAAGGGACTGAGTTGACAAGAAAATGAATGAATGAATGAATAAAATTGTCCATAGTATCAGTGCGTGTGTAATTGCGAGAGTGTCTGGGTGTTTCTCAGTACTGGGTTTTGGCTGGAAGGGCATCCGCTATGTAAACCATATGCAAGAATAGTTGGCAGTTCATTCCACTGTGGCAATCCCTGATAATAAGGGACTATGCCGAAGGAAAATAAATGAATGAATGAATGAATAAATAAAAAAGACACTCATGAATGTATGCTCAAAGTTTAGTGTGACAAGGGCAGGAATACTGGTTATTCATGGTGCTTTATCACCCTGAGGTTAACATCTTTGTTCTTGTCATGGCCACTGATTGGAATTGAATCTCTATCATTGTGAGTGCTCGCGTAATGAACTTTTCTTGGATTATGAACATTAGATCGAAACAGTATTTCCTTCTTCACTCCACGTCACGTATTCTGTCTCTATCCGAAAACATTTCTAAATGAACTGTTCCTACAACACACATAAAGGCGATGCTACTCATATTCCAGAGCTGGGGTTTATATTTCTAGGTAAAGAAAGCTGCTAAACTTTTTTTTTTTTGTGAAATGTACCTTGACACCGAGTAAAAAGTGGTGTAGAATGACAGGGTTAAGCACTTTGTGAAAAGCTCTATCGAGTCAGGGTGGAGCATCTGTTACAGCACAAAAACAATACTTCACACCATAAAAAAGTCATGGTCCTGTAAGGCTCTGGGGCACCATTAGTTAAGTTTATTTCTGCAGGCCCCCTGCAGTCTCAATAATTATGTCCAAAGGGTTCGAAAATAAAAGGAAGTAACAAAATTGTAATTACACTGTAAGCACGTTCATGCTATTTGTTTCCATATGCCGAACCTCCTACAGCTTCTCAGCTGGTAAACAGAGGCCCCAAAGCACTGGCCCCAATGACCTGATCTGAAATTCATCCTTGAACCACATGCGTAAACCACCCTTCACTTCACAGCAGAGAGCATCATATATTGTAATTGGGCCAAAGTGACAGTCCCATAGTGAGCTGGTGCAGGTTTTCGAAAGAGAAAGTTTTCTTTAGGGCTGTGCAATATGACAATATGTATTGTATGGTAAAATCAAAAGTCTATAGTTTCAAATTATGCATTATCATTCATTTTATCTCACATGCCAGGCAGAAATGTGAATAACAGCATGGCGAGAAAGTTGCAAACTTGAAAGTTCAATGTTTACATTTGTTTAGCAATAATTCATGTTGGGCATGTAATTATTATTTTTTTGAGTATATACTTACTTTCCTTCAGCTGATTCCCTGCTTCATCAGTGGTCGCCACAGCTGAATGAACTGCCAATGACTCCGGCAATTGTTTTTTACACAGCAGATGCCCTTCCAGTTATAATTCAGCACTGAGAGAGTTTCTGCTTCTTCAGCTGTGACGTCATTGAGAAAATATTCATTTATGACCACTTTTTAGTCATGTCACACATTAAAATTAATTTAATATAAAAGCATGGTGTACACGGCACTCTCTGGACTCGCTGCATCACAGTCACCAATAATAAACAATTTATAAAAAAAGTATCACTTTCTGGCCGTCTGATATTAGGCATGGATATTTATATTGTGATCGTGATTTTCAAAAGTATTACAACGCTTTGTTAACGTTTATTATTAGCATTTGTTGAGCCTCCACATAGTTTGATAGAGCTCTTGGATCCAGAAGCCGCTTCAGGGTGACGTCACAATTAACAAGCGGATGTGTATTATATAGCAAAATAAAAAAGTTGTTTATTTTTTGGTGTCGCAAAATACATTGTTCATATTAATGCTCTTTATAAAAATTGGAAGAGAACACATTATAACAAGTCTTACACAACAGGCAGAAATGTGAGTAACAGCATGGTGAGAAAGTTGCAAACTTGAAAGTTCAATGTTTACATTTGGCATTTTGTTTAGCAATAATTCATGTTGCGGGTATAATTTTAAAAAAAGTAGTATATTTTATTCACTTTCCTTTAGCTGATTCACTGCTTTATCAAGAGTTACAACAGTGGAATGAACCACCAATTACTCTGGCAATTGTTTTTACACAGGAGATGCACTTCCAGCCATAACCCTGCACTGAGAGTGCTGGGAAACACTCACACACTATGACCAATTATTAGTTTGTCCTATTAATTTCTCCAATTTATTTCTTTTCGATGTGGTCAGTATATACATGTTAATTGATTATATACATATATTAATTGATCAAATGTACAAAAAAAGCTACTATGTCATGATATATGTATCGCTATCAGGACATGAGATGACTTATATTGTGATATGAGATTTTTGCATAATCTCCAGGCCCTAGTCTTTCTCCAAAACTACATTTTATTCGATGTTGATCTAGACAGTGCTACTCCTGCAATTTAGCATTTCAATTCTTAGTGCTTTTGAGACAGATGCCCATTTTACACTACTGCAAACCTGTGAGAACAGACATAGCACTCGCTGGCCGAAGAGCAGTGCTGCACTGCATAAATACCAACTGTTTACTTTGGGCAGTGATTATGGTTGCTGTCAGCGAGTACGATGCTCTGCTTCATGTTGAATGGCTGTCTCAGCAGGTAGCTGTGTTTGTGTCAGTATCGATGAAGACCAGTCAGTTTATATGTCTCCAGAACTTTCTATTTTTTGATCCTGCTTTCCTCAAGAGTAACGATCGTCTTATGGACTAGAGGGTCATTTTAGCTGGTCCAGTGCACTTGACTTCCACTGAGGATTTTCTGCATTCGTGCGGCAGGGATCAAACACCCAGCCGATGGGGATTTCTAATCCTCCACAGGTAGTATTAAATGAATTGTTGGGCAGTGATGAAGCAACAGGTGGCCTTGGGACAAACTGCAGGATTTGATCCTGAAAGAGCCTTGTGAAAAATAATTACACTAAAGGGTATAGGGTACTTTAAAGGTACTTAAAGGTCACCTATGGTGAAAAATCTACTTTTCAAGCTGTTTGGACAGACATATGTGTAGGTATAGTGTATATACAGTCATATTGGGCTGATATAAACATGCCCAGTCCTTTTTTTTTTTTCAATTTAACAACATAAGTGGACAAATTGGAACGGTTTTGATGTTAATCACAACTTGACGTAGAAGTGCCGTCCACCCGCCCATCGAATTGATTGACAGCTGCGTATTAAAATGTCTCCGTACTGACGCGTATAATCACATCAACAAAACAGGACGTGCGCAAATGCAACCACAGGAATAAAAGGTCTGTTGAGTTCGCTAAGATCATCAGTCATCATCAAATGTGATCGAGAGTGAGTTTTACAAGTTTAAAATGTGCTAAAACAGTGCATGTTTGTAATGAACTACAGCCATTTACTTCAGCTTTACTTCATCACCACAGCCGTGTGTCAGGACAATTATAAAAGAAGACGATTCAATCTTGGTTTGTTGACGTTGCGTGCAAAAAGAGTGCAAAACTAAACGCGCGCTTCTGTGTGTGTGTCTGCGCTGTGTGTGTGTGTGAACTTTGTAACAACATTGTGTGACTCATCGTTGCAACTCCACAACAAATGCATCAGATACTCATTGGTAAAGTTCTTACTGTAGTATTTCTCACAATTGTTACGTGAGATCTGCTTCATTCAAGTCTGCCTGTTGTCTGATGCAGCAGAGGGCGGAGATTGAGGCATGCTGACAGGCACGTGGGAACGGTGGGCAGGGAGGACTAGCATTAAAGGCCCAGAACACAAAAACAGCAACAAGCTGTTTAGAGCTATAAAATACAAACTACTGAAAGCTATAATAAATAATGTGATGGGTGTTTCAAGGTAAAACTTTACAGACACAATCTGGGGACACGAAAGACTTTTATTAAATCTAGAAAAAGGTGTAACCTTGGTGCCCTTTAATATATAAAAATAATATACTTAAGTAATATAAGTAATATACTTAAGTGCAAATAAAATTGAATGTTTCTGGACATTTAATCACACATTTTTTACAAGCAAAACGCAAACTCTGTCATATTATTTCTTCACTATTTACAAACCATTGTTCCAAGTTTAATTTTTTTTTGCTAAGCATGAAAGAAGATATTTTAAATAAACCACATAGTTTGATTGTAGACATTTTTTTCCATAGAATTTTCCACTAAGACAGAAGTAAAATACATTATGCCTATGGTCCTTTCTTGTGAACCACCAATATCAACCTGTGTGTGTGTTTGTCGTGTGGTAAATATCTTTTTGTGTCACTAAGGTTCCTCAAAATATCTTCTTTCTATTCAACAGAAGGAAGAATTAACTTGAGGGTCAGTAAATTGTTGGGTTAACAATCTATTCAAGTACACTTTAAATGTTCTTATATACACTGGCAGCTAGCTCTCTGCATCTCACACAGTCGCCCACTGAAGCTAAGCAGGGCTGCGCCCGGACAGTACCAGGATGGGAGACCACATGGGAAAGCTAGATTGCTGCCGGAAGTGGTGTTAGTGAGGCCAACATGGGGTCCTAATACCCCAGTATAGTGAAAGGGACTCTATATTGCTCAGTGAGCGCCGTCTTTCAAGTGAGAAGTTAAACCGAGGTCCTGACTCTCTGGTTGTTAAAAATCCCAGGATGTTCTTTGAAAAAGAGTAGGATTTAACACAGCACTGGCCTCTGTCCGTCATGGCCTTCTAACCATCCCCGTATCATAATTGGCTTAATCACTCTGTCTCCTGTCCACCAATCAGCTGGTGTGTGTTGTGCGGTCTCAATATGACTGCCGTTGCATCATCCAGGTGGATGCTGCACACTGGTGGTGAATAAGGAGATTTGCGTTTTGAGTGTTAAGAAAAGCGCTATGTAAATGTATGGAATTATTATTATTAATATTATATTATAATTTAATTATTTTTAAATAGTGTTATATATCCCAACTAGCATTGATTGCGAACTAAATTACTTAAGTTGAATTTCTATTGCATTTTTAAATTGTGTTTAAATACTTTTTGTAATTAATGACATTTGAAATAAGATGTTGCAATTCAGTACATAATAATGTTGTCAAACAAACATTCTTAAAATAAAGATTAAACATGCTGGTTTAAACACAAACTAAAAATATTTAAAATATTAATAAGTAATTACTTAGCTTGAAAACTTTTCATTTGACATTTTAACAAAGTGTACTTTTTAAAGGGTCAAGTGAGCAGGATTAAATATCATTAACATCATGTACTTGCTGTGAGTACACACGAGTAGTTTCTGCAAGTAGAAAGTGCAGTTTTAACTATAATTTGATTTCTGATTCAAGCACACTTCTTTTTCATATGAGTAAGTTTTTTTTTTCTTTTTCTTTTTCTTTTTTTTAACAAGTCAATTTTGCTGAAATGTATTTGCAGTGTTTCCTGCAGTGGGGGTTAAAGCACATAATGAGCAAAAAAGCCAGTCAAAGGACAGCGTCTCTTGTCCAGTGGTTACCAAGTGCACCTTGTTGCCCGGAAACCATGAAAATGGATGGGCCTTTGATTAAATGGAAATCGATTAATCAAGATTCTGCTGCATAGAGAGATGATTATGATGAACCAAGGGTTTTGCTCAGCATACACTGTTTAGATTTGGGGTTTTATCATCAAGGGGGGTCTAATGTTAGAGAAATTAATTCTTAAGTTAGTTTTATATGCAGTGATTATTCAGCCTTTTCCCTAACAAAGACAAATCTTTCCTGAGCTCATTCACTTTGTCATACTAATGACGATTTTTGCTTTCATTCACACCCACCTGTTTTCCCTCGCTACAGTGTTGGTTATTTACCTCTGGCTGCAGAGGAGAGCCCTCACCCCCACACACATTTGCAATTTTTTTAATTGCTGATCCCCCTGTTGGCCTTGTTGCTTTACAAACTGAAAAATGTTCAATAATGTAGATTAACTTTTGCCTCAGTTTGGCTTGTTTTGCAGAGTTAAAGGATTTGATGACAACCATGCCTGTTCGCTTTCTAGGCCCACATCGTGACATTTAAATTCAAAGGGCTACATCAATTAATGATTTCAGGGTCATTGTGGCAGACATGGACTGATTGACTCAAGCATTGTTTGTTTTCACAAAGCGCCAAGTGCATGTGCACATGGATTTTGTCTGTGTATAAATGTGAGATGCACCTTCGAGTTCAAAAATACTTTGGTTCTGTACCATGCTTAGCCTAAATTTTTTTTGGTGTTGTGTACAGTGTACTGTGAGTGTAATTCACACATTAGTAGGCTTCTGCCAGTATACTTTTTTTTAAATCATGGTATATGGTATTATCAATTTATATTGTATACAGTGTATAGTATACAATATTGTCCTAAGCTGCAAAAAAGGTAACTCATAAAGATAACAGATATAATAACGCAAAAATACTTAGAATTTTGTTTTATTGTTCAGAGTAAATGTTTTATACAAATTGAAATGCAAAAGGATGATGAAGAAAAATAGGTAACACTAAAGTCTCATTAGTAAATATTATGCACAAGTTAATGCATTAAATCAACAGTGAGAAATAGCCATATTATAGTTATATGTTCAAATAAATTTTAAAACTCAATTGAATTTGATTAGTTATTAACTTTAGCATTTAATAAAATCATTAAAACCTTAGATTTTATTACGTTATTAGACATTAAGCTCCGGTTTCCCCCACAAGTCCAAAGTTTAACAAATGAATTCTTACAGTACAGAGTTAACGAACAAAAAGGCCTATAAATAGTCTCAGAATTGCAATGTCGTAGGCCAGGTTAACACATTATAATGTTAATGTCTGAAAATAAATCGCAGATTCATGCTTCAAGCATTTGGTGATGTGATGAACAATCACTAATACAACAATCTGAATATTCTTAAAGGTAACCCCCTATAAAGAAAATCTGGGTATACCTAAGCACAGCCGGCTAATAAGAGATCAGTATATGGAAATGAGCATACTGTGAGCCTCAGACACAATTGTTTTCTCGATTTGCGTAAACCCCAGTTGACAAAAGGCCAATCAGAACACAAAGCAGACTGTTGCGTGACTCACAGTGGCACCCCCTCATCATTTACATGTACATTTATTCGGACCTGACAAGCAGCCACGTCCTCAGTAGAACACAGACTGAAATGTAGCTCTGGGACCATCAATATTCACACCTCAGGCTGCATTTGAATGTGGTCGTGTGTGTATTGTGAATAATTAAGACATACTACATTCATTATGTTGTAAATACTATGTGAGCAGCCAGACATTCAAAAATCCACCCCCATGGACTTATGGGATAGTAAATTGTCCATCGTGAATGCCAACTGTTTTAGGGCTACTGTGAATTTAGACATAGTAGTCTTATCACATTCTGCTTTCATCTGCTGTATAATAGAGAAGTATGATAATTTGGATGCAGCCCATGTATACGCTGAGCTACACTGAATTATGATTTTCACTGACTAAATATTTATTCCAAACTACAAGCGATGTTAAATTATATATCAAAAATTCAAATTCCATAAATAAGACTTTCTGCAAGTCTGAATCTGTAATTCGCATTTTCAAGACCTCGTTTTCTGTCTTTTTTCCAGGATCTGGGAATGGAGTCAACCTCTCTGGACGATGTTCTCTACCGCTATGCCAGTTTCCGCAACCTGGTGGATCCCATTACCCATGACCTCATTATCAGCCTGGCCAAATACATTCACTGCCCAAAGACGGTAATTTGTGATTCGTGACATGTTTTTCCATACCATGCACACCTAAAAACACCTCACACACGCTTTACCATTTCAGCTTGCTTTACTCTATTTCTGTGCACATTGTGTTGCGTTGTGTTAATATTTAATGGAAGTTGCTTTATAGCACTGGCTGGAGAGCACAGCAGATAGACGTGCAAAATGAAACCATACCATTCCAGTGCAGCGAGCATTAGAATGAAGCATGTGTGAGGCAAAAGCAGAGATGAAGAGAGCGGAGAGGGAAGAAACAGAGGGAGGTTTACTGGCGGATGAGTCACACAGACTAAAGACCAGTCAGCCTCCTTCTAAGACTAGTGCTACTGCTGCTGCTGCACTTAATGAAGCCAGTCAGGCACTATATCACACCGCTAACACCCTGCTCAGCGCCTATAGAGAGTCGCACAAACACCTGACCTCCACCAAAACAACACCAAGGATGCTGCGCACTCTTTTCTTTTCACTCAGCTCATCATCTCTTCTCTAACGGCATGTGAATGAGGGAGACTCGTGAAATCCGTCAGGAATGTGGCTTCGGATTATTTCACCCCAGTGTCTTAATATGATTTTTTTTAGGATTATTAAGGTTTGTTTGTGCTTTGAGATGTTATTTTCATGCCATTTAAGGGAACTAATTTCCCCTAATGCTTATCATAATACAAAACTATCTATCTATCTGTATGTCTGTCTGCCTGCATGCCTGTCTGTCTGTCTGTCTGTCTGTCTGTCTATCTATCCATCTATCCATCTGTCTGTCTATCCATCTGTCTGTCTATCCATCTGTCTGTCTTTCTTTCTTTCTTTCTATCTGTCTGTCTGTCTGTCTGTCTGTCTGTCTGTCTGTCTGTCTGCCTGCCTGCCTGCCTGTCTGTCTGTCTGTCTGTCTGTCTGTCTGTCTATCTATCTATCTATCTATCCGTCTGTCTGTCTGTCCATCTGTCTGTCTATCCATCTGTCTGTCTATCCATCTTTCTGTCTATCCGTCTGTCTGTCTGTCTGTCTGTCTGTCTGTCTGTCTGTCTGTCTGTCTGTCTGTCTGTCTGTCTGTCTGTCTGTCTGTCTGTCTATCTATCTATCTATCTATCTATCTATCTATCTATCTATCCATCTGTCTATCTATCCATCTGTCTGTCTATCCATCTGTCTGTCTATCCGTCTGTCTGTCTGTCTGTCTATCCATCGGTCTGTCTATCCATCTGTCTGTCTGTCTGTCTGTCTGTCTATCTATC
>CAIGQQ010004837.1:20098349-20113564 GCA_903798035.1 Danio albolineatus | reverse complement strand
GTCCGTCCGTCCGTCCGTCCGTCCGTCCGTCCGTCCGTCCGTCCGTCCGTCCGTCCGTCCGTCCGTCCATCTGCCTGTCTGTCTGTCTGTCTGTCCATCCATTCATCCATCCGTCTGTCTGTCTATCTGTCTTTCTATATGTCTGTCTGTTGGTATTTTCTTATGTTGCAGCATTATGGCATGTTGCAGTTTTTCTCAGTCGCTTTGGTGCATTTCTCACAACACTATTTATATTTGCACAACAGTTGATGCAGTTCTCAAAGCAATTAGTACAAACTGCAAAACATAGTTGATAACCTGCAAAAGTGTGTCACTTGCTCAAAATGGACAGCTCATTCCTCAAAAGCAAGTATTCATGTCAATGACAGTGTCAGTGTCATCAAGATGAAAAGTACTGACACTGTTGTTTATGAACAAGATAGTCAAATGGCTTTGTCATGTTTTCATTATGACAGTTTACTTTGTTCATTTTTTCCAATGCAAAAAAAAGTCAGATTTTGGTGACACTTCCTGAAAATGCTCAACACAGCACTATATACTATTTGCACAGCCATTTGAAAACTACAGTAAAGTTAGACATTACTGTATTTAGTGAGGTAACTGAGTACAAGTCTTTGAATATGTACGGTTCACATTTTTGCTGCATATGCTCTTTACAATTCTTATTTATTCATAGCATTGTACAAAAGAATAAAAACAACCTTATTTACAACAAACATAAACTCCCTTTGGGTAGACCTGTGTGCACAACTGTAAACAATATCACAGTACATATTGGAAATTAACCTAAAACATACACAGATCTGTAAATCATTTGTGAAATTGTTCATTTTAAAAGACATTTTCAAGAATTTTTTTTTTTTAAACTATTGTAAAATTAGCTTGACAGAATTTTGACAACTAGTTCAACATTTTAGTATGTAATGACTCAAGTAATGAAATGAGGACTATTAGTTTTGTATGGAATGACTTCAACATTCACAAGTCTACACTTTTTACAAATATTGTTATTTTAAGGCTACAACGTTATGAGAAAGAAAATAATACTTTAGCAAGCGACTAAAACAAGTATGTAACAGTAAAGACCATTCATTCTTTCATTCATTTTCTTTTCGGCTTAGTCCCTTTATTAATCAGGGCTCGCCACAGCGGAAAGCCTTTATTAAGCAGGGGTTTTACGCAGCGGATGCCCTTCCAGCTGCAACCCATCTCTGGGAAACATCCATTCACACTCATACACTACGGACAATTTAGCTTACCAAATTCACCTAAAAAAAGTTTTTAAAAATATAGAATTTAAATGTCAAAGAATTAATTTAAAAATTGACACTGACAATATTAACAATGTTTTCTGAACAACACTTTAGAATATAATATATTATATAAAATATATTTTGTAATGTTTGCTATAAATGCAGCTTTGCCATATTAGAAATAAATAACATTTTTATATATGCTTAAATTGAAAAAAAAATTATAACTCTAATAATATTTATCTATATTTATTTATCTATAAAATATTTCATTTTATTACTATAATATATTAATACATTACCATATTACTATACTATATTTTGATTAAATAAATGCAGTATAACATGTTTCTTTTACAAATTTATTTACTTAACTTTATCTTTCTGTCCTACAAATATGGTGTAACTTGATCTGGACTTGAATAGATTCATTAGCTGGGTTGCCGTCACCCTGTGTTAATGTGCATTGTGAAATATGGCATGAGATACTAATGTAAATAAGGTCATGTAAATGCCAAATTTTGAATTAAAATCAAAATCATTTTTACACTCATTTTGATTAGTTTTGGACTTTTGCCAAAAACGGTTAATGCGAACAGGAGATGAAAATGATTTGCCTAATAAACTCTGAAGTATAGTGAACATTACACCCACATGACTCCATTATGCTTGTCTTGTTTACTGTTGATAGTTTCCAGCACTACCGTCAGCCACTCTAACAGCTTGATGGAAATGCACCTAATACTCGTTTGGGATTTATTCTTTGTTTTTTGCAAACTTTGAAAAGATTGCTTCATGTTAGGATGGAAACCCAGCTATTGATTAACCAGGGTTGGAGTCAAGCCCAGTATCTTTGTCCACAGACAAGGGAAACACCCTGACCATATGGCCAGTCCACGACTTGCACATTATTGATTAAAAAACAAAACAAGATCAGCCTCAGAAACATGCATATGCAGAAACCTTTAACCAACCATGTAGACATAACAGAATGACTGAAAGTTCTCCCAATCGAATAAGGTGACGTTTGCTCTAAGTGATGTTATTGTAAGTAGCAGTGGAGGGAGACAAAGTCGAGATGAGCTCAGTGATGTGACGAAAAGGAAAGCAGGCCTGTCGGAGCCCGCTGGGTGTATGATTACACTGCCAGGGGACCCACTGTCTGTCTGCAGGGGTGTCCAGCCATGTGGCACTGTTAATCTCAAGCACATATCTCAATATCAACACACGCAGTTCTGTCCCTGATCCGCTACAGAGGTCACGGCCTGCTGCAGCAATGGAGGGATTGATTTACATATTGATGCTTTTGGTACAGATACAGACACCTGAACAGAGACAATGTGTCCTTGATCAAATACAGTGTCTGGAATTAATGAATTATATACAGTTGAAGTCAGAATTAATAGCCCTTCCGAATTATTAGCCCTTCCTGTTTATCCCCCCACCCCCAATTTCTGTTTAGTGGAGAGAAGAACACATTTCTAAACATAATGGTTTTAATGACTAATTTCTCATAATTGTTTTCTTTTATCTTCGCCATGATGACAGTACATAATATTTTGTTCAATATTTTTCAAGACATCATTTTTCAGCTTAAAGTGGCATTCAAAGGCTCTACTAGGTTAATTGGCAAGTTAGGGTAATTAGGCAAGTCTGTAGAGAATCAAAACAAAAATATTGCTTAAGGAGGCTCATAATATTGACCTTAAAATGTTTTTTTATTACAAATTAAAAACTGATTTTATTCCAGATGGAGAAAAAAATTAACTTTCAAAAAATATTATAGGAAATATTTGCTCTGGGAAAAAAATCCTTGCTCTGTTAAACATCATTTAGGAAATATATAGGTGTAATCTCTTTCGGATAAGAAAAATAACACATTTAAATTAAAATGACATGTTCACACAACAAAAACCTACAATAGAATCTAATGAATTAGATATTTTGGATGACGTTCTTGATTTTTCCTTTTTATTAAAATGTAATTTTATATTTTCTACTTACATTTTCAGTGGACGTACACTCATTTTTGCACAATGAGCTTTATTTATTTAGTTAGATTAGTTGGATTTAGTGCTAATTAGTTTAATTTACAATGAGTAAACTAGATTTTAATAAGTGTGGTCACCTAATATCTATAGGATAAGACAAATATTACATTTAAATTCAAAAGTGTTGCCAAAAAAATACAACCTACTAAAGATTTTTTTTTAAATTAAATTCTGTATGGCCTCCTTGATTTTCTACTAACATGTTCAATGCGGTTTTGTAGTCATTTTTGTTTCATGATCTTAAATTATTTGTTTAGATTATATATATAGTAGCACAAGCCTTACAGCAAGAAGGTCGCTGGTTCGAGCCTCGGTTGGGCCAGTTGGCGTTTCTGTGTGGAGTTGGAGTCTGTGTGCATGTTCTCCCTGCGTTCGTGTGGGTTTCCTCCGGGTACTCTGGTTTCCCCTACAGTCCAAAGACATGTGGTACAGGTGAATTGGGTAGGCTAAATTGTCCGTAGTGTATGAGTGTGTATGGATGTTAATAAATGAAAATAAATTAATGAATATATAGCAATTTTAAAAAGTTGCTAAAAGAAGAATATCAATAGTTCCAGCCTAAAAATGTAAAAGTTTTTTATATTTTGTCTAGCCTCCTTGATTTTTCTGTTTGTTGCAAAAATTTTCACATTTTGTGTGGTCACTACAACTCTTGAACCAAAAAAAAGCACAACCCTATTAAATGTTAGTATAAAATATCAAATAACATTTTATATTAGAATTTTTAAACGGTTGTGCTCCTTTTTTGGTTCAAGAGTTATAGTGACCACACAAAATGTGAAGGCATTTTTAGGTTCTGTAGGTTCTTAGTCACTGAACAGACAAGTGTTAATACTTGAACCTGCAGATAATTGGTAATCTCGTCATGCTTGAGTAGTGGTCTCACTGAATCTGATTTATTACCCAAAGCAAATGAATGTTATTACAGTAATAAACCTCTGTGCATTTAGGTTATGATTAATGTGATAAGATGGAATTAGTGTTAGAATGGATATTAAAAATGAAACATTTATGAGCAAGATCTCATCTTCGCAGTTCTTATTAATGAAGTTAAACGTGTTCTGACATCACAGCAAGTGTTACTTTATGATGTATTATTATCATTATTATTATATACCATTAGTTGATTCATTTATGTTTTAATATCTTATCCAACATATTTATGTCAGTTAACAAATGTGTAATCTATTTATTTTATAATTACCAACAACAATACTGATCACAGCATGCTAGTTCAGATTTAATTAGATTTAAGAATTCAGATTTAATCTTTATTTTTATTTATTTAATTGGTATCACGCTGTTATTGGATAATTCATTGGGCATTCTCATTTCACTTTTTTTTACATTGAGATTACATCATCTAAAGCTGGTGAAGTGGCTTTCAGAAGTGGCTTATATGAAAGGCAAAAACCTCTAGATTACGCTTTTTTTTACCAAAATAAAATATGATCATGCCTGGATTTTTAACTATTTGTTGATTTAATTAGGAGAATAAGGTCTGACTTTGCAGAGACAAAAGTCTTGTCACAACAGAAATAATTTACAGTATTGAATATCAAGTAATGTTGCAGTGGGAAAAGAATTATTATTGTGTATGACTTCCATTAGCTTGGAGGACTGCGTCCATACATCTCTGCAATGACTCATGATTAATAAAATAATTTATTAATAATTTCATCTGGAATGGCAAAGAAAGCCTTATTGCAGGACTCTCAGAGTTCATCAAGATTCTTTGGATTTATCTTAAATGCCTCCTTTTACATCTTACCCCAGACATGATCAATAAAGTTTATGTCTGGTGACTGGGCTGGCCAAGCCTGGAGCACCTTGACATTCTTTGCTTTCAGGAACTTTGATGTGGAGGCTGAAGTATGAGAAGGAGCACTATCCTGCTGAAGAATTTGCCCTCTTCTGTGGTTTGTAATGTAATGGCCAGCACAAAACATGACTGATTTCTGTGATAATCTTGGGACGATGTAGGTTCCAATAGGTCTTCTGCAGTATTTGTGGTGATTAGGATGCCATTCAACAGATTTTAAATCTACCTTCTGCCACTTTTCCAAATGATCAACTAGAAGTCAAATTATTATTTGTTTCAACTGGAATCGACCACCAGACTTTTGTCAGGTAGTGTATATATCATAACATATATATTTGTTCACAACTACACAGCATGTTGGTTTAGATTAAAGCCCACTTAAAGTTAACCTTTATGTTTAAAATGTATTAATAATACTTAATTTACACTACTTGATGTACTCAAATCTCAAACAGAATATTCATTAATTACCCTGTACCTTAAACATTTGTGAAACCTAATTTTAGTTAAGCTGACTTATTGCATTTTTTGTTATAGTTTTCATTTATTTAGTCCAAATAATGTGGTATTTTAATATTTTTCAGCCACCTATTAAAATAGTGTAATAGGATTTTATCTCTAGACTGAATTATTGGCAGCCCTGTAAGAGTGTGCGGGGCTTTTTCTGTCTCAGTATAACTTATGCGGGAAACATCAGCAGAAATGGTTTCCATCTAGAGGAGTGTGGCAGTTACTTTTGCCAGTGTGTGTGTGTGTGTGTGTGTGTGTGTGTGTGTGTGTGTATGAGCATTCATGTCTCTGCAAATTGAATTGCTTTAGGCAGTGATAAATGAGAGTAGAAAATAATAAAGCCTTCCACAGATGGCCATACAATACATCAATACGTTGCTGCTATGTTTTGCGTAAATGCATTTTACCACAAACACACATAAATCAAACACACACACATACACACTCCCAGCCAGATCCTCAGATGACCTAATGATATTGCTGGAGTGAGTTTGAAACATGTCAGTCAGTCTGTATATCTTTGTCATCATAAATGTCAGAGAAATTAGTGTTTTACCTGGAGGGCTGGGATACCCCGTTCTTCTGCCAGTCTCCATTAACCTGCTGTGTGTTACAGCTTGATTGACGTGATCTCTGTGTCTGTGTTTTTGTCAGGAGGGAGATGCTCTGGGTGCCATGGAGAAGGTGTGCCGGCAGCTGACGTACCACCTGAGCCCACACTCACAGTGGAGAAGGCAGGGGCTGCTGAAGAGGAAACCACAGTCCTGGTGAGTGAGATCTCAGATTCAGTGAGGGTTTAGCTGTCCTGCATAGCAGAGTTTTGCAAGAAATTATTTTTTCCTAAAATGATAGATTTTGTAACAGTTTTTTTTTTCCAAAAATTGTGTCAATATTTGCAGCATTTCTTGTGCATTGTGCTGTGAATTTTTTTTACCTTATTTTACTTTTTTTTTACAAAAATCATACTCAAGTAAAAGTACCATTACTTGCTTAAAAATGTAGTGCAAGCAGAGTAAAAGTATCTGTTGTAAATATAACTCAAAGTTTGAGTAAAATGTAGACCTTTCAAAAGTACTCAAGAGTAGTGAGTAGTGAGTATTACGCTGTCAAAAGCTGATGAATTTACATGTAATTTGTGGATGTGTGTAAACGTAACATTCTGTAGTGCGTTTGGTTATTGCCCTGCAGGCACACAACGTCATAAGACATTAACATTAGGTTAGATTGAGGTCGGGATGTCAGGTGACCAAAATTCAATGTCTAGCCAACGTCTAAGGACCACATTCTGATCACCAAAAACGACGTCAAATGACGTTGATATTTGGTTGATTTTAGGTTGGGTTAGAAAGTGACCAAAATCCAATGTCGAGCCAACATCTTTACTCATATTGACATCAAATGCTGACATTTATTCGGTATGGCAACCAAAATCCAACGTCTAGACGTCTTAGTGGTAACGTCCACACAACGTCAAGCTGTAACATCATAAGACGTTGATATTTGGTTGATTTTAGGTTGGACGTTGGATATTGATGTCAGCCTGACGTTGAGTTCTGATGTCAAACCGATTTTCATTTCCAAACAAAACACAACGTTGAGGTACAATATCAATCTGTCACTTGAACAAAAGTCACTTTGTTCAACTGTAGAATTGAATTTTCAGCATCAAAAATTGACAGAGCAAACATCAAGGTGCCATAATGCACCCCCCCCCCCACCACCACCACCACCATATTGTTGTGTTATTTTAATCACTGATTTAATGGATCATTCATCATTCACATCAATTTACCAATGAGTCAGTGATTTTTTTATCAAGTCGGCATTAATCCAAATGTTTTAAATTTAGAAATCCAGGTATACATGTTCATTTGACAGAATTTTTTTTTTCCCGGCCCTTTTTTTTCTCACCCATGTCCACTATCACATGAAAACATTGATTTTCATAGCGTTCCACTCACAAGCAGCAGTCTAGTTGCTCACAAGTGCCTTGCTTTTTGTTCATTAATTAAAGTGATTAGTTGGTTTAAAAATAAAAGCCTTTCTGACTCCGCAAAGCATGCAGTCAGAATGAATCATCGCATTGTCAGTTGTTTGTCCATGTACTGATTTGTCAGCACTTAGGGATTAATTAAGCTTTAAAAACCGCATGGCTAATGGAGCGTATCATTTGAGGTTTGGTTCTTACTATCCCGATATCCCCAAATTGTTTTAATACAAAATATGTCATGTTATAACTCCAGAACAGCTGTGTATACCATTCAAATCTCATCACCTGTGAATTGACTCCTCAACGGGGCTTTCAGCGGTTTTCTCTCCGTCCATTGATGATAAGAGCTGTGTTTATTCTGCAGAGTGAGTCAGTGAATGAAAGAACAGCCTCCCACTGTGTGCCGTGTTTGTGTGTGTGTGTGTGTGTGTGTGTGTGTGTGTGTGTGTGTGTGTGTGCGCGCGCGTGCGTTTGTGCGTGTGCGCGCGTGTGTGTGTGTGTGTGTGTGTGTGTGTGTGTGAGTGTGCGTTTGTGCTAACACATGGTTCTGTGGTGTAGACTCATACTTATGTGGCTCCTTTCCAGCATCCATTAATATAGTCAAAACACAGACTGTGTAATGTGTAAATGAGGAAATACTCAGCTATATTTATTTCCTGTGTCGATGGATACTCTTCGGCTGAAGCATCTGAACTGATTAGTGGTTCTGTAATTGCAGGTGGATATTGGTGTCCAAACTCCAAACTCCATTATTTCTTTCTTCTTATTTCAAACAGTTATATTTTTAGTTATTTTAATTACTTGTGGGCAACACGGTGGCTTAGTGGTTAGCACTGTCACCTAACAGCAAGAAGGTTGCTGGTTTGAGTCCTGGCTAGGCCATTTGGCATTTCTCTGTGGAGTTTGCATGCGTATTAGCATCATTTTTCTCTAGGTGTTCTGTATTTCCCCACAGTCCAAAATCACGCGCTATTGGTGAATTAAATAAACTAAATTGTCTGTAGTGTATGAGTGTGCATGTGGATAAGTGTGTATGGGTGTTTCCTAGTACTTGGTTGTGACTGGAAGGGCATCCACTGCAAGAAACATATGCTGAACAGTTCATTCTGCTGTGGCAACCTCTGAAATAAAGACTAAGCCGGAGGAAAATAAATGAATGAATTGTGACTCATCAACATGAATCACAAAGATGCTATAACTATATAATATTTTCTGCAAAACAAAAGTGGTGTTTAGCTGAAAGTCATGATTATTTTGTTGTTCAAACTAGTGTATACCTTCCTCTGTTATCACCAGAATGTTTTATTCTATATTTATTTTGGTTTAATTTCACTTATTTGTTTCTATATAAGTATTGAGTTGCCCTAAAAATTCATTCATTAATTTTCCTTCGGCTTAGTTCTTAGTCAGGGGTCTCCACAGAGGAATGAATCACCAAATATTCTGGCCTATGTTTTAAGCAGCGGATGCCCCTCCAGCTACAACTCAGTACTGGGAAATAGATATAAATGCCCTAAATATAAAATGTTTGAATTTCTTCTTTAAAATTTAAATACATTTTCTCTATTTATTTATAAAAATGTGTGTCCATACATCTTGTCAACTATATTACTTTAACATACTTTGCCTTCAAATCAATGGAATCATCTCCTACAACCATGTAATCCCCTCACTGAAAATATCGGAAACACTAAAAGATGTGTTTGCTCTCTCTGAAAGGTTTTTTAACTGAAATTTTTTTACTGTAAAATGTTAAAACCGTTACCACAATATAAAAAAGCAACACAGAATTAAACACTAATCACCAGTCATTTAGTTTTCTAATTATAATTTCACAAGTGTCATGCCATGAACTCTTAGAATTCATGCTAGTAATTAGAGTTTGTTTGCAGTCAAACTCCATTATTGTCAAGCTGTTATCAAGGAAGAGTAACAGTGTTGACAGTACATACCAGAATCAGAAGTGATATACAGAGGGGAAAATAAGTATTGAACGCGTCACCTTTTTTTTCTCATGATAACATATTTCTAAAGGTGCTGCATATTTCTAAAGGTGCTTGAAACTTTCACCAGATGTTGGTAACAACAAAGGAAATCCATATATGCAAAGAAGTTATGTGTAATAAAATGAAAAGATGCAAGGAAAAAGTATTGAACACATGAAGAAAGGGAGGTGTAGAAAGGCAGTGACAGCCCAGACTGCAGCTAAAATCTCTCAGTAGTTATTCAGCAACCCTCTGCCCTTCGTCAGTGTAAATTAATATTAGTTACCTCAGTTCAACCTCTACATTATCAGGATGATGAAGATGAAACCAGGGTGGACATTCCAGCAAGACAATGATCCAAAACACAGCCAAGGAAACTCTTAAATGCTTCCAAAGAAAGAAAATCAAGCTGTAAATCAAGCTGTAAATCAAGCCAATCACCTGACTAGAATCCAATAGAAATACAAAATAAAGATCAGATTTGATAGACGGGACGCACAGAACCATCAAATGGTTCTCTGTAGAACCCTGTGGGAAAAATGAGCAATGCATGTGACTTCATTCTCCATATTAGAGGGTTTTTACAAAAATCTGGTTCAATTCTATGTCAATTCTATGTCAACAGCTCCTATTGTTCCCAGAAAAAACATGATGTGTTCAATACATGTGTCCCCTGCTGTAGTTGACAAATAATCCTATACTACAATCAGTTTTTTCATTCAAATTAAAAGCAGACTTTTGTTTTGCATGCACTGATTTATTTAAAAGAATATGCTTTCAATAACACACTGCAAAGAATTTCTTCTGGTGAACATTTTTTCTCCTTAACTTCTGCATAATGTATCTCCAATTATAGAATCACCCTTTTATGCATGCAAGGATAGAACAGCTGCACCACCATTTTTGACTGTCTTCTCTGTTGTGGTTAAGCTGGAATGTAAAGGCATGTTTTCTGTGTAGACTGGATTCAATACATTCTCTTTTTTCTGATCCTCTCTGGTTGTGATGTCTAATCCTCACCGGGTGCTTTTTTTGTTGATGGAGCACTGCTGTTTGTCTGAGTCACAGCTCTCCGTTTAATGCTGCTTGTGTTGTGCGGGTTATTGTGGTGGATGTGAATGCAGCTGTTGGAGGTTTAAAAAGGGAAGTGTTTCTCAGACGCTGTTCTCACCTCGCCGACGGCTGTGTTGTAAATGCTCGTGTGCCTCTGAGGGCCTACTTATTCTCTGTTTGAACTTCCTGAAGCTCCTTTATTTGTTCGGCCTGAACTCTGAGTTTACTGATGTGATTTTTATCAGATCTGTAATAATGGGACTGTCCGGGAGACATAGAAGTCAAAGAATTCCACAGCCCGAAGGTGCAAACAGGAAAGAGAAATTAAAAAATATGACTCTTCTCAAGAGTACTATTACATGGAATATCCAAGCTACAGTTATAGTAAGTATGACACTTCTCAAGAGTACTTTTATATACAGTTATAGTAATTCATTCTGTTGTAAGATTTGTTGTAAATTTCAGTGGTCTGTTTCTCAAATAAAGACCTTGTGTTATTAACATTTTATGATTTCATTTTAATATAGTGAGCAAGTCATATGGACCACTTTCACTGTTAAACTGATGCATTTTCATGGAGATTTTGATCACATTATAGTTCCATATTGCCACCTTCAATTATTATTTCACTTATTTTAAACACTGACCTAATAAAGTAATATTTAACATTGAACAATTGGAACAAAATGTCAATAACATTGTTTTATTATTGATGGAAGCAGGTATATTGTTTTCTACCAGCATTCTACCAGCATACACATTACATAATTACACAAAAAGTATGTGTTATAATTGACCAGTAATGTAGTTTGGCAACTGAGAAGTTACTTGACGTTTAAAATATGTTTAAAAAAAACATTTTTGCAAATATAAATACATTACACCTGGTTTGTTTCATTAAACATTTCTGATGACAAATCCATTGGAGGGCTCTGTCTACATCTTTACGAATCTGAAATAAGTTACTTAGAATATGTTTTGTTGTACTTGTCAGATGCACGCCATTCTTGTGCACATTCACGAGAAGGCAGGGCTTGTCATACTGTGTCTGTTGTTGTTTAGTGAATGGTTTAGGTCAGTGGTTCCATTCACTACACTGTTAACAATATCCTAACTTACTGGCAGCAGTTTGCCAGTAACTTACTGTAAATCATTTACAGCGAGAGTACTGTATTTACATTTACAGCACCGTTTATCTTGCTCTGTGTTTATTTTATTGTTTATCTGTACTGTAAAATATACAGTAATTTTCACAATACAACTTTATAATACAATAACATACAGTTTAACTGTCCTACAGTAAATTACAGTTCATATTACAGTTACATAGGGTGTAATTTAGATTCGTTAACAGTGTACATTCACTAAACTCTTATAGCATTTTCAAAAGCAACATAAGATAAACATCCACTGCAGCTGTGTACTTTTACCTTGATTGTACATAGTTTTTATGTGTTTTGTGGAACTTTGTTTCTCCAAACTCAAACCCAAGAGTTCTGGATCACAAGTAAACACGCACATACAAAGTGAGTTTCAAGAGTTCACACTTAGATAATGCTCAACTATGATAGCAGGTTTGGCATGCTGTCCCGGGAGAGAACCCTAAGCTTGGAGATAGATGAGCCAAGGTTCCCGCCTGGTCAATGAGCATTAGGAGGGATACGAGATCAGGTGTTTCTCGAGTGCCCCCATTTGTTCTATGACTAATATGTGGTTCTGATGATTCAGTATGAATGTGTTAAGTGCTTGTGACTGTTGTTACAATTTGTTTATATGCATGTTTTTAGACTGTGGGAGGAAACCGAAGAACCCAGGGAAAACCCACACGAACACGGGGAGAGCATGCAAAACTCCACGCAGGGAGTGCCTGCTGGTTCAATTAGAACTTAAGCCTGTGGCCCTCTTACTGCGAGGCAGCAGCGCTAGCCGCTGAGCCACCGTGTTGCCCGATCATGAAAAGAGAGAGAAGTGAAGGGGAGGGGGTTCTGAAAACGAAGATGCGGATTGAAGTTTAAGCACGGATATATATAAGTTTTAAGATGATCTGATAGGCTAACTAATGATTAACGATAGGGATCAGCTGTAGTCGATCATATCACGTGCTTCTCTCGAAATTAGTTTGTAAAACTACACAAAGTAAGCAAACTGACCAATAATTATCCATATGGAGATAGATACTGTAGGTGAGGCAAACAGATTTAAATACAAGTCATAGACACTGTCTATGTTGTGCTATTTATTTGGTGTCGTGCAAAGAACTGCACAAAAATAATCCTTTATTTGTCGATAATATGCCCCTAAATAGCATTAGTGTGAAAAGAAACCAAAGTTGTTGGCATTATACTGCCTCGTAGCATTCATCTTAGCTAGCATTGCATTCAAAGGTATGTTTTACAAAAATGTAGGCTAAAGCACAGATTCTCAATGAACCTGCACTTTTAAAAATGCAGTGTTTCACATAATTCATTCATGTTGTCCCAGGACAAGTTGAATAAGTCAACTTTACAATTTTAAGTGAATTGAGCATAAAACAATTAAACTGTCCCAAAAAAATACTTAGTTTTTTTTTTTTTCAACTCGTTTTAAATGAGTAGTTTGAACAAGCAGAAAAAATCCTATTTTGAGTGTGTGTTGCATTTTCAGTAGCAAGGGTGTAAGGTGCTGAAGCAGTAATTACTAGGAACTATTACTGCTGTTTCAGCACTGTTGAGAAACAAACATACTCGGGTAATTGGCACACGATCAATCGATCAGTCAGTTGGTCGCTCACTCTTTCTCTCAGTTTGATATCTGCATTAATAACTGCATTTTATCTCGCAATGTCAGAGATCCACTAAGGACAAAATGAGCATGTTGGACTGCATGAACTCCGCTATGCCATTGCTTCTATTTTGAGCATTGTGGATTTTCTGAATTTAAAATAATGATCTAGAGCATGCAAAAGATACGACATGTAAATGGGTCATTAGTCTGCTGTCTGTGGCTTAAACTTCTGTTGCTTGCTCTAAAATGACATTTTGGATTTAGCAATGGACGCTCAGGATGACATAAAATAGCATATAAAATGTATATACAAGAGCATTCAATCAACACAAAGCTGACAAATGTAACCATAACACAAAATGAATAACTGACTCCAGTCTGTTCATCATCCGAAAATATTGCTGCTACTTTTTTGGGGGGAGGCTTCATCATTTAGCTGTCATCATCTTCCAATTACCATTCTCTTTCTGTCTTTTTTAATGAGTCCTAGTGTTGGCTAAGTGCTAACATGACCTTAACCTCCTCCACAGGTCAGAGTGAGGCAGTCTCGCAGACAGGTGTTCCATTTTCACATCACATATAACAGATGTCGAGCTGCGATGGGCTTCTATTTATACGAGCACTGCATTACTAATAGCTTGTGTGTGGTTTTGTCTGTGTGCCTTAATGCAAATATTTACATTGAAGCGACATTGGTTCTGATTTGCAGTTGTGTTTTTATAACTAGAGTAAATTACACATCTGCTCTGGATGGGCTGATCGTTTAGTTTACCTGATTACACGTATTTAACTCAAGTGTAAATGCATACTGTGTTTGTATAGAGGAAAACTAGCATAGCGAAGCCCTACACATCAAGGGTTTAGCGTAGACACGTCTAAATCTGTTGAAAGCAAGTGGGAGAAAAAGACTCAAATGCTATGAAAGTGTGTTTGCGTTTGTTTAGGGTGGTTTCATCTTTTTGTTTAAAAATTATTTAAAGGGACAGTAACCAAAAAAAATTTAAATCATCATTTACTGACTTCTTCCAGTTTGCAATTGTTTGCTGTATAAATACACTGTATATAAATATTTTAAAATATTTTAAAAATCTGTAAATTATTCAATTTAAATTATTCATTCATTCATTCATTTTCTTTTCGGCTTAGTCCTTTTCTTAAGTGGAATGATCCGCCAACTTATCCAGTATATTACGCAGCGGATGCCCTTCCAGCTGCAATCCACCACTGGGAAACATCCATACACACTCATTCACACACACACACACACTACGGAAAATTTAGCTCACCCATTTCACCTACACCACATGTCTTTGGACTTGTGGGGGAAACCGGAGCACCCGGAGGAAACCCACGCGATCACAGGGAGAACATGCAAACTCCACACAGAAATGCCAACTGACCCAGCCGAGGCTCAAACCAGCGACATTCTTGCTGTGAGGTGATTGTGCTTCCTACTGCGCCACTGCATCGTCCCTATTTAGATTATAAAATTATTTAATACAATTATTTTAAATGATTAATTCAATTAGTAAATAAAATTCTTTACCACAAATCTTTTACATTTGTACAGTATAAAGGACAGAAAAAGTAGCTAATTAGACCAGAATAGTTATATACAATTATAAAAACTAATTATAAATCACATATAAACATCAAGGCGCCACGGTGGCTTAGTGAGTAGCACGTTCGCCTCACAGCAAGAAGGTCGCTGGTTCGAGCCTTGGCTGGGTCAGTTGGCATTTCTGTGTGGAGTTTGCATGTTCTCCCCGTGGTTGCGTGGGTTTCCTC
>CAIGQQ010004837.1:20068055-20093349 GCA_903798035.1 Danio albolineatus | reverse complement strand
ATATTATATTATATTATATTATATTATATTATATTATATTATATTATTCATTCATTTTCTTTTCGGCTTAGTCCCTTTATTAATCCGGGGTCGCCACAGCGGAATGAACCGCCAACTTATCCGGCATTTGTTTTACGCAGCGGATGCCCTTCCAGCCACAACCCATCTCTGGGAAACACATCGCACACATACACTATGGACAATTTAGCTTACCCAATTCACCTGTACCGCATGTCTTTGGACTGTGGGGGAAACCGGAGCACCCGGAGGAAACCCAAGCAACCACGGGGAGAACATGCAAACTCCACACAGAAATGCCAACTGGCCCAACCGGGACCTGCCCCAACCGGGGATCGAACCAGCGACCTTCTTGCTGTGAGGCGAACGTGCTACTCACGCGCCACCGTGGCGCCCTATATTATATTATATTATATTATATTATATTATATTATATTATATTATATTATATTATATTATATTATATTATATTATATTATATGTGAAAATAACCCTTTGTAAAAACTGAAGGTTTGTGTATTTGGTAATGCTGAAATGGAGATTTATGGCTCTGTGCAAGACTGAAACATTTTTTATGTTTCATAAGGACACCGAATTTTAATAGTTGACTGGCATGAAGAAAACACTACAATATCTCGTCCTAAAAGGAAATGTATGCATATGATGCCAAAGCACATTTTTTATAGGGTCTTCAGTACATCATTCAATAGTAATTCTAATATTTGCTGCATTGCTATGAAAACTTCTACATTTTTTCAGGATTCTTTGATGAATGGAAAATGTTAAGATTTTTTTGTTAAACCTTGTAAGCTGTACCTTTACAGTTCCTTTTACCCTTTATTTGTGTTTAGTTTAGAATGTTTGAATATTTCTTTGTCTCTTGGTTCTTTTCATTCATGACATCAATGAACTGTAAAAGTGCAATACAGTATAGTGCATTTATCTGACACCCTCCGCCCACATACTGTTCGAAGTCTGTGTGTTATCTTTATCAGTTTTAATAGATATCTGATCAACTTCAGTCTGACTGCAAGTCAAACCTTTGTTCCAGTCTATCACAGTAATCACCTGACTTCATTTACTTTCACAGGAAAGACAAGAGGTGCATCCCAAATCACATACTTATGCACTATTCTACATATAAATCTGATTTATGTGTAAGTGCATAAGTACGTAGTGTATAGTGTGTCATTTGGGACGCAGCTAAGGAATGCAGCGGAAGGATTTTTTCACAGCACACACCTGCTACCATATCGATAATTAGTCTAGTGTAAAAAAAAACCAACTACAGTGCTGGGAGTAATAATCAAGCACGAGAAAGTGACTGACACAATATGGAGTTGCTTGTCACATGCTTTGCACTGAATTAGTTGAAGGCGTGATTTAAATTTTGAATTATGGAAAAAGCTGCATTAAGTGAATTAAGCATTAACTAGATTGCACAATCTCTGATTAGACGCAAACTCATGTATCCGCCCCAGGTTTAATTACACCCAGGTGCATTCTAAATGCCAAAGTATTTTTTTAATATGTGTACATTAGTGTATAAACCTACATAGAAACTTTATATATATAATTACAAAAAACAGCTTGTGCGTGTAAATGATAAAATATAACTAAATATACAAAATATAAATCATGCTTACTGTACAGAATGCTTGGTTCTACACAATTCCATTATGTGGATTGAACATTAAAAAACAATTCAAGTTGTCGCATAAAAAGCTTAAGAATTGTGTTGGTTCAACTCATTAATTCATTTATTTTTCTTGGCTTAGTCCCTTATTTACCTTATTTATCTCTTATTTATTATATTTCACCTATACCACATGTTTTTGGATTGTGGGGGAAACTGGAGCACAAGGGGGAAACCCACACGAACGAGAGGAGAACTGGCAAACTCCACACAGAAATGCCAACTGGCCAAGCCAGGACTCGAACAAGCAACAGGTGTGTCCCAAATCGCATACTTGTGCACTATTCTGCGCCATTTTGAAGAATAAGTAGTGTGTTCTCACTAAAAACTCTATAATAAGTGCACTTTAATTACCCGGATGATGCACTCATTTCACCGGCAATATGAAGTGTGTTATGATGGACGCTTCACACACTCAACGACTGCAGCTTTTCACATGTAACGGAAGGAACGGAGCTATGGGGCGCACATGTTGGATAACTTTATTTATATTGGATTGTGAAAGCTAAATTCTCCTACGAGAGTGATTATAGCACCTCCCGATGGTGAATGCGGTTATACTCATGACAGGTATTATTTGGTATTTTGGTCATTGATTTCACAAATCTGGCAACTATCAAACGTCATCTGGTAAACGGTTTGTAAAAAAAACTTCCGCTTAGTAAAAAAAACATTAGTGTTTCATTTGGGACGACACTACATACATATACTATGCTGTTGAGTGTGTAAGTACATAGTGCACAGTGTATAGTGTGTCGTTTGGGACGCAGCTAACCTTTTTGCTGTGAGACAACAGTGCTAACCTCTGTGCCACTCCTTGATTCAACTCATTTTTAAACAAGCAGCACTGCACGTGTTAAAACTGGGCAGCTTGGTGGTGCAGTGGGTAGCGTTGTCGCCTCACAGCAAGATGGTCACTGATTCGAGTCCCAGCTGTGTCAGTTGGCATTTCTTTGTGGAGTTTGCATGTTCTCCTCGCGTTCGTGTGGGTTTCCCCCTTGTGCTCCAGTTTCCCCCACAATCCAAAAACATGTGATACTGTATAGGTGAATTAGGTAAGCTAAATTGTTCGTAGTGTATGTGTTTATGTCCTGGTTCTGCAGGTTGGGGGTTGAGCGTTGGGCTAACGACCCACCTTGTAAAAATTAAATGTTTCGAAACACCAACAGAGGACGGCTAATATAACCTTCAATATAAATGACCCTGGAAGTAAGTAATTAAGTATGTGTAAAAACTGAAGTATGGGCTTAATCATTTGAAGGTTCTGTTTACACCTGTGTTAATGTTTTGGATGAAAACACAATATGTTTGCGCAATTGACCTCCTGCATACAAACTATGCACTCACTTCTGAGTGAACATTTTTAGGTTTAAAAAACACTGAGGAAAAATGAAAACTGTGAATTACATTAGGGCGGTTTGGTGGTTCGGTGGTTAGCACAGTAGCCACATAGCAAGAAGGTCGCTGGTTCGAGTCCCGGCTTGGTCAGTTGGCATTTCTGTATGTAGTTCTCCGTTCTCCCCTTATTGGTGTGGGGTTTCCTCGGTTTCCCCCACAGTCCAAAGACATGCGCTATAAGTGAATTGAATAAGAGTGGGAGTGCATGGGTGTTTCCCAGTACTGGGTTGCAGCTGGAAGGGCATCTGCTGTGTAAAACATATGCTGGATAAGTTGGCGGTTCATTTTGCTTGGGCAACCTCTGATGAATAAAGGGACTAAGCCGATGTAAATTGAATGAATGAATAAATTACATTATGTAGAATTTGGTGGTAATTTTAACACAAAACTTGTATCAAATTTAGTTTTTATCCCACGTCATCTAAATGACATTCAGAGATTTTATTAAGGTAGAGCACTTATTTACTGTTTTGGTATTTATATATAAAGTGGTTTAGCTTACAATGCTAAATATACCAGTGTCTAAAAAGTCCCCATTTACACCAGTGTTTAGTGTCATGTGCATGCAATTAGATTGACAAAAACTCATCTTAAAACCAGGTGTAAGCAGAACCAAAGTCTGCTTTGGTTTCACATGCTGGTTTCATATGAAGAAAAGTACACCACAGATTTGGGGGAATTTTTATATGGAGATGATGTAAATTGTTCTAGTTTTTACTGCTATACATGTAATGATATGCAATAGTGATAGTGAAGCACATCTTACTTAGTGACAGTCTTTTTTTCTTATCTGTACATTCAAATGAAAGGGCTGCTAGACCAATTTAAAAATGCAGAGGGGGGCTTGATTTTTCCCATCTGAAACTGATTGAATTGTTGTGATTTGTCATTGTTGGCCGATTTTATATGACTGACAGGTTATTGTCCTGCTGTTAAATTACTCATTAAAAACAATGTAATAGCTAATTTTTTTGTTTTCAAATGTCAATTTTGATTTCATAATGACTATTCTAGCACTTCATATTTGTCATTTCATAAAGAAGAAATATCAAGTGATGTTTTTCAGATTCTATCCTTGTTGAAATAGTTTTCTAAAGTTATCAAAATCACATAAAAAGATTAAATTGAGCCATATTAGACAGTGTTCGTATTTCTGCTCAACATTCCTCCTTCATCATCAAGAACACTTAGAAATGATCAAAATGCAGAGGCGAATGTAAGTGGGTCAGATGCATTCAGGGTGAGGCTGCCGAGCGAGGGAAAGGCTTTTTCTCTTAAAGAGCGTGGGATTCGGGATCCCGGCCAGTAATATCAGGAGAGTTGATATCCTGTTCTGGTTTAGCCATTTCCTTGACATCGCTGCTGTTTTATTTGCTAGGTCGGTGACAGGATCAGAGCGGGCCAGGAAATATATCATTCAGAATGAGCATTGCATGTCAAATCGGGATGCTTATTATTCCACTCTCTCGCTCAAATGCCAGCTCAATAAGATATATGCAAGTCCTGGAGTGAATTAGCCATGGTCACATTATGAATTAGTATTCTTGCCGTTTCTTTTCTCACTTTCACTGCTCGCGCTCTGGCAAGCTGTGGTGACACACTGAGCTTATTATGAGTCTTCTGCATGTGCAGCGGTTAAAGCAACGGATTTGCTCTCTTTTACTTAATAAATCAGCTTCTCTTCCTGCCTTCGTCTTCGGTTCCCTACTATCGCTCCATTTATCTGCCTTGCGTTGGTTCTTAATTTAAGTTGGACAATAACAACTGACATCATGATTAAATTAACTCTTGAAGTCTGTGTCGTTCGTATTTCCACAGGCCGTTTTGAATCCGTAATGCATTTACGGAAAATGAATCCTTTCAATCAGAACTCAATTTCTCTCAGTGAGCCGATATCCTGAGTCTTTGATAGGTTGTAATAAAAAGCGAACGCTGGCTTGAGTTTCAAAAATGAATTTGCATAGGCTTTTCCAAAGCTCTTTTTTTTCAGTGCTTGTGTAGGGGTCTGGTCAGTTAAGCTGTGATAGATTCACTAATGGTAGTTATTCAGTACTTTCATGTGTAGAAATCTGGTCTGGTATAATTAGTCTTTATTTTAATCTATCTAGTTATAATACTTTCTTGAATTTGGAAATGTCTGCACTAAATGGTCTCATGTTAAAACAGCTTTAGTTGATTTAATATGTGAGTGAAGCTTCTCTGTAAACGTTTTTGCCACACCTGTCTTTGTCAGTAAGTAGAGTTTAATGATCATATAGCATACCTGTCAACATTGGTATGTGAAAATAAGGGATACCCCCCCACCCCACCCCAAAAGTAAGACAATTAACGTTAATAAATAAATAGAATTATCTAATCTCATTAACCTTTTCTTCACTGTATAACTCACACATTCTGATTAAAGAGCAACGAATGAATCTCATTTATTACGATTTTTAGTTTGATTATATTAAATAACAGAGGTGTCACTTTAAAATACATTATAATAACGTTATAATGACAGCATTCGATTGCTTTCCTAACTTTTTATACTCATTTAGGACAAAATTAGTTGTGTTTGAAAAAACCAAGATCAACATCAAAATCAAGATCGACATCTTTAGCTGTTATTATTATTAATGATGTGTATATGTCTGTTCAAACACACACCCTAAACCAGTGTCCACTTTCACTACACTTCAAATCGCATGTACAGAATCCGTTTGGGAAACAGTGTCTGTTTATCACTATGGAGCGCGTCTGACAGTCATGCACCGCTTTATGACTGTTTTGAGGATTGCATAGGAGGAGCGACGGCACCTGTAATGAAAAGGAAAAGGGAATCCCGCTGTTTTTATTTATTTCAAAGTGTTTCATGCCTAAATAAACCAAAAGCACAGAACAGACTCACTTTTAAGAGCAAGCGGCGGCCCCTGGTGGTTCGGCGGTATGGGTTGCATATAGGGAGGATCGGCTCTTTAATGTTTATTGCCACCCTTCAGAGAAAGACTGAAAATACAAAAAAAATACGGGAAAATACCTTTACAGGATGATAGCGGGATAGAACTGTAAAATACGGGAGAATCCTGGGAAAAACGGGAGGGTTGACAGGTATGTCATATATACGGTTAATATAATGTTTATTATAATTAAGGTTATTTTCTAATAAGTATGTATATAATATATTCATTCATTCATTCATTCATTCATTTTCCTTTGGCTTAGTCTCTATTTCAGAGGTCGCCACAGCAGAATGAAGCGCCAACTATTCCAGCATATATTTTACACCGCGGACGCCCTTCCAGCTGCAACCCAATACTGGGAAACACCCATACACACTCATTTACATACACTACTGCCAATTTAGTTTATTAAATTCATTTATACAGCATGTCTTTGGACTGTAGGGGAAACCGGAGCACCCATAGGAAACCCACACGAACAACTTGCAAACTCCACAGAGAAATGCCAACTGGCGCAGCCAGAACTCGAACCAGCAACCTTCTTGCTGTAATTATAAGCTTACAATGTGTGTTTTTCTCTAAGTCATAGGTCTCAGACTCGATTCCTGGAGGGCTGCAGCTCTGCACAGTTTTGCTCCAACCTTAATCAAACACAGATGATCCAACTCAACAAGGTGTTCAAAACTACTAGAGACTATTAAGCAGGTGTTAGTGGGAGGTGATTGAAGCTAAACTATGCAGAGCTGCAGCCCTCCAGGCATTGAGTTTTAAGACCACTGCTCTAAGGGATGTGTTTTAGGGTAGAGTTAGAGTAGTAGGTTTAAATAACAGTAAACAGTACTGTACATCATAAAACCCAAGAGAATAACAAACCAGACGTGTGTTTGTTTACTAATGAAGTTACTCATGAGGTCAAATTCTTAATATTTTAGCTAATATATCTCTTCTGATTTTACAAATAAATGAAATAAACTTACTCTTCCTTTTTGCTTCTTTTTCTCTTTCCTAGTCTAAAATCGGTTCTTTCAAGTCCTCCATCTGGTGGGGCGTTAGACCTGTCTGGAATCCCGCTTACAGTGAAAGACATGGAGCGTCTCTGTGCCTACCTTCACCACTACGCATCTCGTATTGGTAGCCTAGAGCTGGGCTTTACTGAACTCACAGATGATGCCTTCCTCCTGCTCCTCCCCACACTGGCATCGCTTCCCCGTCTAGAGACTCTGGCCCTCAATGGCAACAGACTGACCCGTGCTGTGCTCAAAGAGCTCACAGACACACTGAAGGACCCTGACAGCTTCCCCAGCGTCACCTGGATAGACCTGGGGAACAACGTGGACATCTTCTCCCTCCCGCAACCGTTTCTGGTGAGCCTGCGGAAGCGCTGCCCCAAACAAGGCAACCTTCCCACCATCCTGGAGTTTGGCGAGAGCCAGGCCAGTGAGCCGGAGGGACGAGTCGATGAAGATGATGCCGATGCAACCAACCGGACAGAGAGCATGGGGGAACTCCGATCAGAGGAAGAAGAAGAGATCGACGGTGAAATGGAGATTGAGGACATGATGGAGGAGTTGCTGGACTTTGACAGGGAGGTTCAGGGCAAGGAGGACGAGGACGACAGTATGTGGACCTTGGAGGAGCCGCGGTTGGTGAAAGATCCAACTGCAAAGAAGAGCAGAGAGAAGAGGGCATCCAAAGCAGAGGGAGAAGAGGACCTGCAAAGCCAGTCGTCTCGTCTGTCTTGCTCCAGCCAGTCACAGCACTCTTCTGGAGCCATCGAGCCTTTGAGAGAAGACTCTGTTCCAGATCAGTTAGCGGGTCATTCCCACAACCCTACCTGATTGAAGCCACTGTCTCTGTGTAACTTTTGTCCCTTTAAGAACGAAAAAGCATAGCAGGCTTGCTTTCAGAGAGGGTTGTCTATGAGGTCATGAAATTCAGCAGGTTCCTTAGGGTTGACAATCACAGTGATTGTCTGTTGTTGCTAAAGGAGAAATGTATCGCCTGTGATGTAAAAATATCAAATTTTCTCATTCAGGTTTTCCCCTTCACTGTCATAACCATAGACCTCTGTGCCTATGTGCCTGTTCAGAGCCCTACTGTGGGTGTGTGGGATGGTGCACAAGATGTGATCAGTTTTAAAGTACCCCTATTATGCTATTCTCAAAGTTTCTAATTTAGTTTTGGAGGTCTGCTACAGCAGGCTTACATCCAAAAAACATTAGTTTTCTCGTGATACACATTGTAGCATCACCTATGTTCTCACAGACTCATAGCCGAAGTGGTCTTGCAAATCTTCAGTGGCTGTTGTGTGTCTGTTAGATTCTCAAGAATGTTTGGTGTTTCAGTTATAGGAGCTTTCGCACTGGAGCAACAGTTCCTGAAATGAATATATGCCATATGAGACACTGGCACAGTATTAAAGTGATACGAGACATTCACGCTCTAATGTTAGATGCATTTTGAAGTTGCCTTTGTCTGAGGTGTTGTGTTCTTTTCTCCTCCTCGATGATATGTAGCACTACAAGTTGTCAGGTGATTTCTTACTGCTTTTACTGTTGCAATCATATAACTTATATATCTGTGTTCCATCTCCATTATTACAAAACACAATGAAAATACAGCTTCAACTACAGCATCCTTGATGCTCCAATTACTGATTTTGTTGAAGGTTAAGGGGTTGTTGTTGATTTCAGCTGTCATATATCACTTCAGAGCTCCTGTGGAACATGGAAAATGGTCCAGGAGAAATTAGTTCTCTGGGAACCGGCCTGGAAGCTAGTTCCTGTAACTACCAAGTGTGAAAGCCCGTAATTCAGCAAATGCCCCCTTTGTAGCCCTTAAGTGCCCTTGATGTGCACTTCTGCAAGCCACAATGAAACAATCACGAAGCAGACTTAAACCAATCAGTCAAAGTGGCATTTCATCATGGAAGTGCTGACTCAGAAGAAGGACTTTAAGTTGTCATTAGGAGCTAATGTGTCGGAAACAGTTATCCTTTAACCCCTCCTTTCCAAGAACTTACTCCTCTGATTGGTCACGCGACCCATTCTGTTGTGGTTGGTCAACCACTTACAGCGAATGTCAAAAACCAAACAGCCATTTCCATTTCTACAATTCAACCTCTGAAGTCAACTAACTGTGTGTTATCATATTAATTCAGACCTTAATGGCGAAAACCTATCACAGAAATGTAATATCTGAAAAAGCAAAACAGGGGCAATTTAACATGTTGGATTCAAGCAGGATGGCGTTGTCAATCGGTGTGTACATCTATACATCTGACAGGCACAAGCATCATTCTCTCCAGCAGTGGAAAACAACTTCAATTTCATTCAGTCCAGTGAATATGCATATCCCAAGTATCAGGAGGATGGGACGCAGGTCCTCATAATAAGTGCCCCTAGTTTATACCGTGGAAAACCAAAATATTTTGTCAGTGTTGGCCCAAAAACGACATGATTGTGGGAAACGCAGCAGGACTGAAGCCAAAGAGAAAAGACTCACTGCATGGAATTGTTATTTGGCTATGCGTTGGTTTATAATACTGATATTCTGTTGTTGCTGCTTGACATGGATTTTAAAGAGATGTGAGATTTCCTAGCTCTGTTTGTTAGAATAGATCCTTTAACCTTTAAATGATATTAAGGTTTCATTTATATTTATCCACTGATAATAAAATGATAAAGTGTTTAGTATACACCTATATTTAGTGCCTAATTCAAATTTTACATTATTTACATTCACATATATAATTCAAAATAGTTCAAATATGCCTGTAAATTACAGTGTATTGATTAGATCTGTCTAAATGAAAATTAGTTTTTTATTCCCATTATTTAGAATTTACTTCACTGAAAATAATTACTGTAGTGCGTTAACGTCATAACATCATAATACCATATATATGATCAGTGTTTTTTTAAGCTCCATCTCCAAATTATGGGTTATTACATGGTTTAGTAAGGAAGCTTATGTAAAGTTAGCCAATCTATATCAAATTATCTTGTCTTTTTTTGGTCAACAGGTAGCCTCAAAATCTCCTGCTGTGTTTCAAAGCCATAACTTTTAGACAAGTTGTGCCATTACGAAATATATATATCGATTAAAGTGCACTGAAGAGCTGTGAACAATGACTTGGTCAGTATTTCTGTACTCCCACAATGATTAATGAAGCAAGGGAAATGCAAGGAATGACAAACAGGAACAGCAATATGTGTATGATTATTTGTAACAAATCAAAATGTATTGACTGTTGTTGGCATCAAAACCAATAAACCTTTAACAAACATAGCCACACTTCATTTATGCGTTACAGGGCGGATAAAATGTCGGTCAGGTAAAACTGGAAATCAATAATATGTTAGATTAGAGCATTTGAGAGTTGAATTGTTACTGGGTGAGAAGCTATTAGCAATCGATGTCGACATCTAGTGGTTGCTCATTTTGTCTAACGTTTGAATGGGCTCGCTTGTAAATGAGTGTTTACGCACTTCCGTTTTTTTGTAATAATTTACAGCACAAGCGACATATAAATACATTAGCAAATATGGTTAATGAAAAGTATATTTACGTCTTGTTTTTGAATGGGTGTCTGGCCGGTTTAAAGTAGCATCTCGGATCACTAACAGCAGTTTGCTCAAGCTGTTTTGGGGGTCAGTCAGCTTGGACTGGTTAACAAGTTTGGACCAGCTACTAAATGAACCTCTCGAACTAGATTTTAAGTAAATTGTAATCTTCAGCGGAATTTTGGATTATTACAATCATTAATGATATGTAAATGTTTAATGGTAAACAAATGTAAATTGGGAAGTTAAAATTATGTTTATATGAACAATTACAAACCACGGATTGATAAATAAAATCAATAAATATAATAGTAAAGTGGTAACAAATGAAACTCAGTAATAATAATATAGTATATGCCTAATTTCAATATTGACCGCACCAATATGACCACCAATAGGCTCCATCCGCGTTGGCGGCTATTGCATCACTTCCGGGAAATAAGGTCAAAAATTGTTTCCCTTGTCCGCCATTTGAAATATTTGAACTTCCTTGTGACAACTTCCAATGTACGTTTTGGTTTACACTGGACAATTATCAGAGGATCTGGGCGAATAGCCGCGGTTTTTGCGTCCCTTGCACGTTGGGATCCCGACGTCGGTTGTTTTGTTACCCGATTGGACCAAAAAAGCGTTGAAAAGTGTGCGAATGCTGCGCGTATTCGAAACGTGTTCAACAACGGAACGCGGTAAAGTTTTTGCATGAGTTGAACGCTGCTTGCGGATAAGGAGAGGCGAAGGGAAGGCCTGTGAAGCCTGGGCTTTTTTCTAGCGCTAGTCATGGCCGGAAATTTTGATTCGGAGGACCGAGGGAGCTGGTATTGGGGGAGATTAAGCCGGCAAGAGGCGGTTTCGCTGCTCCAAGGGCAGAGGCATGGAGTGTTCCTGGTGCGGGACTCGATCACTATTCCCGGAGACTACGTGCTGTCTGTGTCGGAGAACTCCAAAGTCTCTCATTACATAATAAACAGCATCAGCAGCAATCGCCAGTCAGGACCAGGTAAACGTTTAAACGAATGTATTAAAATACGACCAACGACTGGACGGATAAATACTGCTTTAGCTAAACGCTTAGCGGCTCGATGAAACTTCTATACTACGAATAGTTGTGCACATTCAGTCTAATATCTGGCGTCGTTCTGTTGTGCTGTGTAACAAGGGTTTCGATCCTTTACATTCTACGGGCCCCAAATATCATTCTCCTGTGCAAAATGATTTTATATGGTTTCGTGCATGATGCCAAATTTGCAACGTGAAAAAATAAATATACATAAGTTTATTTTATATAATATAGGAAACATTTAGTTGCTATACGTGTCATTATTTACCATCGTTAGTCATTTCTTCACCCATTAATTGAAATTAGCAGATTTTTATATTATATTTTAAAGTATTTTTATTATTACATTTTGCGTTGTTTGAATCGTATTTTATATTTTTGTGTTGTTTATTTATTGATTTGTTTTATGTTAATTTGTGCATATTTATTGTAACAAAATGCTTTATTTCAGTTTGACCCTATTTTAAAAACCGCTGCTTCATAACGTTCTTACTCATACATGCATACATATGCATGTATGTTGTTTCACAATATAAACTTTTAATGTAACATTAATAATACTATTATTGTTAGTGTCAGTCACTCTTTTGAGTTAAACACGTTAATATAGGTCATGTGAATCACTTCTGTAACAAAAACTCACTTTTTCGTATACAGAAATAAAATGGCCAGCAATGTTGAATTTCTTATCATTTCCCATAGGTTGAACCAATAAGATGTTACAATGCTGATACTATGTAGTGTTTGCACCACGTATCAAGGCTTCATGTGTTAAAGCGAGAGTTCAGGCAAAATATCCAAATGTACTCCCCTAATAGAAGTTCCAACCTTTATTAGTTCCTTTTTTCAGTTGAACACAAAAGAAGATATTTTGAAGAATGTTGGAAACAGCCATTTACACCTCCATATTAGAAAAAATACCTACCTAATACCCATGTTAAATAACTTATTTTGTGTTCAACATTATGATAGGTAATTGTTGACAGAATGGGATTTTTAAGTTAAGCAGATCTTGATCATCCACCATCTCTTACTGTCATCCCGCAGGGCTTGCTCCTCCTCGGTTCCGTATTGGAGATCAGGAATTTGATGCCTTACCTGCCCTGTTGGAGTTCTATAAAATCCACTACCTGGACACCACCACTCTCATTGAGCCCATCAACAAATCCAAGCACTCCTCCTTCATCAGCGTCAATGCGGGGACAGGAGGAGCTCCTCTGAGGCTTGAAGAGGAGTATGTCAGAGCTCTCTTTGACTTTCCCGGGAACGACGACGAGGACCTTCCATTTCGAAAGGGAGATGTTCTCCGAGTGCTGGAGAAGCCGGAGGAGCAGTGGTGGAATGCACAGAATTCAGAAGGCCGTGTTGGCATGATCCCAGTGCCCTATGTGGAGAAGTACCGACCTGCCTCACCGACATCAGGTGGCCCCGGCGGGTCAGTAGGAGGATCCGGTGCTCACGGCAACTCCGATGGCCACAGCGCTCAGTCTCCACCTCTGCTTGGTGAACCGGGCCAATACGCCCAGCCCACATCCTTACCCAATCTACAGAATGGCCCAGTTTATGCCAGGGCGATTCAAAAGAGAGTGCCCAATGCCTATGATAAGACGGCTCTTGCTCTGGAGGTAACAACTGTATAACTTTTTTTTTTTTTTTTTTCAAGTATTAACTCAAAAAGGAAAATCACTAAATAATTGATGAACCCTCAAGCCATTTTGGATGTATACAGATGTCAAGATTTGAAGTGGATCAAACCTTTCACTAAAGTTGGCCTATAATTGTCCTATTTAACAACACACATAATCATTTTAGTCTGAACTTCTTTTGATCCCTTTCGAATGTTTACTCTAATATTTATTTTTTTTCTAACAAACACAATTAGAGATATGTTAAAATATTATGACTTTCGTCAGCTTTGAGTTTCAGTGAATGTACATGAGTTTTGAAGCTCCAAAAGACATTAATGAAGCGTAAGTCATTCATACTTAGAGTTGACTAGAGCTGTGCGATTAATCAAACAATTTTCATGCACAATTTGTCAGTAAAGTCAGCTCAGTGGTCAATAGTAAATCTTAAGGACATGCTTTCAAATGGAGCACCGTTTAGTTTTAACTCCTAGTTCATCACTGAGATGAAGATGCTGCTACATCTGAAAGTACATGATAATACCACAGTTAATATCCTGTTTTAACTTCATAACTTAAGTCAAATGTTTGAAATGAATTCATCTTTGAGAAGGTGGTGCTATCAACGCAGGATAAGGTTGTATTCTTGTATTTTTTTTATACTTTAATATCAGACAAACTATAACTCAATTAAACTATATATTGTTGTAGTAGTGTGTTTATTAGTAACATTGAGTCAATGAGAAGTTTTTAAGTCTTCTGTTTATTCCAAACCACTTTTCTTTTTGACGTTAATTTTCACACTAGAGCGCTCTCTGGCTTTTGAATGGAGAGTTACTACTGATCACAGAACCATGCTTCACTTACAACATGTGCATGACAGTTGCTAAATCACAATTTGTAGCAGAAGCTAAGGTGACAAATGACACCTATGAGTTAGTTCTGAGTTGTTTTTGTTAGTTGTTTTGTTGCCTTGTGATAAGTTCTAAACTTTTTAAAATATGGGAATTTTTCTTTCAAAAAAATCTATGAGTTATCTTCAGAAGGTATTCTTTAATCCACAAGTAATAGGGGTTACTTTTAATCAAAGATTTGATGTGGAGCTTCAAAAACTTGCTATCATAAAGCTGGGAAGAACTACTTTATAATTGAATACCACTCTGATCTGGTTCGTCTGAAACACAAAAAGCATATCTAAAATGGCTTGAGGGTGTGTAAATTGAGTAATTCTTTCAAGAGTAAACTACTGCTTTAAAATTCTGTTAAAAACCTTTGTTGCTAGCGCCTCCTAGTGGAACTCGCTTTGCTATTTTGTGCATCATACTAACAAACCCATTTGTCTTGGGTTTTTAGGTTGGCGACATGGTGAAGGTGACCAAGATCAATGTAAACGGTCAGTGGGAGGGTGAGTGCAAGGGAAAGCATGGCCATTTTCCCTTTACCCACGTCCGTTTGCTGGACCAGCACAATCCAGAAGACGAACTGAGCTGAGAGAGCAGACTGTCTTCCCTAGCAGCCCTTAGATGTACATTCTCACACACATACACACACACACACTCCGGCTCCTCACACATCCTCACTACTGCCCTTTACCTGTCCGCCTCGTCATTACCTTGTGCCATTGTGTCTCATGCCAATGTACACAATTCCCTTGTTAGGTTTTATGCAATAATTAAAGATATTTACCAAGTAAACACTAAATTCCACATACAACACCGTACACTACAGAGAGAGGAGCATTAGTGTGTGGCTTCTTGTGAACTGAGAAAAGAAGAAGAAGCCTGCGTGGACTTAAAACATGAGCGGTTTTTGGTGTCTTAACAAGGGACTGTTCCTTTGCTTCTTTGAATGCGGTAGCATACACTACTTGGTGTCCTAGAACACAGCGGCTTTCACACTACAAACTACATGAAAATATCCAGAACAAATGAGCTTTGAATAGATTTTAGTCTTTTTGATTTAGCTTGGCACCACCCAACGGTGTCATGAAGCGGTTCCTACTAGGGCGGTACACTATATATGAAAGATGGAAAAGCCCGAACCCTCACAGCATTGTTTTATTTATGCACATGTGTATTGTATACAAGATGGGCCATGCGTCATTATTCACTACCGCTAAGTAACTTTTTTGTTTTACTACATTTTCATTATATATTATCAGGAAACGCTACTTGCTCCTTTCACCATTATTGCTGTACTTGGAAGTATTACACTAAATGAGGATCTGTTGAATGTGTAACCCTAATTTCTAATGCTAGACTCAATACATCAACATAAGATAGACTAATTTGATTATTTTTTTGTTGTTGCTGTTTTTAACTAAGACAAAAATCCAATATTGTGGCTTTTACACTCAAAATAGCCAATGTGTTTTTGCCAAAACATCCCTTGCCAAGGTTGAAAATACAAATGGTGATTGTAGTGAATCTCTGTTATGGAGTGGTCCAAAACTGTTAAGATGTTTCTAAAACAGCCCATTATTAATACTATAATGTGGTAGGATTTTATGAAGTGTCACGTTAACCTGACCTAATGCCTCAAATGTGTTTTGCTCAATTGATTTTGCACATACGAGTAGCCTTTCTCTATGATTGGTTTATGTATTGATTTTATTTTAAAACATCTGTCTCCATCATGCCTATGTTATCTATCTCAATGCCAGAAATATAATGTATTTTGACATTTAATGCCCAAATAAGACATTGTTTTCCTAATTGCCTGCCTTAATTGCAGATTGTTGTCAATGACCAAATCAGCAATGTCTATAGCCTAATTAGTTAAATGCAAAAATGTGGGGGAAAGTGGAGAATGTTTTGTTTTGGTCTTGCAAAATATTTTTATTATTATTTTTTACCCTAATTCCATTACTATTAAACTACATATTTAGAGGTAGAAGCGGAATGTCTGTGAACAAATTAAAACACTAATAGACAGGCTACCAGAACAACACTATCAAATCTTAATGCTTTTACCCTTTACCTTTATTTGTTGTTACTTTTAAAAAGGAAAAAGTTGACTAACTTTGTTTGGTAACAATGACAATCACCTGGAAACTCTTCTGTTGTGTCACACCTTAATGTTAGAAAGCTATGTCGTGTATGTTTGTAGGTTAGCTGTATGTTGTCAAGATGCGACAGCAAGCCGGCCATGTTATGTAATTGTCACTCAAGTAATTATGAAGGACTTTGATGTTCATGATCTGTCTTATTAATTGTCTATGTTTGAGTCAGGAATGACCTTGATGAAATTAGATCACTAAAATCAGTCACAAAAGCAAAGTTGCAGTCTTGTCAGTCTGAATTCTCTCATCTGTGTTCTGTGAGAATGGTTTCATGTCATAAAAAAAGCATCACTTTTGTCTATGACTGGGTTGACTGAATAATCGAATTGCGAGTCTTGTCTGTGCATTTAATTGTACCCAAAGTATTATGTTTAGAACCTAAATATCAACACAGTAATTTTGTGAAATTAATCTTGTGTTATCCTTTATGTGCATCCAAGTCTGTCAGAACAGTGTTTAAAGTCACACACAAAAAAAGTCCTACGTTTTTGTTAAAGTTTTATTCCTGTACATGAAATAAAGTTGACCCCATAGTAATGCAACTCAAGACTTTTATTTTGCCTGTCAGTAATTTATTGCCCTGGTTCTTGGTATATGTATTACTAGATTCTTTTTTTTTTTTTTTTACTACTGTAATGACAATGTTAGGACCAACTTAATATCTAGGTCCAGTTTAATATCACAAAATTGTGCCGTTGTATCAGATGTTTGATATGTAGTGTCATATTTGCATCAAATACAGTGAGTGGCATTTAGTTAGTGACTAAAACACTTTTGTGTTGTGTAAAGTCTAGACCAGAGGTGTCCAAACATGGTCCTGGGAGGGCCAGTGTCCTGCTGAGTTTAGCTCCAACTTGCTTCAACATACAGTACCTGCTAGGAAGCTTTTAGTATATCTAGTAAGAGCTTGATAAGCTGGTTCAGGTGTGTTTGATTTAGGTTGGAGCTAAACTCTGTTAGACACCCCTGGTCTAGACATAGGTCTAGACCCAAAAGGAACATCATTTAAAATGTATTACATTCAACACAATATTTTTAGTTTAATGGTTAAATGTACCTTTAGTATGTATATATACTCATATTTTTTACCCTGATATTATTTGCAACTAGAATGACTTTTCTTCTGGGGGTGACTTCAGCACCCTTTAAAACTAATAGTTAATGCATTTAAACCATGGCGAGCACAATTTAACCACTGTTTTAAAAATTTAATTTTTAATTTAAACATGACTCATTTTATAAGGGATATTACATTTGTTTTGACGTGTTGGTAACCAAACAATTTTGTTTGTTTTTTTATTTACTTTAATTGTATGAAGCAAACACTGAGCCATATCTAGAAAAAAAGCATACCGTTCAGTTAAAGTTAAATCCAGAAATACTGAATTAAATCAGCTATTTCAAATGGTATGGCATTTGCTTTTATTTACAGTTGTATTTCATCTAACACCACAGTGCTACATGAGTAACGTTAAATAATGACAATGCTCATTTTTGGGTGAATCCCTTATGATGAATCTGTTTACAGTGGCACTATAATTTCTGTAAAATCGAATGCCACTTTAATACGCAATACCTGTTTACACAAATGTATAGAATACCACACAGCATCCACTCTCCGTTCAAATGTAGAGGGTTAAAATTCAGCATTGGCGAGGCGAGAGAGAGGGAGTGTGTGGAGATGCTCTGAGTGAAAGTGCCCGGATGAAGGTGTAACGCCATCTTTACTCCACCATTCAAGCCGCAGCTGTTGCTCGCGCAGGGCCTGCCGGTGAACTCACACTCCTCCTTTACTCCCAATAGCTCACGAAACACGCTCCTGCGCGCTCTCCAACATGGGTGACCGGGAGGATTTGGTGTACCAAGCCAAACTCGCCGAGCAGGCGGAGAGATATGACGGTAAGAGTCACTGAGAGGTAACGGGAACGTTATTTTTTTTTTTTTACAAAGCGAGTGTTCAGCCAGGCTAACTGACGGTCGGGTTAGCTGGTTTTAATTCGCGGATAAAACAGTCGAGCAGTTTGTAAATGCCAGACCGGTCTCCGAATGCCGTATAAAGGCGTTGTTCTTTTGATTTGCGCTGTCCGTATATTCTGTCGATGTGATATTGGGGTAACTACAGAATGGCATATGAAGATGGAGACGTTTATTGAGGAGACAAAATGGCGGAGAGTTAGTGGGTGAGGCAAGCTGTTGCTAGCCATGGCGGAGGGGGTGGCTGCGGTCTTCAAGCCTCATGTGTGCGAACAACGGTTCAAATATTAGTTAACACCTGTCTTAATCGATCTAATTAACCACAATAAAGTGTTATTTCCGTATGAGGACCACCCTTTTTGCGTTTACCCCCGCAGCACATTACGTGAGACCGTGGCTGTGTCTCAAACCCATTTGAGCTTCCTTCTTAGACAGCGTTTTTTTGCGTATTTTGGGTGCGCTGAACTGCTTGGGATACCCAAAAAATGCTGTTCAGGCAGGTGTCTCGGTAAACTTTAAGACTCTGTCCTTGTACAGTATAAGGAAGCAAAGCAAGTAATTCTTAATAAGCTGAGATACAGTGTCGCTAGCTTTGCAGTGAGGTTTCATTTCGGTATGACTAGATGAGGCTCACTGGTTTGTGGTATTCGTGATTTTAACGATATACTAAGCAAACTGCTTAAATGTGCCTTTCTAGTAATTTATTGTCTAGTTTGGTCACCCATTAACCTATATTGGGTATCTATGGTTTTCTCACAACACTTGAAAGTATGCGGTATAACAAGTATGCTAACAAAGGATATGCTCAGTGTTTTTGTGATTTTGATACTGCATAAGGAGAATGTCGGTGTACAGTTAATGTTCGTGGTTCTTTATTTGAATAAGTAAATAATACACACCAAATAGAGGCTGCACACTTTTTCAACAGCAATGGTTTCAGGAAATTACAATAGTCTTTGTTTGAAGTATTGTGGGTTAGGAGCCAAAGCAGCCCACTAGGAAATGAAAGGCATTACAAATTTTGATTTGAAGCAAAAATGATCTAATCATGTAAAAAAACAAAAGTACAAGACTGTGCTTAATGACTATAAAGAGTGGAAAGATCTAGTCTCATCAAGCAAATGACAATTATATGTTGGGTCTGTTAAAAAATTAAGACACCGCTTCAGATTACTCTTTTCTTGTAATATTTTTAGAAAAATTATTGGTAGAGCTTTCTGTTGTAGAGTTATGGGTAATTTGGTATTATGTGTAATGATTTTCAACCAGAAAATATCAGTTACATGTGACGGTTGAAAAAAATTATATAGACCGTAAATCATGTCAGTGTGAGGGGAAAAACGCTCACACAGATATTTCTATCTCTATGTTATCATTAAAAGTAAGGAGTAAATTAATGGCGTTTTTGCTTTCAAAATGGCTCTAGAAACCAAAAGAAGTGCTCTAAGCTCTGTCACTGCTAAAAAAAAGTGACTTTGTTTTGAATCCATTTAGCAGAATGTCCAACAAACTTGTTTAAATTTTCCAGAAATGGTCGACTCCATGAAGAAGGTGGCTGGGATGGATGTTGAGCTAACGGTGGAAGAGAGAAACCTGCTCTCAGTCGCTTACAAGAACGTTATCGGGGCGAGAAGAGCATCCTGGAGGATAATCAGTAGTATTGAGCAGAAAGAGGAGAATAAGGGTGGAGAGGACAAACTGAAAATGATTCGGGAATACAGGCAAACGGTAAGATGTACACCTTACACTAACCTTCAATAAAGGGATACCCCAAAATCAACATTTTTCATCATTTCGACTTCCACTTGTTCCAGACTTGTTTGGGTCTCTTAAACACAAAAGATGATTTTATGAAGAAAATTAATAACTGGTAGCCATTGACCTTTTTTTTGTCTTCTGGATGCCAGTGGCTATCAGTTTTCTTTTTTGATACTTTTTATTTATTAAATAAAGGATGTGGGTATCATATAAGTTTTGATGTAAATAAGTTTTGATAAAAAGTTTTAGTACATTTTGATGCACATTATCACATATTTGCAATGGTATACACAATTCATTTTTTGATTAAGTCTTAAGCTAAGCGTGCGACTCTTCATACAGTATTTATATTTTACATCATTCCATACCATCAGTCCCTTGTTGGAGGATTGTCCTGAAACCATTTATGAGTTATGGCTTTCCTGCTGCTTGCTAAAAGTATTTGTACTAAGTATTTATCTTTGGCTGGAACCATTTCTGGCATTTTCCCAAGGTCTAATGTAATGAGGGGCTACCAGTTTTCAACGTTCTTCTAAACATCTTTAGTGTTCAGCAGAAAAAATAAAATTGTTTTATCGGCTTGGAACCACTTTTGGGCGATCTCTTTAACGTCAGCAAAGAGATTCATTTTATGCTTCTAAATTTTACATTTCCCTGTCCAGGTTGAGAATGAGTTGAAATCAATCTGCAATGACATCCTCGATGTATTGGACAAGCATTTAATCCCAGCTGCAAATTCAGGAGAGTCCAAGGTCTTCTACTACAAAATGTATGAAATCTGTTTTTATTTTTTTCATCTTAAGTTGAATCGTATGTGACATAATGAGGTCATGGCTTTATTTATACATGTTTTAAACAGACCTTTTCTCCCTTTGATGCCTCAGGAAGGGCGATTACCACAGGTATCTCGCTGAGTTTGCCACAGGAAACGACAGGAAGGAGGCTGCAGAAAACAGTTTGGTTGCTTACAAAGCTGCTAGTGATATTGCAATGACAGACCTTCAGCCCACACACCCTATTCGCTTGGGTTTGGCTCTTAACTTTTCTGTATTCTACTATGAAATCCTCAACTCTCCAGACCGTGCATGCAGGTTAGTTTGTTGACATTTCTTTGTTTGCAAATATCTTAAATTGAAGTACAACAGACTGTAAACATTTGTTTCCTGTATTGTACTTGTACAAGTATTGAGCTTCTTAAAGGTCCCTTGAAATTAAAGGTTTCTTTTTAGATGATAGTGTCAGTATTGTTAGTTTTAGGACATCTATAAGCTAGTGTACTCCAAAACGGTGACAAAATTAGTGTTTAGATGATATAAAACTGATGTAAACATGTAAAGTAGTTTGTCACTTCCACCTAAATGGATTAATGGTTTCACCTTATACTTTCGTTTCTCATCAAATCTTAACCAATCAAATGCATTCTAGCATATGACATGCCCCGCCCTCTGCAAGACACTTCTGCTTTTTGCTTTTCATTGATTGCACTTGAGCTCAACCACTCACTGGCAGAGCAATGATAAAACTATTGGCTTTTTTTAAAGGGGAGGGGCTACACTATGTACCACCCTCTATTCGTGTTTTGGTTAAGATTAGGTCAAACATTGAATAAAACTGCATATTTCAAAGCAGTTCAAGGAACCTTTAATCATGCTGCTTTTTTACCATAATTGTACTTGTGTATTCCGGTTGCTTTTTCAATCATCAAAATAATTTAATTGTACCTGGTGCTTTTTCTTAGGTTGGCAAAGGCGGCATTTGACGATGCTATTGCTGAACTGGACACATTGAGTGAAGAAAGCTACAAGGACTCAACGCTCATCATGCAATTGTTACGTGATAACCTGACACTATGGACTTCAGATATGCAGGGAGATGGTAAGACGGATCATCAGTATTAAAGTTTCTGACGCTAAACTTGACAAACATGTCTTTAATTCCCACTGGTACATGAAGATGACATCCTCAAAAGCTCCTCCACAAACCAAAGCTATTTTTAGAGCGATTGTTTCAGAGTGTCCCGATTTAGGACTTGCGAGGCATAGTTTCCTACCATCTCTATTATCTACCACTAAAAGAAGAGTTAAAATAGAGCGCTCTGGCCAAATTGTGCGAGCAAACATGCCTTGTGATTAAGCTTTTTTCTGTTTGTTTATTTAAATTCATCAACCAGAAGTGAAGTAATTTAAGTGTAGTGGGGTGTGCAGTATTTGTTTATGATAAAATATATCTGTTGTTTTAACAAGGCAGGCTGACGTTGAGAGTTCCAGTATGCAAAAAACAAATAAAAGCACATCTTGAAGGTTAAAAACATTCACTCTAATGAAAATGCAGGTAGAACAACCCTATTATACAAGTTGTGAAAATCCCTGTATGGGCTTTTTCTATTATAGATGTGACATCAGCACATGAGAATGATTGCATTATTGGTATAATGCAAGTAATATAGAGTAAATGACATATTAGACAGCATTGCCTGTTTTTAGCCAGTCAGTGATTTATTCATAAAAGCAGCAGTGAGTCAGAATGTTTGAATGAAAGATTCAGCGAATCAGTCATTAAGACAGTCTTGCCACTGTCAATTCTTTATGGACAGGCCTTATAACATACTCTGGAAAATACTGTAAAATTGGCATAAATAGAGAATTTTTTTTCTTTTCTTTTTTTGGTCAATATTGCATACCCCTGTCATTTTATTGATCTAATACGGGCATTTCTCCACAGAAAGACAAAAAGCTGCATTTTATTTTTCCTTAGCATTCACACCTTCTTGATTGGCTTCAAAACAGCATACATATCACCACATTTCTGTGCAAAGCCAGTGCTATAATCTTTCTTTACTACATCTCATGTCATCTTGTAATGTGTCCAAACTCATGCCGTCCAACTTAACCCATCTTGCCTTTTTTCATCCCCACTATTTAGATTCCTAAAGGGAAAATGTTATTTGCCCACAAACATTATTTGTAAGTGAGGCCACTTTTTCCAGCTCTTGCCCTTTTTTGTCCACAAATTGCATCATCACTCACCCGTTTGTATAAGCTTTGTGTTGCGATCTTTTAGCCACCAGAGTGCTACATGTGCAGCATGTGTGAAACAAACTGTTTCTGCATGCTCACTGCAAGATCCTCAGTGTCCAATTGGAATGGCTGTGTTGTACCGATATATTAGTCATTTGGAAAAGTCTGATGTTGTAGAGTTAAAGTGTCTAAAGGTTATTATGCTTTTGGGAGTTATGTGTGAAAAATTAAATGAGCACATGAGATAACACTGCATTCAAATTAGACTTAAGCCAGATTTTTTTTTATTTGAGCTTGAGAATTACTTCTGTTCTTCTTTTTTTTTTGTTTCTCACGGCATGTATTAGTCCTTCACTATTGATTAGTTTTATTGAATTTATTTGCTTTATATATATATATATAGCAGTTTTTATTTGCCAGACTCAAATGCACAGAACTTGCAAGGGTTGCAGACTTGTTGATGGTGATGTGTGAAGATGTACAACACATCACACGTGTGGGTTGCATTTCAGGGACAAAATTGTGTTTCAGTGCGCTGACAATGGCTTTGTTTGTCTGTGCGCAGGTGAGGAACAGAATAAAGAGGCGCTGCAAGATGTGGAGGATGAAAACCAATGAGACAACACAGCCAATATGAGACTCCACCCCTCTCCCCTCCCCTTCCCCAAACCCCACTCACAAAGGGAGCCACCAAGCCCAACCTTATGAGTGGCACTCAACAGCTTGATGCCTCCAGTTTTTCTCTCCCTTTGTTTGATTTTTAATATTATTCTGTTTTATTAGCCCTTAAATTGAAATAAAATATACCACTCATGAAACAAACTTCAATTATGATTTTTGAATGGTCAGAACCTAGAGATTTCTTTGAGGTTTTTTTTTTTTCGGTCCTGGTACAATTTTTTTTTTTTTTTTTTTATGTTCATTTGCTTTTTCTCAACATTTTTATCAGTTGCTGGATATATTTTGAGTTTTTCTTAATGTAATTACAGAAATTAACTTTTATTACTATTACTGATATGTCTACTATTAGTGGTTTGAGCTGTAATATTTCTGTGTTAGTGCAATTATAAAAAGAAAAATGCAGTTAAAGAAAATGATTAAATCTTTTAAAAGGGCAAGTCTAAACAAAGTGCTCTTTTTATTAATTTAGTTTTTCAGAGAAAGTCGAAGCAAATTTCTTGATATCCATGTGGAGCAAAATGCTTAACATCACAAAGTAGTAGTTATGTAGTAACATTTACCAGTGGTCTGGACTGTAATTTGTGCTAAAATACTGTATTGCTCACATAGGCTGATGATTGTGGGTGGATGGATGGATGGATGGACGGACGGCTGCAGCTCTATAAAACTGAAGGAGCCTTGTTGCTTTTAGAAGACAAATGCAGGTCTCCATTTGGCTGTCTCAAAAAGAAAAGAAAAGCACTAATAAAGTTGATTTTAAGCCTGCATGACTACATGAAATAGTCTATTTTTCTTCCCCTCCCCCCTCCTCGAATCTACATAATGCATTTGATTTCTTCTGTACTTTGTTAACTTGAAACTAGTTTGTACTACTGGATATCTGACTGGAACCACAGACCTAGAATCTGTATTATGACGAAACAGCATGGAATTAACAATTAACTTAAATAAAACTGCCTCAAGTAAAATATTTAACCACCTCTTCTGCACTCGAAATGTTTTCCTTTCTTCTTGATTTCTGCATTTTTTGCTTTTTCTTGAAACAAAATGCAATGTTTGTGTGGTAGTGAAGTATTTCCCTTTGCAAAGTTAGAGGGATTAATCATGCTTTATGAAGGGAACATTTCTGCATTCCTCTTACAGGAAGAGGAAATCAATATGACTTGCATTCGGCAAGCAGGACAGACAGTTCAAGATGTTAAATTCAAGTGTGCATATTCATGTTAGTACATAAGATTTGTACATATACATTAGGTTTTTTTATATTTCTTAAATTGTTTTAAGAAATAGCATTTTTATAAATAAGTTCACTGACAATTGCAACTTAATTTTTTAGCAAAGGTTATAAAAGAGTTTGTTGTTCAGAGCTGTTATGGGATTATTCAGAAGCCTTTGCAGTGCTTCTTAATCAGAAGATCCTAAAATCCTTTATCATAAAATTTATTTGAAATCGACATATATATATATATATATATATATATATATATATATATATATATATA
>CAIGQQ010004837.1:20048979-20068045 GCA_903798035.1 Danio albolineatus | reverse complement strand
ATATATATATATATATATATATATATATATATATATATATATATATATATATATATATATATATATCACGTTAATTTTATGATAAATTAATTGTCATAAGCATTTACTTCAATTAAAAAATTCAGTTGAAAAATAATGGTGTAGTATATGCCAAGGTGAAAAGCCTTAACCTCGATTCTGCAATATTATAAAGTTTTATAATAAAATACTAAAATATTACATGAAAAATAATTAAAATGCTATGTGATTCTATCAGTCTGAATGTTTCTAACAAACCAACATATACAATATACATGTAACAAACTTGTGTATACTATTAAGATTGTTGAGACAAAAACATTTTATAATAAATGATTGCCAATTTGGATATATGTTTATCAACAAAAGGTTTATGGAGATAAGTGTAAAAGTGTAAGATACATGTTGATTCTTGACACTAATATAACAAATATTTAGATAATTTAAGTGTTTTTTTCCTATAACAGTATTACATTAACGAAATCTGAAATGACTTGAAAAGTGCAATAATTTCCAACTGGTATATTAAAAACCTTTACAAACCAATGTGAATTGTTGAAAAAACAGGAAAAATATTTGTTGTGAAGATATTATAAACAGAGAAAGGAGAGACAGTGTGGACGCGACTTTTATTTTGAAACTATTTCGGCTGTCATTGAAACTCCACCCTTTGTTAAAGCGTTAGCAGGAAGTTCCTACTAAAAATATCCCGACGTCAGGCTAAAGAAAGAACCCGACCCCGGCGGACAGATTTTAGGATTTCATGAGGACGTCAAGGTGCCTTCAGAAACATGTCGGGACAGAGGACAATAAACCTGTGTTCAGCGAATAAACGCTCGCTGCTGGTCTTCTCCCTTCTCGTTGTTTATATCAGCTCCATCAACTCAGTTTCCGCTGGCGAGCTGAAGCCTGAGACTTACAACAAATACTACAATTACAACGAACTTACCGAGCTTCTCAAAAGTCTCGCCCTGAAACACCCCAGCATCGCCAATCTGACCAGCATCGGCAGGTCCGTTGAAGGCAGAGAGCTGTGGGTGATGAGAGTCACCAAAGACCTCACTGCTGCTGATGGAGAAGGAAAACCCAAATTCAAGTATGTGGGCAACATGCACGGAGATGAGACCGTGTCCCGACAGGTGCTGATTTACCTGCTGGAGGATCTGCTGGAGAAGTACGAGGAGGATCCGCGGGTCACGGAGCTCGTCAACACCACCGATATTTACATCATGCCGAGCATGAATCCTGATGGCTTTGAAAAGTCCGTGGAGGGGGATTGTTTGGGCAAAGATGAGGGTCGGTTTAATGCCAAAAACAAGGACCTGAATAGAAGTTTCCCAGATCAGTATGAGGAAATACACGTGAATGCAGAAGACATCCCTGAAGCTGCTGCTGTCATGAAGTGGATCCTGGAGAACAAGTAAGGCCTAGTAGACTAGTTTAGTAGACTAGTTTAAAAAGTCAAACGTATGACCATATTAAAGGAATAGAATCCTCGCTTCAAAATCGCTTTGCTACTTGTTCAAACTACTTATGTAAAACGATCTGAAACAACCAAATTCTTTGGGTTTTGTTATGTGCAACTTATTTGTTTTATGTTCAGTCCACTTAAATTTGTACAAACTAATATGTTTGCTTAACTCCTCTATGTTTTATGTGTTAAAAGGTTTCAAATGTGTTAATCACAAAAGAATTAGTTTTCACAATTTAAGAAATATGTGACCATTAACTTCAATAGTAGGAAAATCAAATACTATGCATGTCAGTGGATCCATTTTTCTAAATATCTTATTTTGTGTTCAACAGCAGAAAGATACTCTTCGCAAAGCTTTTTGAGTTAAGTAGTAAATTAGTGCCTTAAAGCAGCTAGAAAACTTCAGTTACAAAGTCTTTGACCTGTCATTGGATTTTCTTAAAGGGTGTTAGGTATCTAGTAATTATGCTTGTGAAATAGGAAATATAAAAGTTCATAAAATCCCCTTCTTCAACTCTAATTACTGTTTTAAATAGATGCAATTGTAACTAGGTACGGGATGATAACCGTTTTCAAGGCATACCGTGGTTTGGAAAAGTCAGGGTTTTAAAACTGTCGAAAATTTTATGCTATACCGTTCCTAATGTATGTGTAAGATTTTTTTCTTTAATTTTTTTTCTTTTCTTTCTTTTTTTAAGGACAACAGTATCTCAAGCAGAACAGATATTCAAAGATGCCACTTTAAATTGTAAAGAAAAATTGTTTTTGAAACTATCAAAGACAGCAGAAGTCAAAGATTCACTGTTCTAAAATATTATAAATGTTTCTCAAAATAAAATGTTCGGTGTTCAAAAGGCTTTTTTTCCCCCCAGACATTTAAAAATATATTATAGAGCAGTAATCACTATAGTGTGAAACTGATAATTTTATCTAAGGATATCATACCGACAGAATCTTATACCAGCCCATGTCTAATTGTAACGCTTAGCAATAGGACTCATTAGTTATGCATTAGTTATTACAATATTTGTCTGCCTAATCCTTTTTTTATGTTACAAATATACAACTCTTAAGCTCATGAATTTGAACGTTAAATTACAAATAAATTTTCCAGTATGTTAATAGATGCAGTTTTGATATGTAAACAAATGAAACCTCATTATAATGTGTTGCAATGACTATAATGTAACTACTTAAAATAAAACTGTATCTTTTGAAAAATCAGTAAAAAAAAAAAAGTTTTTAGAAAACATGTCTGTGCTCATGCATGTTTTAATCATTTTCATTTTTGTTTTTATTTCTAATTGCAAAATATACCCCTTTCTAATGAACTTCTGCAGTATTTCCTGAATGTATTGTTGTGGTTATTGTTATTATTTTTGCAAGTGAAGTGTCTGTAAAGTCTTAATCCAGCATATGCAACATGGTTGGATTAATTATGACATATTTTTTGAATCATTTATTATTTTCCCTCCAGATTTGTTCTCTCTGGGAATCTGCATGGTGGGACGGTAGTGGCCAGTTATCCTTACGATGACTCTGCAGCTCATGCTAGTGAAGGCACCTATAGCAGATCTCCTGATGATGCCCTCTTCAGGCACTTGGCACGGGTTTATGCAGAGAATAATCCGATTATGAAAACCGGGCAGCCAAAGTGTGAGGACAGCATAAACGAATCCTTCCCGGATGGCATCACAAATGGAGCAAAGTGGTATGATGTACCAGGTACGTTGTCATTTTAGACGTTCTTCAAATTTCCTTCTTTTCTTTTGTTTATCTGAATGTCACACGCTGAGTTTCTAGCAGTCATGCAATTGTCCATTTCCAAACCAGTGGGTTAAGTTTACATGGACTGCAAGGGATAGTCTTTATTTGATTCCACCGACATCATAATTTACTTAGAACATTCCATATATGTATAGTCATCCTGGTATGTTTATAATGTTTTCACTGGTTAGAAAGACAATAGTCTAGGAAGTAATCCAAAACCTGGTCTGTAAGCTTACTGTTCTGGTGTTCTCTGATTACTTTCCTTACCAGGCTGTAACTTCAGTCTCTGCTGTCCGTATTCTCAACCATTATTGTCAAACTGCAGAAATCTGATCCAAAATGTGCCTTGAGGCTTGCAGGCCAGGTTCATGATGTACTTAAGACTTGCTCAACCAGCGTCTTAGCGAGTAAAACCTTTTTTTGTTTTGTGTCTGGCCAGGATTCCTTCAAGTTTTTATTGTTTGTTGCTGTTTACAAAGGGACTATCGCTACAAGATTTCGCTATGTGAGATGGTGATGAAAATATTATGAATTACGACTTATCTAAGTCCAACATTAAATATGACACCCTCTTTCACATCAGATTTTATAGAGCGTAATTCCCATGCAAATGTCACCTGATCTTTAGCTGTTTGTTTTATGATGTGGGCTGACCTTATGACGTTTATGCTTACAACATGCTGTCTTTGAGATTGAGACGATTTAAATACTGTTGTAGAATTGAATTAGGCTTGTTTTTCTGTTTTTATTTTTCATTTTAACTTTAGTAGAAAATTAATACGTTTTTCATGTTTTTGTCTTTTCTTTTAAGTTCAAATTTGAGCGAGCAATTTACAATTCGCAAAACAAAAGACAATTAAGATTTTTAGCTCAGTAAATGACTGATTTGCTGCTTATTAGTTAGTAATGTAGGTGGTTAGGGATTGGGTAGGATTTAGGATGTAGAATAAAATTATACTTTTATAAGTATTAATAAACAGCCAATATTTTCATAATATACAGGTAATAAGTGAGCCCATATGGAATCTGCGTGCGGGAATTCAGCAGATTTTTAGCCCATCACTTTTATTTACTGGTGTAAATGTGTGTAAATTTATATTTATTCAGTTTTCACATTAGTTTCAGTTATAATATTAATTAATATGAAAGTATTCATATGATTTTTTTTACAATACAGTCTGTAAAGTACTATTTTCTGTCATTTAGTAGATATATTATATGAGCGGCTCGCTTTGTTTACCAAATAAAGTGGAACTAATTGGATTCACATTGTAAACATTAAATAAAAGTTAAAAGGGTATTACTTTTTATTTCATATATTAAGGTTTTAGTTATGATACTCCCAAAATCATTTCACATAAATCTGCAGATTTTTAACAAAATACTCTGCAGAAATGGCAAAAAATATCCGCTGATTCCGTCTGGCCCTAGTAATAAGCCAATGGTTTGTAGTGGGAATTAATATTAAAGCTAAAGTGTTACCACTTTTTAAATTTAGCATTAGTTTACTCCAATTTCAGTTTAGCTTGAAAAATAAATGTCAAAATATGAAATATTAAACTAAATATTTTATGGCATTCAGCAGAACGCCACGAAATAAATGCATGTAAATAAAAATAACATCAGACATGACCTGTATTTATTTAAATTTTTCATAGAATATATGATTATATTTTACATTTACATCTAAAAAATTCTAAAAACGTAGTGGGTGTTTTGTGTAAATCACTGCAAAAAGTATAGTCTTTCTCTGTTGGCATAAAAAATAAACAAGATTTATTCTAAACTAATCAAAAGTGTTTTGATGTTTGAAAACATTCTTTTTTTGACATTCACGTTTTATTTCAGTAGGTGAAACCAACTTTATTATACCAACACATTAATATACCATGGTTATACCAACACATTTAAATATATTTAGTGGTTATAACAACACATTTTAAACAATTGTCATTCTTTTTTGTTTTAGTAACTGGTATATTTGACCATAGGATCAAGTTAGCAACTTTAAAGTCTGTTCTGTGACCTGAATCCTGACTCCAGTACACTTTGAAGATCTACAGACCACCAGCTACATTAATGAAGTTAATATTTAATCATTTTATGGCCATTCCAGCTCAGTCTGGGCAGTCATTCTTTTGTTCCCGGTGTGCCTTGTTTCCTCCTATGTTTATGGCAAATGATGAAAACACGATGAAGGGTCCCCAGAGTGAAGAATAGTTGTTGCACTTTACTATGACGCTTAGTCTTTAGTCTTTACCTAATATTATGCACAAAGATCATGTGCTGAAACAGGATCTCTCTCTTTGACTCATCAGGATGCCGACACGTTTGTTTGTTTTCTGTGTAACCGTTACAGTCAGAATAGCTGTTAATAAGGATGTGTGCTGAGTCTGCTGACAAACAGGAACTGTGTGTCTAGCACCTTCATTAAACATGTTGCTTTTAATCACAAGAGTCGTCTTGTAGGCATTGGTCTTTTTGCTTTAGAACGCATGACGTGTTTTGAACTAAAGTAACAGTTTTACTGGTTGTTATCTTACTGAAAGGTTAGATTTACAATCAATTTGCTTACAATTTGGTCTGTCCTCTGAATTTGCATGACTGGAAATAGCTGCCCTGAGCATTGCTATGTTTGGCAGGAGGACTTAGCTGTTACTTTAAAAATAACATTGCACAAATGCTAGAGCCTTTTGCCCTCTTACTACTGCTTTTGTATTATTCGTCTATGAAAGTAAAGTCAATAAGCCCACATCTTTGGCAGTCAAGACCATTTTGAGATGGTGAAAAAACACACCTAGATACAGTATATGTAGTGTTTACTTTCATCTTGAGTTTTGTTCCAATTCCTTTCTGGTTTAGTCTGAGTTATCTAATTTAGTAGATAGTTTGAATTTATAGTTTAGTTCTGATTGAGATGATGTGCTTCCTCTGAAACTGGTCTTGTGTGATAAATGCAGAGGGCAGTCGTCACCTCTAGGCTATACTTAATTTTATGCATTTGGTAGATGCTTTTATCCTCTGTGATAGTGCTTTGTGTTACATTTAAAATCACAGTGAAAAGCTTTGTCTTGGTTTTTGTCCCCCCCCCCCCTTTTTTTTTTATAAATGCATATTTTGAGTATATACTATGACAATGTGGTCATGTCAGTGGCCTATGAAAATGTCCTGCTTGAATCAAATTATTTCATAACCGTAACAAGAGGCAATGCAATCATAATGTAATGTTAAAACAGCTGTCATAACATTATATGTCAACATGTGGCTCTTTTTGGATTCTCGGAAGCTATAGAAATGAAAAATTTAAAGCGGGAAGTACGTTGGGACCATTGTCTTTATAGACCATTTTGAGGGATGTAAATGAAAACAATGTTGTCAAACTGATCCCTATTCTAACAAAATCTCAAGAAATGTGTTTTTGCATGCCAGGCGTGTAGCTAAAATGAAAAAGAAGTTTCACTGTATCTTGGGGCCTGGGAATTGAACCCATAAATGTATTGTTGTCAGACATACAAAGTTCATAAACCTTTTTGACTCATCCTGTGTTTTATCACATTGAGATTCAATGCATATGGCAGTTCAAATGTTGCAGTCAGAAAGATTTGTTGAATCTGCCATAGAATGCAATGATATGTTTTGTTTAAATTGTTCTCTGATATCTGCGTAGAATGTATCTGTCTTGGGTAAGTGCAAAAAATCTCGAGAAAAGGTTTTACAAGCCCATTCAAAACCCTAGAAAGTGGCCGTAGAATGAAAAGGTCTGTATTTACCTTATTTGGAAGGGTTGTGAATATTAATGAGCATTGCTATCACAGCTTACGTTTTGATATCATAAAAAATATTTTTACAAGTTAATTATGCCTTGTCAAATGCCAATGATTTCAACTGGAGTGGAGAGGAGGTTCACGTTAGCAGCGAGCAAGCCATCTGTGGGCAACTAAATCTGCTCTTGCGTTACTGATCCTGAGTTATGTAATGTGAATAACATAGGATAAATTATAATTATACTCAACAAAAGCGATCAACAGTTTTATTTAGTGGGTTCAATTTATCTGAAAGCACAGGCTGGGATTAAAATCTTTTTTTCACATAAACCAATGAGATTCATCAAGTTTATTGCCATTCTTTCACTCCATTAGAACAATTAAGAGCTGAGCGATATGACTTGATGCATAAATGTGCATTAAACATTAATATTCAGCAGTGTTGATCTAAATTGGTTTTAGTGTGTGAGTGTGTGTGAATGCGAAAGTGTCTGGGTATTTCCCAGTACTGGGTTGCTGCTGGAAGGGCTTCCGCTGTATAAAACATATGGCGGAATAGTTGCAGGTTCATTCTGCTGTTGAGACTCTTGATAAATAAGGGAAAAAACCGAAGGAAAATGAATATTCAGCAGTGTATGCGTGTTTGTTTCCTCATTTCAAGCATACATGCGTGTCTCATTTTAAAAATAAACTGCAAATTTCACAGTATACACGTTAAACAGACCATATTCCTCATCAGGGTGGAGCTGAATAAACATAGAATCTGTTTCCTGATTTTTTTCATTCTGATGAGCTGTAAGCAGCTGAAATACTCTGCGCATGGCTGCCGGCTTCCTTCACTTCCCTAAAGTGGAATGTCACAACTGGTGTTTTGTTCAAACTAGCTTGTTTTTCATAGTAATTGCACACTAACAGAATTTACATGAGGTCTAGTAAACACTACTGTTTAAAGCTTACAGTATATCGTTTCCATGTACTGAACAATTCTTATTCAGCTATGCCAAGATATATTCTGATTTTCATTTTATGCACCTTTATCGAGCATTAATAAGCCTAATTGGTTGAATGGTTTCTTTTTCCACTACATCTAGAATACATTTCTAGATTACATGATTGCTAAAGACATTTACAATGGAATGTTTGAAGAGTATCTGTAAGCGTTTTATGAGTTTCAGCAAAGATGGGTTCGGCATCATAGGGAGCCTTGATAGATGTTTGTAGTCTAACCCATATCTGTCAGCTCTTTGTACTCTAAAATCCATCTTAAAATGGATTTAAGTTATTTTTAAAAGCATCTAAAAGTAGGTTACCTTACATGGACTACTAACCTCCATGTTTATGATGTGGACCTAACATAAGCAAACGGTCAATCATTCTTGAAGTCACTCCTTCTGAAAACTTCTTTGTATTTAGATGTTCTTTGTGTTTGCAGACGCTTAAAGTTTAAGCCCTGACAACCCCACTATGTCAATTCATCCCATGCCTTTGGTACACAGTTTGTCCTTACTTTCCATACAGGGGGTATGCAGGATTTCAATTACCTGAAGGGGAACTGTTTGGAAATCACTATGGAGCTCAGTTGCTGCAAATACCCACCCTCATCCCAACTCAAGATGGAATGGGAAAACAATCGTGACGCCCTACTGGCGTACATGGAGCAGGTACAAGAACTTAACGTGCAAGCAATGACATGCATGGCGAGTTTTTAATGAGGCCAACAGGAATGTCAGTCCTGTTTAACTTTCAGGGTTTTTGTTGTGTGTTTGTTTAGATTCATATTGGAGTGCGTGGCTTTGTGAGGGCCGCCAGGAATGAAGCTCCTATTGCTGATGCTGTGATAATGGTTGCAGACGTTAAACACAATGTGACCACTTCGCGCTTTGGAGACTACTATCGTCTGCTGCTGCCCGGCACCTACAGCATCACCGTGGTAGCACCGGGGTATGTAGAAAATATGATGGTGTGAGCATTTATGATGAAAACTACGTTTATTAACTGTTTTTAACAGTGACCAATAATGAAGTGAGCCCCTATTGACAGACAAATGCGAAAACTTCTTTAGTCACTCAAAACTTACAGTATGGCAAGCATGACAAGACTAATATGATGTTATTTTTCTTTATTAATTTTCTTTTTTTTTTGTCATTCAAAAATGTACAGAATGTCCAATATTGCTAGTAACAGCTCATTTTTATGAGCATTTTATACATATTTATTGTTGATTCCGGATGACTTTTGTAGTCTGATTTACAAATGAGAGTCATGAGTTGATGATGATGATGATTATTTTTTATTTTATAACAATCAAAAACATACCACACTGTATGACCACACTGCCCAACAAATGACTCTTAAGCTAAGCCATTCACCTTAAAATAAAATAAAATAAAAATAAATGACTCTTATAAACTCCTTTATTTCATTTGAAAAAATAAATGATATAAAATTAGTGCTAGGCGAAGATTAATTGCATCCAAAATAAAAGTTTGTTTGGACATACTATACACGCACTGGCCACTTTATTACTGTCTAACAACTGCTCGTTAACACGCAGTTCTTATCCGCCAATCACATGGCAGCAACTCAATGCGTTTAGGCATTTAGACATGGTCAAGACGATCTGCTGCAGTTCAAACTGAGCATCAGAATGGGGAAGAAAGGTGATTTAAGTGACTCTGAATGTGGCATGCTTGCTGGTGCCAGACGGGCTGGTTTGAGTATTTCAGAAACTGCTGATCTACTTTCCTGCACATCCAACTCTGGGGTTTACAGAGAATGGTCCGAAAAAGAGAGAATATCTTGTGAATGGCCGTTCTGTGGGCGCCAATGCCTTGTTGATGTCAGAGGAGAATGGCCAGACTGATTCCAGCTGAAAAAAGGCAACAGTAATTCAAATAACCACTAGCTACACACCCGATGTATGCATATGTCTAACCTTGAGCAGATGGGCTACAGCAGCAGAAGACCACACTAGGTGCCACTCCTTTCAGCACACTTTGGGCCCATTTGTGTGTCAACGCCACAGCCTACCTGAGTTTTGTTGCTGACCATGTCCATCCCTTTATGACCACAGTGTACCCATCTTCTGATGGCTACTTCCAGCCTGATAACACGCCTCGTCATAAAGTGCAAATCATCTCAGACTGGTTTCTTAAACTTGACTCTAAGTTCACTGTACTCAAATGGCCTACCCAGTGATCAGAACTCAATTCAATAGAGCACCTTTGGGATGTGGAGGAACGGGAGATTCGCATCATGAATGTGCAGCCGACAAACCTGCAGCAACTGTGTGATGTTATCATGTCAATATGGACCAAAATCTCTGATTTACACACATAAATAGAAACAAAAATACACAGACAAAAAAAGTTACATATGTGCAGTTTATTCATAAACAAATTTCGAGAGGATCACGTGCTTATGATTGCTAGCAGACCTGCATTATCCAATTCACAATGCACCAATCAGACGATTCCTAAGTTACTATAAATACCCTTGGTTGCGTATCACAGCTATCTTCGCTTTGAAGGATCCCCCCTTCCACCCCTATTCGTCCTCCTTTCTAGATGGGTGGCATGGCGGCCCAGTGCTTAGCACTGTTGCCTCACAGCAAGAACGTTCCTGGTTTCAGTCCTTACCAAACCAGCCGACGTTTCTGTGTGGAGTTTGCAGGTTCTCCCTGTGCTCACGTGGGTTTCCCCCGGGTTCCCAGGTTTCCTCCCACCGTCCAAAAACATGCAACTTAAGTTAATTGACTAATCCAAATAGACACCATAGACATGCTCCTAGTAAGTAGCTATCTCCTAAGAACAATCACTGTCTGTCCTTCAGCTACTCCAGCAGGGGAGTTCTCGAGATCTACCCGAGCTCACACTACCCTCTCGCCTTGCAACGGGAGGAAGCCCCGGGCTTGAGGATCTTATGAGCTCAGGGCTCTCTCCCAGGACCGCATGCCAAACTAGCTTTATAATCAATCATCAGCTAAGTGTGAACTCTTGAAATATATTTAAAATGTAGAACATGCAAATGCCATACAGAAATGGCAACTGACCCAGCCGGGACTTAAACCAGCGACCTTGCTGTAAGGCGACAATGCTGACCATTGTGTCACCCTGAATTTCTTTCACGTGAGAACAAAAAGGACGTTTTAAGTAACTGTAATCCGATTGTTAAGTGTGACGTCCTGTGAAGGGGCTTTCGGGTACAATCGCTCCATCAGACTATGTGGGGAGACTTATCAAATGATAATAATAAACGTTTACAAAGCGACGTAATACTTTTGAAAATCACAATCGCAATATATATCCATACCTAATGTCCAATGGACAAAAATTGATTAGTTTTTTATAAATTGTTAATTTTGGTATTTGTGATGCAGCAAGCCCAGAGACTGTTGTGTACACCATGATTTTATATACAATTCACTTTATTGTGTGATAGGACTAAAAATCAAACTCAGAAAGAGAATTCTACAACGCAACAGAATTACAGAGACATGACAAAAAACAGATAATAAATATATTCAAAAAAATAGAAGTAAGTGTTAAATGCAAATATACAAATTGACAAGTGTATGTACAGGCATATTACTATATACAACAATATATGTGCAGCTGTTACGTGCAAATTGGCATGTAAAGTGTGTTGTTTAATGAGTGTATGTGTGTGTAAAAAGTCTATAGCAAGTAGTGATGTTGGTTCCATGATTGTTATCATCAAGTGTTCATGAGATGGGTTGTCTGAGGGAAGAAACTGTTTCTGTGTCGGGCTGTTCTGGTGCGCAGTACTCTGTAGCATCGACCAGAAGGTAACAGTTCAAAGAGGCAGTGTGCTGGGTGTGAGAGGTCCAGAGTGATTTTGGCAGCCCTTCTGCTCGCTCTGGATAAGTACAGTTCTTGGAGAGTAGGGACGGTTGTACCCAGGGGCGCCGCTGGCTGGCAGGGGCCCTATGGCAACCTTTGCGGGGATGCGTTGGGTAGTGTCATTAGGGCACCTTATATAATATCTCTGGGGGCCCCAAAACTGCTTGGGCCCTTAGAATCGTCCTAACTTTTCCCCTCCTAGCGGCGCCCCTGGTTGTACCAATGATTCGCTCAGCAGTCCGAACTATTCGGCGTAGTCTTCGAAGGTCAGATTTGGTAGCTGAGCTAAACCAGACAGTTATTGAAGTGCAGATGACTGATGCAATGATGGAGGTGTAGAACTGTTTCAGAAGCATTTTTCAAAAGTGGTCATAAACGAACATTTTTTCAATTAAAATGAGTAGCGGCTTGGACCCTGGAGCAGTATTCCATACGTCACCGATGCGTCACAACTTGTCACGCAGATATACTTAAATGAACAAAGAGCTTGTGAATCAGAATCGCTAAGCCCTACTGATGCTCGTGATTGCAACAAAACAGAGACTCTTTCACAGTGAAGTTTATCTTGTTTAAATTCTTTTGTTTGTATTTATCTAGCTACATCCCCATGACCGTAGCTGGGGTGGAGGTAAAAGAGGGAAAAGCAACTGTGCTGAACATCACCCTTGTGTCTGAGAATGAGGAGAGTTTAACCACCGCCCCAAATGCAGAGTCCCCCACTGACTCCTCTGCCAGCAGCGCCAACAGTGGCAGCATAGACGACAACAGCAACTCCGGTGCCAGCGACAAAGCAGCAGATCTCACAGTTCAACCGCAGGACTTCAGGCACCACTCCAACAGCGACATGGAGCTGTTCCTGAAGAAATTCAGCTCCGAGTACAGCTCCATCACACACCTCTATACCATTGGGAAATCTGTGAAGGGACGTCTCCTGTGGGTCATGGAGATCTCTGACAAGCCTGGCGTCCATGAGTTAGGTACTTCCCTTTCATTTGATGTCAAGTCAAGGTTTTAAAACAGCTAATTTTCTGTTATACCATTCCTATAGTATATATATATATATATATTTATTTACTGTTCACAATTATTATAAATCTTTCCTAAAATAAAGTATATAGTGCAAAATGGGTAAAGTTTTTTTTTTTTACCCAGTCATTAAAAAAAAACTTATTTTAGAGCAGTAATCACCGGATACCGGGATATTTTTCTCCAAGGTTATCATACCGTTAGAAACTTATACCGGCCCATGTCTATTATGCTCAATATATTTGTGTTAAGGTTATATTTAAGACCAAAACCGTGACAAAATTCACATTTAGATTATTTGACAATTCAAAACTTGCCATTTTACATTTCCGCCAATATGGATAAATGATTTTTATGACATCATGTTATGTTGACATCAATTAAATACTCTTTACTGTTGGATGTGTCCTGCCCCCTGTAAGTTGTTTCTGAAATCTCACTCTTTTTCCTCTCCAGGTGAACCGGAGTTTAAGTATATTGGTAACATGCACGGCAATGAAGTGGTTGGTCGTGAACTGCTCCTCAACCTCATTGAGTACCTGTGCCGCAACTATGGCACTGACCCTGATGTCTCCCAGCTCGTCAACACCACGCGGATCCACATCATGCCTTCAATGAACCCTGATGGTTATGAAGTGTCGCAAGAAGGTAAGACCTTGCCAACTTATTACTTACTTCCTTTTTTTTCTTTATTCTTGACCACTACTATAATATTATAACATTATAAATATAACATTTTAATATTAAAAACATATGACAGAAATTGCCAGCCTCAAACTGTGTTGAATGTTCAGAATATGGAATAGTAAATTTAAAAAGTATTTTATTTTCTAGTTTGTCAATCAATCAGTTAATGAATAAATTAAATTTATCTGCTTAGAAACGTTATATATTATTACCATTTTTATTAGTTATTTTATTATACTGCTTTAAATGTGGCAAAAGTTTTACATTTATGTTTTTTGTGAGTGATTATCTGAGAAATATGGTATTAGAAGTTTGTTTATAATGGCAACATTATTATTAATAATAAAACCCTGGCAAATTACATATCTTATTATTATTATTATTATTATTATTATATTCATAATAATAATAATAATAATAATAATAATAATAATTATTATTATTATATGTATCATTAGTATTAATAATAATAATACTATATGTTTATTATTATTATTATTATATATTATATTTATTATTAGTAGTAGTATTATTTTATTTATTATTATTATTATTATATATTATATTTATTATTATTATTGTTATTAGTAGTATTACTATATTTATTATTAATATTATATATTATATTTATTATTATTATCATCATTATCATTATTATTATTATTATTATTGTTAATAATAATAATAATATATAATAATAATAATAATTATTATTATTATTATTATTGTTATTATTATTATTATTAATATATGTTACCATTGTAATCTTGTTTTAGCTCCTTACACACACGTGTTTTAAAAGTATTTTGCTTTTACATTATTCATTATAGTCATCATTTTCTGTTATTCTATTATGAATCTATACTTTATTATTATTATTTTTAAAAACATCTATGCGGGGAGTAACGATATAATATAAATGCAAAGAAACTGCTCTCTTGTTTGCAGGAGATATCGATGGCATACTGGGCCGTAACAACAGTAACAACTACGACCTGAACCGTAACTTTCCTGACCGGTTCAAACTGATCACAGATCCCATACAGCCAGAGACCAAGGCTGTGATAACCTGGGCTGAGAGCCACCCATTTGTGTTGTCTGCCAACCTTCATGGAGGTGGGTCATTATTCAAAATGCTTCTGTTTGATTGGAAGCAAACTAAACACAAAACGGATAACCTCTCTGTCCGTATTAGGCTCTCTGGTGGTGAACTATCCATTTGATGATAATCTAGAGAATGTTATTGGATACAGCAAGTCCCCGGATGATGGTGTATTCAGGATGGTGGCTCTGGCTTACTCTCAGGTGAATAATGGCTTTCTTTAATACCAAATGTCTTGAGCTTTTTTTAATCATTAAAAGTTTAATCAATCAGCAGTTGAATATTCTCTGTCTAAAATTTTCCTTCAGGAAAACTCTAAAATGCATGAAGGTCACCCCTGTAAGGAAATGAGCCCATACCAGGATTATTTTCAAGATGGCATCACCAATGGCGCAGCATGGTACAACGTCCACGGTGAGCACAGACTTGCAGGAAAAAGAAAATTCTATTGTTTGTTAAGCAAGACAATGCTTGGAAAAACCCTTTTTGTTTTCAGTCTAATGGAAAGAAAGCTTTCAAATGACAATTTTTATATTATAACATATTTATATTGGTCATTTACTCAAAAAGAGTTTTTTTACTCCTGCACTGAGCTTTAATTTTTCACAACAGCAGTATTAATATAGATGACATTTTACAGTTTGATTCATATCTGTGTTCTGAAGGTTTTTACAGTGGGATGTGTAACATTAGTTGCCTAATAATGAACTACATTTTTTTTTTAGCAATTCTTTAAATGTATGTTTTCTGACTGTTTGAATTATATGATGAATTATACAGGGATATAAAAGATAGAGGTGTGAACTAGGGCTGTGCAATATGGACAAAATAATCATATTGTGATTTTTGTAACGAATATTGCGATTGCGATTTTTATTTGCGATTTTGGCAGCTGCTAAAAGCTACATACATTCTAAATGCATTCAGTGAATAAGAACAGCATAACAAAACATTTCACAATGAAATAACATCGTATTAAGTTTAATAAATAAAACTGTAGTAAAATTGTCTTTAAAACAGACAACATAAAATAAATTAAGTTTAACTAACCTCAGCTCTAGTGAAACACATACTGTACACAGTAGTATTAACTGCTTGATAAACAAAACTGTAATAAATTGTGTTAAAAACAGACAACATGAAAAAATAAAGATGAACTAACCTCAATTCCAGCCATAACAATAAATAAAAACTAACGTAAATCAAAACCACCTATTCGGTTCTCCTGCTCAACTTTATCCTGCGCCGAGTGAGCTCTGATTGGTTAACATCTTTCTCAGCTGCTCAGCTTAGCTGTAATTGCCCGGTGTGCTGCGTCAGCTCTGATGGGTTCACTTATTAAAATCATGCACACAATAACGTGAACAAAAATCTAAATAAATTAATAGATAAAATTTCAGTCTTTGCGATTTAGAAATTGCATATGCTTAAATCGCGAATTTATTTATTTATTTTTTCGCGATTACGATTAATTGCACAGCCCTAGTGTGAACCTACACTGGTCTCACGGTTCGGTTCGGTTACAATTATAATGCCATTGATACGGTTCAATTCGATATCTCAGTGCATCACGGTGCATTGACGATGCTTTCCATACACACTTTTATTTTTGACTTCACAGCTCAAGAATTCTTGTATTAAAATGTATAAATGTATTCATATTTATATATTATTTGTAACACAATTTTGTCCTTTGACACAGTCAAATATATGAACTGTACCTTAAAAAACTCAAGTACACGTACAGAATAACATGATCATTTGTAGCAAATAAACAAATATAAATATCTCACTCGGGCGACACGGTGGCGCAGTTGGTAGTGCCGTCGCCTCACAGCAAGAAGGTTGCTGGTTCGAATCTCGGTTGGGTCAGTTGGCATTTCTGTGTGGAGTTTGCATGTTCTCCCCGTGTTCGCGTGGGTTTCCTCCGGGTGCTCCGGTTTCCCCCTCAGTCCAAAGATATGCGGGACAGGTGAATTGGGTAAGCTAAATTGTCCATAGTGTATGTGTGTGAATGAGAATGTATGGATGTTTCCCAGAGATGGGTTGTGGCTGGAAGGGCATCCGCTGCGTGAAACAAATGGATAAGTTGGCGGTTCATTCCGCTGTGGCGACCCCGGATTAATAAAGGGACTAAACCGAAAAGAAAATTAATGAATGAATGAAAATATCTCACTCGCTTTCTGAGCTTTGTCAAGTGAGTTCCTACACACCAATGTTTGGTCACGCGCTCAACAGAAAGGGCTGCGATGGGCTGTAATGGTCTTGCACTGTTCACCGATGAGTGACACTGGTAAACAGCAGCGGCGATCACAGCTGATCCATGATAGACGCGGTGAAGAAAACCCATCCTAGCTTTCTGCATTTTTAGGTAGTTGGAGTGTTTTAATTAATCGCACTCGCCTCCCTCGCCATTGTAAGCTTCCTTAATATAATAATATAATAATACCTCATAACTGGTTATGATTATTACTGAACCGATACCGAATTGTCTGCATCGCAGTGCACTGAAGAAACAATTAATTTTGACACCCCTAATAAAAAAGTTTCGCAATCTCTTTTTGTTAAAAAAAAAAAACAACTTTGAGTTTTACACTGTGTCCTAACAACATGCGACGGAATTTGTCTGTTTGCACCAAATGTGATGCAACACGACAGAAACATTTAAATAGCAGCCCTTCATTTAAATAGTCGTTGCACTGCCAACAAATTGTAGGTTATAATCTATTTAATACATTCAATTATTTTCCTTCGGCTTAGTCTCTGTATTCAGCAAGGGTCGCCACAGTGCAATGAACCACCAGCATATGTTTTGCACAGCTGATGCCCTTCCAGCCATAACCCAGCACTGGGAAACATCCATACACGTTCATTCACACTCATAAACTACTGCCAGTTTAGTTTATCCAATTCACCTGTAGCGCATGTCTTTGGACTGTGGGGAAAACGGTAGCACCCGTAGGAAACCAACATGAACACGGGGAGAACATGCAAACTCAGAAATGGCAACTGGCACAGCTGGGACTCGAACCAGTGACTTTCTTGCTGTGGGGCAACAGTGCTAACCACTGAACCACTGTGTTGCCCTATTTAACACGTATTTAACTGTAATAAATGTACATGGGCTGAGTGACTGATGCGGTTTGAGTTGCTAGTTGAGTGCTAGTTATTTTATTTTCAAGATCGAGTTCGAAGCACCTGCTGCTGCTTTCTGTAGTATGGCAATAAATGTCACGTAAAATGGTATACAAAGTCATATTGGTAGCATTTGACACTGAATAAAGCACATAATGTAAATTATAATGGGATAATTGCAATAGTAGTATGCTGTTGTTTTGCTGCAACAGCCAAAGTACAGCATAATGTAGTTAGGACACAGTATAATATGTCCAAAAAAATAAACAGTTCTTCAATAAACTCAATAAACTGACTTCTTAATGTAATCAGTCAACTGGGGACGTACATTCTTTACTCTATTCACATGCAGTGTCTTGCTCTAAAAAAAGAGAAGTTTATGACCGATGTTGAATGTTGGTGCACTGTCAGACATTTGTCAAGCTTTACTTTTCTTCATTTTCTTAAGCCGAAATTGTATTAAGGAGAGCAAGGTATAAAATTGTAACGAAAATGCGTTATGTATTTCCCTCAGGAGGGATGCAGGACTGGAACTACATGAACACAAACTGCTTTGAGGTGACCATTGAACTGGGCTGTTACAAATTCCCACTAGCTGCGGATCTGCCGAAATACTGGGAACAAAACCGCAAATCACTTCTGCAGTTCATCCATCAGGTCTGGCTCTTTCTTTCTTTTTTTCTTTTCACCTCTCCTATAAATTGCTTTTTTTCTCCACCTGTTTTCTGCTACACACTATATAAAAATATTTGTTCGGCCATCCAGGTCCACCGTGGAGTAAAAGGAATTGTAATCGACAGCAAAGATGGATCTGGCATTCCCAATGCTACCATCACTGTGGACACCATCCGTCACCAGGTCACGTCCAGTAGTTTAGGGGAATACTGGCGCTTACTTGTTCCAGGAAAATACATTCTGACCGCCTCTGCCCAAGGGTACTTTTATGAATTTTCCGCATGATTAAAATTGACCAAACTGATTTGCATACATGTCAAAGCTCACAGAGGCCATTAAATCATCAAGTGGTCACTATTTAGTTAGTAATAAATGTTTGCAAAAAATGATTATTTACTTTCTGTCTGAATAGTAACTTTCAATTATTTAAGTTAATTTGATTTAGGGAATTTCCTTAACCATTGCTGACATGCAGTTAGTGACAGTTAATTTATTAATTAATTAATATGGCACCATGAACTTGAATTCATTCATTCATTTTCTTTTCGGCTTA
>CAIGQQ010004837.1:19989509-20015776 GCA_903798035.1 Danio albolineatus | reverse complement strand
AAAATATATTCAGTAATATAATAAACAATAGTTTTTATATAATAAACAACTCTTCAATTATATATATATATATACACACATATATATATATATATATATATATATATATAATCAAAATATGAAATCAAAATTTTAAATTTAAAATCCTTCACAAATCTACAGTTTAGGTGCTCAAGAAACATATACTATTTATTTTAATGTTCAATAATTGTGCAGATTAACTTATATATGCATTAAAAAAACATTGAAATATCTTACAGCACCAAGCTTGAGCAGAAATGAATGATCTAAATTTCTGTATCGATTTATGAATGGTTAATTGACCTTTTGGACTTTTGTATGTTTATATAAAACAGTCCTCAGTTGTGTGTTCCAGCAGCCCAGGTCTAGATGCTCTGCTGAAAGCTTTACAGGCCTAAATTGTATCACCGTAATTTTCAGACTGGCAGTCATGTGTGATACTGGCTAATGTAATTGAACTAATAGCCCTGCTGTTGACTTGAAAATGGATGAGGCCTAATGGGAAGACAAAAGTATCTTTGCTAGAAGTTTCTGTAGAGAATTTCAGACTCGGCACTGTCCTCTCGCCAACTTGCAACAATTTTCTGTGTAGGAAACCAAGTGGATATAAATCTATCGCAGGTGATGTAGATTAATGAGTCTCAAGGAAGCCTTATTAATGATTTATCAGGATGAGATGCAGATCATGAATAAAGGAACCTGTTTGGTCAAGTCCCACAGGATGCTAAATATTTGCCCTTCTAATTGCATACTAAACTGTGCAAAATCAGCGTCATTAAAAAGCATTGGGACTATTTATAATGATTAGTCTAGCCGAGATCTCAGCACATACTTTATCTTTGCCAAAGCAGTGGTTCGGCTTTTTAATCAATCAAAGCCATAAGCTCTTAAGATAGCAGCCCTTCAACAGAGCACAGCTTCTCGCATCAGTTTTGCTGAAACATTCTTTTTGTTTTCATAACTGAAAGCGAGGACCGTGTTCATGTGCCTGTGAAAACAAGAGTCCCGTTCTGCAGTAGTGGTGCTGAACAGCATGTGGACCATTAGACTCTATTCTCCCAGCTGCTGTTTGTGTGTGCCAGATTTCTCTCACCGCTGCTGACAAACCAGGCAGACAGACAGAGAGAGAGAGCGTTCACAGGCATCGAAGAGAGAATTTGCAATCTCATTTTTGCTCGTGTAATCAAAATTGGAGCTCTCTGTCACACCGAAAACCATTTGTCTGGGAATTGAGGACTTTCTTTCCCTTGAGGTCTCGCTAGCCTTGAGACTTTGTCATCTAAATTGACGTAGGATGTGATTTTTGAGCCAGTATAGAATTTCGTTTCCACCCCGCAGGCCTGCAGCTCCTTTTTGGGGAGAAGAAATGGCTGTGGTGTGGGAATGAGACATTCCAGGATAGCAATGCAGGATTGAAGAATTGTTTCTGAAAGATAATTTCATTCTCCCAGCCTTTTCTAAACAATAACCTGGGTGGCAATCTATGAGTCTATTTGTTTCTCCATTAGGAATCAATATTTCTACTGCTATGTTTTGAGAAGGGATTTATTTACTCATTTAGTGCTGATTTATAACGCAAAATGGCAGCTTGGTTTATGCTGTAAACATAACATGGTGAAAAAGATGGTATTGTTTGTTTGTGGACGAACTGTGCTGCTACTAAAAGTCTTTTATTGTGATGCTCATGAAGTCCTTTATCATTATATTTGTTAGATATTCTTATGAAGTACAAGGACACTGAAAGATGACAGAGGTCTTTTATTCACCTGCTTATCATTGTCTAAACACCTTTCTCTTTTCCTTGTCTCCTTGCAGCTCAGATCGACTTATCGATGACACAATTAGGTAAGTGTTACATTTATTAAAAAAAAGGTTCAGACTTTCCTTGCATTATACACTTAAAAATGGCAACAGTTTAGAAAAATATCTGGTCTCTTGTAAAAGAAGAGCCTGAAGGGTCAATAACTCCAGGACAATCTCAGTCGATGGAGGAATAGAATAAGTAGGACCAGACAGAATCTGCTGACTTTTTTTTAATAGCTATTTTTCTGTAGAATGTTGTACAAAAAAATAAAACAATCTGTGGATTTCATAATTTTGAGAGTATGGAGCTGAAACTATAACAAATAATCAGGGTGTCCGTGGGGTCTTAAAGTCTTAATGTTTTAAATTTTAAAAACTTAAAGTCTTAAATTCAGTGAATTATTGTCTTGTATGTCTGAAAAGAATTGTTTGTATACACTAGAGCAAGGGTCACCAAACTTGTTCTTGAAGGGCCGGTGTCCTGCAGATTTTAGCTCCAACCCTAATCAAACACACCTGAACAAGCTAATCAAGGTCTTACTAGGTATACTTGAAACATCAGCTGTTTCGCAGAGAACGGACTTGTGTTCTTGTGGAAACCGGTCTTGCCAGGTCACATCGGGAGAACGAACTCAGGAGACCGCGAAGACAGAGAACGCGTCCTGTGAGGAATGAGATGCTGCAATCTTCCTGATGGTCACATGACCCTCACGCATCTTTTACCAAAAATGATTTAAACATTACAGCGTGCATACAACGATTGATTTTTTCCTCCGTTTCACAGTATATACTATGCATAAAGACTTTACAAATATACGCTGCACAGCACAAATAACACCAATTTTAATATACATTTCAACAAATAATCACCCTTAATGTGTTTATGTCTTTAATAAGGTTTTTATGGTAATGTTTACTTTCACCGTCTCATTTAGGGAAACCCCTGAGGTAAATAAGTTATATCTCTGAACTAATAATAAATCTATACAAAATGCTGCGCTTCCCAACTCCAGTCGCAATGACTTCTGCCACTTCTGGAGCGAGTTTGGTGCTCAAGTCTGCATCGATGCGTCCTTGATATCAAGAACACATCCAGGAACTTACACGTGTCCTTCGTTCTTGCGATCTTGAGTAATGGAACTGAACTTCGGCAGATGATGATGACGTTACACAAGGACGCAAGATCGCTAAAGAACGCATATTGAGAAACAGCAATCCAGGCAGGTGTTGAGGCCAGTTGGAGCTAAAACCTGCAGGGAGACCAGCCCTCCAGGACCGAGATTGGTGACCCCTGTGCTAGAGGTTGTTTGCTTTTTTTAGACACATTATGGAAAATATGTGGCTAAGAAATAACTAATTAATTTTTTTAAGGGGGCAAGTAAAAATCTTTTTCACTTGACCCATTGGGGCATTAGAAAAAACTAAATTGCATGTAGACCTGTATAAGTCTAAAATATAATTTATAATCATTTGAAAAAGGTCTTAAAATGTCTAAAATTATACTTCGTAAAACCAATAGAGACCTCAAATAATATAAAATAAAAGAATAACTGTTAATTTAAGGTTTACAATACAAATCCAATTAGCATTTGTTTGGTTAACATTAATAAACATTAATGGTAAACATTAATAAACAATAATACATTACAAATTATATTGTACACAAATCATCTTAAGATTTGCTCAATATAGCTGAAATGCAGATTGAAACTGCAGATTCTGTGCATTTTGCATTAAGAGCTGAAAATACTTTCAGAATCGTAAAATGAACAGTTGTCTTCATTTGTCCTCATTTTATTACAAACTTTATTTTCTATTGAGCAATTTTGTGTTATTTGTTAATATTTTCATGAATGTTTTGAAGGATGTTATATATTTATTGTTTTCATGTATTTATTTCCAGAGTGTAATTTTAGTTGACTTGTAACTGCATTGTGTACTTGTAACTACACTAATTAATGACTGTAACACTAGGCCACATTGAGTTCAATTGTTTGGCCGGTCCTACTTTATATTACGCGTCACTTATACCTGTGAACTTACACAGTAATTAGATGTGTAAGTAGTATGTAACTACAGTGTATGTACACATTACACTTTATATTAAGTGGAGAGTTCCTGTGGATTTACCATGTAAGTACACTGGTATCACAAGGTGAAACCTTCTAATGCAGCATTAGTTCTGCCATACAGTGTTCACAAGTACATGATCTGCAAACAGGTGTGGAAGTGGGAAAACATCTGCAAGTACATATTGTTGTTACACAATGCACTTACATAATTCTTGTTACACATTTGTACTTACAAATACTATTCAGTGAGTTGTTACATGAGTGTAGTTACACCAGTATTACACAAGTAAATACTATGTATCAGTGTGTACATACACTGTAGTTACATACTAATTACACATCTAATTACCATGTAAGTTCACAGGTATAAGCGACACTTAATATAAAGTGGGACCTAATAGGGAATATATGTTGACGGAATAATTTTGGGTGAACTGCCCCTTTTAGAAGAACTAACAAACGCATGCCGTCTCCCAGTTGTGTCTTATTCCTGAGGCGTTTTAGTAGTGAACATCTTGTTTTTGGGCACCACCGTCTTCCCCTCACTGCAGATCTGTGCTGGGGCATGAGCTATGACTGTAGCACCGAGGGGAAGCCCACACCTGGCAGACCGCAGCGGTACTTAATTAAGTCAGATCCTGGTCCATGCTGCTCTTTTTATCCCACCCCTGTCTTATTCAAGCAAAAAAAATTATGCCATATCAGCTGCTTGCAATCATTATCTTCCCTTTATACCACCCACAGCCTGGAGCCACCAAGACCAGAGCTCATTGTTTAATGTTTCATCATAGCTCTGATCTCGGAGGATTGTGGGCGCTCGTGTTTCTGTTTTAATGACATCAGATTAGTCTTCCGTCTATCCCAAGTTAGACTATATGAGATGTACACTATTGCATGTACATATTCAGACCACTGCTGGTAGTCATATTTAACAATACACGAGTTCACGAGATGAAGCATTCATCGTGTGTTGGTCATATTGTGTACAGACACTCAGAATCAAAGCCTGTTTATAGAGGCATCACTGCTGAAGCATGGATAAAATGAGTGCTCGTGACTGAAGACACATGGGAGCAAAAAACACCAGGGATCCTGTGGCCCTCAGGGTGTACTGTCTTGTTTATTGTGCTTTGTGTCTTATTGTTAGTTGGACTAGGGTTTGGCCAATTGGCATTTTGTTTTTGTTGTTTTTTTTTCTGCTCGCCAGGAGTTAAAATATGTTCACTATATAACATGGCATGTCAAGAAATTTGTTATAAATAATTCAAAAGTTGATCAGTACACTTGAATCAAATAGTGGTTAGTGTCTAAACTATTTAAAGGTGCTGTTTGTATGTTTTTGACTCTTCTAAAGCATAAAAATATCATAATATGTTTGCAGGTATTTAAGAAACATGCTGAGTAAGCATAATTGTTTATCTGAAAAAAGCTAATACTAAAGTCAGCTATTCTCTCTTTTGAAAATATGTGTTCCGGATCTCAATGTCTGTCTTTGTTTTGGTCTGTGTAACCCCCATGGCCACTGCTGGTTTAATCAATTTTATTTCATCACCCCGGGTTGCCTTAAGGCAGACAAAACACCGTATTTCATTTCAGTCATGAAGGTTTCCTGAATATATGTGGACAGCTGGGCACTTCTGAAAATGTGACCTTCGAAGGACAGTTGCAGCCCTGACCAACAATGAGATGCAGATTCAGAGGTCACATAAGATGGTTTTAATTAGTAAATAATTTGAATATTTTAAACAAACTTTAGCTGAGCAGGTTATATTGTAAGACTCGATCCTAAGGCACACATGCTCCAGTTTGTGAGGACAGTCTGGCAACCTGTGTGTTTTTTTTTGTAAAGGAAGAGGTGCCATGTGGAAAAACCCTCTCCAATATTTGGAAAATCCTACACACTGCACCTTTAAATATGATTTTAAAATATCAAATGGTTTGACTAAAATATATATATTTGATTAAAGTATAAATAAAATAATTAGTATCCATTTAAGCATTCATTTTTGCTCAATACCCCGCCATTTACAAATGATTAGTGGTGGGCAATGACTTAGCGTTTTAGAACCTTTAAATGGAAATGAAACGTGCTTCACAACCAACATCTTCTTAAACACCTGATGTCTTTGTTCTGCAGCATAGAGAGAGAGAGAGGAGTTTAATGTGTGCCGGGCTTTAGTTTACATTCATAAACCTGCTGAGCTGGAGTGAGCCGTATTGTCACATAGCAATTTAATCTTCTCTACTAGGAACCAGAAAGCAAGACTCAGTAAAAAACAAAAGCAAATATGTGGTGGGACCAGACCTACCCAACAGTCTTATAATTGCATGCAACAGATTCTAATTAAAAAGCACAGGGGCAGTTAATCCAAAAATTAACATATTTTTTTTATTTTTGTGAATTAAGAATGGATTCCTCCAAATTACAAAAGTGAGCATAATGTAAATGATGACCTAATATCCATATTTGGGATAAACTGTGCCTTTAAGCTTGGACACATACAACGGCTGTTACAGGAAAACCTCTGATTTGTTCAAAATATGAGGTGTTGACTTTCTGCAGTGTCAATGGAAATGGATATGTAATGTTTGGTCACTTTTCTGCATGCTTTTGGTTTCTAGCTCTGTTAGCTAATGTCTCTGGAGCTTTGGATTAATGCAGCTCCTGCCGTCCTGTCTGAAATAAAACCTAGTGAAAGAGACATTTGCTGTCTTAGAGGGACTTTCTCCTGTGTCTGCAGTCCTGACAGCTGCTGTGCCCTTGACGCAGCGATCAGTGCAGTTTTTGACCACTTCTAGTGCATATGTGCTGTTAAAAACTCTTGTGTTTTTATTGTTGTCCACAGCATTGCCATGGCCACCAAGGAGAACATGACCTCCCAGCGTGGTCTGTTGAAGTCTATACAGAGCAGGGTCAACACCCTGGCCAGTATCCTTGATTTCCAAATGCCTCCTTGCATGCGTTAGGGTTGCATAATATATTGGTTCCGTATTGATTATTGATCTGTCAGTATCTCACTATATTGTATGTGTAGTTTCCCTTTACTCTTATAATTAAATTGCGTTTCTCAGCACACAATGATCTCTGTATAAATTATAAGTTTATAACAATATAACAAATATCTACAAAAAGTCTTGAATGTCTGTTTTGAGGGTTTAAAACATCATCAAAGTTTTATTTTCATAATAATAACTGCATTTTGTGCACTTTTTCTAAGCCATGTGTTAAACACAGATCAATTAATAGCAAGATTATTAAAGGTAATCTGTAGCAAAGATATTGTAATTAAACTTTTAATACAGTATACAGCTTAATGTGATTTTTAAATTGACTTCAAATGTTTAGAGTTATGATGAATTAATTTGTTAGCTATAACCATATAATATTAACTATTATATAAAAGCCAAAATCAGCTATTTAAAATTTCTTTTGAAAATATTATTTATTGACAGTTTTCATGTCCACACCATTAGAGGAATGCCCCCCTTTCGGGCAAAACATCTCCTCTATTCTAATTTGCAGGTCAAGTGCAAGTAAAGTATAAAATGAAAATGCAAAGTCAAAGTATAAATAGTATAAATAATATAATGTCAGGTGTAAGAATTGAAAAAAGAAGTGCCTGTAATTTACAGTTTGCGTTCATATCTCGGTTTTGTTCTGTTGGTATGTAATCCAAATATTCAGAGCTTGAAACGAATGTAAATATGTCCAGTTTGTGCTGCATTTTTTAATGGAAATTCCAGTGTAGCTGCCATTATGGCCCTTTTTTAAATTTAATTTTATATAAATATATATTTTTTGCCCACCAGTTCTCCGCACGGTTACGTGACTGAAAAAAAATCAATGAGATTTTTTTTGTCAAAGATAATTTGTTGTTTTTATCTGTTTTTAGATTTATAAATGATCAGTTTACCTTTATAGGTATTGAAATTTTAGTATGGGCGTCATGGTGGCGCAGTGAGTAGCACAATCGCCTCACAGCAAGGTCGCTGGTTTGAGCCTCTGCTGGGTTAGTTGGCATTTCTGTGTGAAGTTTGCATGTCCTCTCCGTGTTCGCGTGGGTTTCCTCAGGGTGCTCCTGTTTCCCCCACAAGTTCAAAGATATGCGGTATAGGTGAATTGGGTAAGCTAAATTGTCCGTAGTGTATGTGTGTGGATGAGTGTGTATGTTTCCCAGTGATGGGTTGCAGTTGGAAGAGCATCCGCTGTGTTAAACATATGCTGGATAAGTTGGCGGTTCATTCTACTGTAGCGACCCCAGATTAATAAAGCAACTATGCCAAAAAGAAAATGAATGTATACACATATATACACATACACACTCATGACTCACTCAAAAATGATGTTGTTGATATTTAAGACTTTCTGCTGTATCTTTATATTTCCTTAACTAAGCCCTACTTCAGACCGCTTCCCTGCCATTAATAACCTAATACAGCGAATCAACCTGAGAAAGAGGCGGGACTCGTTAATTCTGGGAGGAGTCATCGGCATCTGCACCATTCTTCTGCTGCTGTATGCGTTTCACTGACAGACAGGGGAGCTGAGCGACTTCTTTGGGGGTGTTCTGCTGAGCTGTGACGAAGCCTTAAGGAAGGGCTCATTGAAAGGTGGACCATTGGGGCCACGAAGCAGAAACCCTCCTGGCCTAGTCTGGAAACAGGATTGATTGTGGCCAGCATGGACCTTATTTGTATTTAGCATCGGGAGGGGTTTAGATCTAACAGCCCTTTTTTGTTTCTGTACTACAAACAACGCGCTGTTCAGATGTGAACCGGGACTGAAGACCAAATTACTAACAGGAATAGATTTCAAAGAGCATAATTATAACACAATGGCTTTGACAAAAGGGTGATGCTGTGAAGCGTCAACTTGTGCTGTTCCTGTATATTATTAATCGGAAAAGGGTTTTAATTTGATGATCCTTTTAGTAAGAGGGTTTCTCATCATGCTGTGTACTTTGTGAATTAATAAATTATTCATATACAGGATATTAAACGTGTGTCAAACACTCAAGGTCCGTCCTCTAAAGCTTCTATTTTTTTTTAACATTCCTAAACTATCAAAGATAATGTTTTAAATTAAAAAAGGCGGATGTGTGAGTCATAAAATAAAATAATTGCGTTGCAGCTCAAACGTTTAACCTTTCTCTTTTAAGGTGCTGTTGATTTATGATTCTACTTGTGTGCTTTAAAGTCTAGAGCAGGTTGCGGTTAAGAATATCCAGCTAAACCAACAAGTCAACCTCCACTTGTCTCAGTATTCCTCCTATGGAACTGGAGCATGAGAGACAGAAGCAGGCCAGCGCTTTATTGTGATGAATATATGAGCTGAAAAGCATTGATCCAGGCAAATGAGAAAGTAGCACAGTGACTGTATGAAGAGGTAAGACCACCACACTGTGCAGCAGGAGATGGAAAGAAGGATTGGGACTCTTATGTTGACAGCTGAGTTCCCAGCCATAGAAGTGAGCTTTTCTGCAGAGCAGCTCCTTTGTTCTGATAAATTTTTGATGTATCTGCTGGCTTTGGTGCAGTCAGACTGGTTTGAGTTCCAGAGTAATTGAGTTTTATTTTTTCAATAGATACAGTACATAAAGAGTGTGTTCACACAACTCAACACAATTGTTTAATGGAGTCATGATTTTTTTTTCTTCTGTATCATCTGTTGGGCTATTATGTAAAGGTCACATCAGTGTCCCACTGTTTTAATTGACCATGAAATGCTGATAAAAGTTGAGGGTCATCTTGTACAGATTGACCTTATTCACCAAAGATGACACAAAACACCACAGTAGATGTTTCTCACTCTATTTCTTAAATATAATAAAAAATAATTAAAATAATAATAAAATAAAACAATTTATTGTATTATTTGGTCAATGGCTCTGTCTGAAAGGGAAGATTGTAAATGAGAATGTTTTGATGTCTATTAGCATATCTGAATTTCAGCTCTGGAGGCTTTATCAGCACTTCTTTACAATATAAACAATAACAATGGTGTCATTTTACTGCATCGACTCTGAGGCCTCTTTTAGGTGTGCTTGCAAAATGCACACTTTTTCTTCTCAACATCTACAATATAACCTTTGAAATCGGTTCTTTCTTTTGGAAAACATCGTTCCCTATCATACACCCAGTGCAATTTGTTTTTGGTTGTTGTTGTTTTTTCTCCTAGTTTTAACCCAGTGCTGGTTTCATTTTCACATATTGCACCACATTGTTTAAATAGCAAATGCATTTGCACCCACTTGTGTGCCTAATCGTGCTGGTCTGAAAAGGTGTGTTAAGGCTCATTGTTGGCGCTGCTGTTTTGAGGCAACTGAAATAGACAGCACTAACTAAATTCTGATTTAAAGTCAATACCCCTCCCAATGTATCCTAAATGCCTTGCGCATGAGTAGATCATTTCCTTTCTAGTGATATGTTCAGTTTTTCTGCTTACAAAGTCTGCCATTTAAATAACAAATTGGGCTTGGTATACCACTTTAGATAAATCTTTACAAGAACATGGACAACCTTTTAGACCATGAGCCTGGTGGGATATCCTTTTTTTTTCTTCTATTTTTAAAATGGCAAAGGTGGATTCAGAAATGCCATAAGTGCACCTCTGCCGTGCACGCTGAACCATGCTCTTAAATTGTTAAAATAGTGCCCATTGACTTCAAACTTTACCTTTTACATTCACAAACATGTATTTTGCCTCCTCCTTTTCTCTGCCTAGATGAGTGTGTGGCAGTGGTACTGCAGCAGTCATTTGGAAGTTAGTAGGCCTCCTGCCGATCTCTACAGGAAGCTGTCATCAGCCTGCTCACCTCCCCTGCTGACTGAAACATGTTCTGTTCACCAGCCCAGGGAATGAATGAATAAATCTTTGTCATCTCCACATTGTTTTATTTCACTCCACATGTTGCCTTATTTTGTTCTTTCCTAGTGATCTTATTATGTGACTCTTGTCCAAGAATGAAGACATGACAGACATCATCTGCCCTGCTGTTCATGATTTTTGAGGTATGGCAGCTCTTAAATATTTTAGGGACTTTCTGTCCTTGACTCTGGTGAGGTTAGATTGGACTACAAGCAAAACTGTTCTCAGAATTATGTACTATAAAGTGAAGCCATCTTTTTGTGATTTCATTGTTATCTGTCTCGCCTATGTAGTAATGCGTGAGGTGAATATGAAAAGGATTGGCAGGTCATATAATACTTGGTTTCCTGGGCCGCTTTCCAGAAAAGTTACACATGCTGAGTAGTCAGAGAGAGTCTGAAACGAGATACTTACAGAGATCTCTATCCTGCACTGTCACCGTTGTGCCCTTGAGTGTGACACTTAACCCAAAGTTACTCAAGTCCAGCATGACTTGTTATCAGCCTACATCAGGGATGTCCATCCATTGTGGAATGGAACTGCTGGAGCTTTCCAAACTCCAATCACAAAATTTTAAAATGCTAGTCTTTTGTCAGGACATCAGTCATCAGACACTGCAATGGCTGTCAAGACTTAATTGTGTCCCAAGCCATTTACTGTTTTACCTTTTCATTTTACATGCACACAAGGGCCCACATTTTTGATTCAGGTAAAAGATGGAGTGATCCTGATAATCCTTTTTACAGTGGCTCCTACCCAACAGTCTTCTAGCAGCATCGCCTAACTAAAGTCTGGACTTCAATGAGAACTGCAAGAGTTTAAAGTGCCAATTTGGATTAGCCCTAGTAATCCTGAACATCCAGGTTCTGTTTCAATTGGGTTTGGATCAGAACTTTAAATAATACTGAACTTTACATAAAAGTACCTCCAGGACCCAGGAATACTCATTATTTGCTGTTTTTGTATCACAGGAACTGGGAATTGTTTTAGAGTTGGGCCTGAAACTATTTTTTTATATATGCTATGAAAACAGAGTTTGCACATCCTTACTCCATGAACTTCCTAAAGAGCAGACAGTGGTAGATGAACTGATGCCAAAGTTCAGGCATGTAACTGTTCTTCAGTTTTTGCTGTTGTTGAATGGTTTGTCACTTCATAGTTCCTACTTCTTGTGTGAATGTAATGAGGAAAAGAAGGTTGAAAGTATTTCGTAAGGGGCTGTCCTCGTGGTTAGTTCCTATACCCGTAGTGTGAAATGTCTTTTAAAAGAACCATTTTGGTCTCCAAAACCTTTCAGTTGGTCTTAAAAAAACTTTAAGTAACCTAAAGCTTCAACTTCTGCAATGAAAAAGTTACACAAAGGCTGGAAATTTCTTTATGGAACCATGTATGTGAATAGAGAACCTTTTATTTTTAGTGTGTGCTTTGAACCTTTTAGATGATTTTCTTTGCTCCTAATTTAACAACTGCCACATGTTTAGCTCATTGAGTGAAAAATGGAAACTGCACCCGAAGCCAATCTAGTTGGCTGATGTTGGTTTTATCCAACCAGATAAAATACTTTGTGTGTTATACAAAATATTTAATGTGTAATACAAATGAATTACGAAAGAAAAAAGGGGCATTCATTGAGATTTTAAAGCACTTATTCAGATCTAGGATAACGTTTTTAAAAATGATGAATATACAAATTTTGGTTCTGTATCTAAGAATTTGAATCTATTCCTATTTTATCCCAAATGTTTGAAATATTGTTAAATTAATGAATGAATAAATAAATAAATAAATAACAATCATCTAAGAAAGCTTGTAGACTTAAAAAGAACTGAGGAAGCACTGAGTTACATTTAGTCTCTTGTTCATTGCATGTAATTCACTTAACAGCCACTGGCTAACATCCAGGGTTTCTGAAATCTCCGAATAGCCTCTTTAAAATGAATATAATTTAGGTCAGCTTACAAAAAGCTCTATGTGTTTATCTTTGTTACATTTCCTTGTAAATGCAACCATTTCAGATTACGATCCTAGATGACTAATGATGGCACTTTAGTCTCATTTAAGCTGGTGGCTAGATCTGTGTTTACTTAAACACTTGTGTCATTGTGTGCGAGAGAGCTCTGTTAGTGCTGAGTGCTAGAGTGAGGCCGGGCAGAAGGCCATGCTTAGAGATCAGAGCACCAGGGAAGTGCAAAATCAGCCCGTAGATCTTGTGCCATTTCCTTAGCTATGCATTATTTACAACCGCAATAGTCAGGAGCATGAAAAATGAAGCTTGTGTTTATGTGCATTGGACGGGATGGCTTTGAAAGCTTTGTTTCTTGGTCTGGCGAGTTTAAAATGTTCAGTTTTGTGCTTATGCAATTATTTCTCTGCAGATGTTGCTCCACCGCTGTGCTGTACAGGACAATAACTGCAAGCAAGTTGTGGACCATGCACGTTAATGTTTATTTCACACTTGCAAAGGTACACAGTTCCTAACATAGAAAAACAGATATACAAGTGAACCAAGAATCCAGAGTTGTAGATAATAAATCACAGTTTTAAAAGACACATAGCAGCATTTTTGCATCTCATTCATATTGGCATAGTGGTTGTTAACAACGCAGCATAACATGAATTGCTTGAACTGAACAAACGATTTATGAAAGAGCATTGATTCATAAAACAGTAAATGAAACACTATAATGAAAGGTGTTTAGTGCTAACAGTCTGTTTCTGTAAGAAATTAAGCATGAAGGTCATAATGACATGAGAATGTTGATGAAAAATAACTAATACAGTGCTTTGAGATCTATAACAGGGCAGTTAAATACTTAATTCAGTGTGAATGAAGCAGATCAGCAGACTGAAGCATTTCGTCCGTCCGTCTCGCTCTAACCAGATCAGTGCTGTTATGTATCTGTATTTCCTTTTTTTTTTTTTTTTGCAAATTAATTATAGTTAATTAGTTAAATTTTGACTTCTTAATATTAGCAGACCGATGTATTAGCAATCACAGAGATGCAATAAACACCGTGAGACGTGTCAAACAAAAGTTCACCATGTCCTAATCAGACGCAATTCCATATGACATCATGTGATAAAAGGTTTTCCATGTTTGTGTCCTTACCAGCCTTAGGGGAGATAAATGGCAGGTGACAAGGGTTTCTGCTTAATGCTGGGTTCAAACTTCAGCATGTTTTTGTCTGGTAAATAGGATTTTAGGCTGTATGCAATAGTTTAACATAAAATAGAAATTAGTATTAGGAGACTTTAATTTGTGTTTTTTGTTTCAAAATAGTTGAAGAAAGATTCATTTCAACACTGCTGATATTTATTCCTTGAATTTTTAAATTAATCATTTTAGTCAATAATTAAATTATAAATTCATAATTCATTTCTGAGGGAATCAACAGTTTTGAATGAATCACTTGAATAAGTAGTGAATTAATCAAGACAAGCTTGCCGCCACCTACTGGTTTAGTGTTATATTTAGTGAATGTTTTAGTGAACGCTTTGACCATTCGTCTACACAAATGTAGTATTAGCTCATTGAGCTAACTCTTTTTGAAAAAAAAAAGTAATAACATTTTTAAAAGAGAATTTTCAAAAACTCATAGTGTTTTTTCCATTTGAATAAATAATCTATTTATCCCCTGATAGGATGAAAGTATTCAATTGTAGAATTGAGTGGTTTGAACTAGGGCTGCACAATATATAGTTTCAGCATGGATCTCGCAATGTGCAAGAGTGCAGTAGTCACATCACAGAATCTGCAATTAGTCAGACATTACAGTTCACAACATAGTGGCATCATTTTAGATTTTAACCTTAGAGTGAAGGTTAATTATTTGCAATTGATTTTGAGGCCCGTGACTAAGCATTTCAAGCTAATTTTATGCATTTATGCACAATAAATAAAACGTTTGTACCTTAAAGATTATTTGTACATTTACATAAATATTTACGATATATGTATGAAAACGAGAGTGTTATAACATTATACAGTGATAATTCCATTTCTGTTGCTGAATACTGTTCGACTGCCCAGAAAGTCATAAGTCATTGCTTATTTAATTTGTATACTTGCTCTGTTGTATTTAATTTTACTTTTTAGTTTTTTAATTGTATTTTATGCACATACACTCCCCTATAAAATCATACTAATCAATCTGAAATCATGCGTTCTTTTCAAAGAGATATTCAAGTCATCTGTTGAAATTGTGTTCATAATGCAGTAAAAGAAAATATTGCAATGTTAGTTTTTTCCAATATCGTGCAGCCCTAGTTTGAACCCAGCATTAAAATGCAACGTGTTAATCTCAGGTACTGATTGAAAGCTGTAATGTAAAAAAATAAAACAGAATATTCATTCACTAATGTACCTCATTTCTTCATATTGTAAAAAGAATCATAAAAACTGCGAGAAAACAAGAGAATTGCTCGACAAAGATGATAACAGTCATTCAGCATGTATTTTAACAATGCTCAGAGTGTTTTGCATTATGCGCTAAAAACGTGTCACTTGCAGACGATCATGCCTACACTCTCATCTGATTGGCTGTGACATTTTTTTATCTATTTTGTTACGTCCTGTTACTGTGTCAAGTCAGTAGTCTTATCACATTGCGTCTGGTTAGGACACGGTCTTACACACAAGCTCATTCTTGAAGATAGAAAGTGTTTTGTCCACCCACAGCATGCCTAAATATTTCTATAAATATGTTGATATATATCTCATATTTATAAGGGTTAAGTAGGGAGATTTATGACCGGGGAATCTGACATTCTGTCCTGGAAAGAACTCCGGGAAGGATGAATAGTCCTGTGGTGCGTTTAGCATACTGATATAAAGGTCTTGGCACAGAATGGTGCTGGCCGCTGCATGCCTCTAGATGAATGTCCATGCTCCAGCAGTTTTTGTTAGGAAGGAGAGGCCTGGCATGCGTATCGTTACAGTCTTACCTCTCTGAAGAAAACTAGACTAGTACAGGACGTGTAATGAGAGGCTGAGCTCTCCATGAACACTCTGCCTTTGAGAGAATATAGCATTTGACACACTACGGACAACGACGTACAGTCCCATCTGTAGATTCCCACTACTCTCGCAGATTAAAAAAGATTGAAAATGCTGACACTTATTCACATACAAGGTCAGTCATGCACGTGGTCATTTGTTGTTCATAATCCAAACCTACAAAATAAACGGAGAAAAATGAAACCTCCAACCCCAATGACCGTTTCTACACCTGACAAAGAGAAGTCGTCCCTAGTTCAATCCCTTAGCTTAGACTCCACGTAGAAATCTTTTTTATAAAACATACATCAGTAGTTACATTGCAAATATTTCTGTGCATAATTTTTCAAATGCAAGATCGACCAGGAGTAATATAAGGTTAAAATGCAGCTTGCTGTGTGTAGACGTTTTCCATCTTTGATTAAAAAGAAAAGAAAAGAAGAAGTCCTTGTCCTTTTGTGTCATCATCCACAGGCCACTTTTTTGCCATAACAGCAGTATTTCTCATTTACATAATGCAAGCCATCACTGTTCTTTTTAACATATGGGATTTAGATTTTTTTTTTAGTTTTCACTGAGCATGCTAACCTACTGCATGCATTTTCGCTACTTAATCAGATCTTATTTAGTTGCGACAGTCCTCGTTTCTTTTTCGTCTTCTGTGGCGTTATTGTTAAGGGGGAGATCTTGTTTTAATTACATCATCTGTGTGTTTTTGCTGCAGTGCTGTTCTCGTCTTTACTTTGTCCCCTTTCCGGTTACTGCAGATAGAGAGAAAAAAGAGGAGTTTCTGAATTATAACATCAGCATTGATTGAAATAATACATGCAATTTATCAAACCACATGTTTGTGACCCACTCCATCATATTGAGTCTGAATTATTTTTGTGATAAAACTGAGACATGCACCACAAAACAGGGGTCGGCCAATAGCCACAAATACAAAAAATTATTAGAATATTCAGAAAAGACAATCTTACATGAAGATATTTAGTATATGTTTAATTAGTAATGTTCATTATAAAGCTTTATATGTGTTTTTCTTAATATTTCAAATATTTTGAAGTCTCATGTTTCAGATTTTTCATTAGTTGTAACACTGCTATAGCAAAACCATACATCAATGGAAATTTATTCAACTTTCAGATAATTATTATAAATTATAAAATTATTAATTATTATTATAAATATTGTCACTTATGACTTTTTTTTGGCCCTGGGTCACATTTAACAGCTTAAACACTTTCCATAATAAACACACACTTTATTTTGATGGTCCGTTTGTTGAATTTAAGTTACATTGCAAATGATTCTCATAAGTAGACTGTTAGTGTAAGTTGACATGTACTTGCTAAGTTTCTTATATTCATTAAAATGTCTGTTGAATGTCAGTATCAACAGATATTAAGTACACAGTCTACTAATACTCAACTGCACCATCGAAATAAAGTGTTACCAATTTTTTAATAAGAATTTGTTATGCTGCTGAAGAATAAATGTAGCGGTTTATTGCCCCAAACTGAGTACCGCCATTTACTCACCCTTATGTGGTTTCAACCCTATAATTATTTTATTTCTTCTTAATAATACAGTCTGAGATTTGTGCCTCTATATTGAAAATCTGTTTGCTCAAAACTGCTTTCATAAACAGGAAAGAAGATCCACATGAATCAACGCATCTTGTGAAGAGACATGATTGCTTTATATAATGGACAGATTTAATCTAAGCTTTTATCCACATGAAAACTGATCAGTTCAAAGTGTTCAGATTTGCTTGTGGAAGCAAGCGTGTTTGCTTGTTGCAAGAGGACCGATGAGGTTCATTCTTGTCATGTCATGTGGCATGGAATTTTAGCAAGAACCAATGAAGTTTGTTATTACAAATTAATACAGGTATGACTGCACTTCTGACTATCTATAGCTTTAGAAATCCCTGAATTAAATGTGTTCCTTGTATAAAGGGATCGTGCCTCTTTAGCAAACTTGATTATTACACCACTTCATTTTTTGAATAAACATTTTGAAATGTCAGGGTTTTGGGTGAACAGACTTTTAATGGAAAAAGAGAAATCTCTCAGATTTGATTAAACATATCTTCATTTGTGTTTCAAAGATGAGTGAAAGTTTAAAAAATGTTAATTCTGCCATTAATTAATCATCCAGTTTTTTGGTCCGTTCAACACAAAAGAAAGCATAGTCAATGATGTTAGAAACCTGTAACCATTGACTTCCATTGTATATGTTTCCACTATATATATCGTCACATTAGAATTATAAGGTTCTATCTGACATTTTTGTCAAAATTTAGTTATTGACATATTCTTATTAATTCACAACTTATTTACATTATGGGATATTTTTTTTAAGTTGTTTAAATTTAAAGACTTTTTATTTAAAAAAACAAATGTTACACACATACTGTTTGCTATGGAATGCCAAAACTTTGAAGTTCAATATCTCAAAATTATTCACAGATAGAACCTTATAATTCCAAGGTGACGAAATATCAGTTGTTACAGGTTTCCAGCAATCTTCAAAACATCATCTTTTGTGTTCAACAAAGCAAAAAAAAAAAAAAACTCAGTCTGGCTTTGATAAATATGCAATTCTGTATAGACCAGAAATAACCAAAAAGGTTTGATTGAATGTTAGAATTAAGCAGCAGCGTTTATTATTTGAATGTCATTATCGTTTTGCCCCATTATTTGACTTTATCTATAGTCAAAATTAATAATAGACAAAACACAAGTTTTTCACTTGTAAACTCTCAATCGGGTCATCTCATATGGTAGTTGCTAGACTAGACTATTAAAGTAATGACTAGGCCCATACGGAATCTGTGCGCGCAGAATTCCGCAGATTTCCACAGATTTTTAGCCCATCATTGATTCTGTTTTTTTTACTCGTGTAAATGTGTGTACATTTTTATTTATTCAGTTTTTAAATTAATTTCAGTAATAATATTGACTAATATGAAAATATTCATATGATTTATTTACAATAGTTTGTAGAGTAATATTTTCTGTCTTTTAGTAGATATTTTATACGACAGACTTGCTTTGTTTACCAAATAAAGTGGATCTACTTGGATTCGCGTTGTAAACATTAAATAAAAGTTTAAAAGATATAACTTTTTATTTCATATATTAAGGTTTTAGTTATGATACTCCCAAAATAATTCAGCATAAATCCGCAGATTTTTAACAGAAATAGCAAAAAATGTCCGCAGATTTCGTCTGGCCCAAGTAATGACATATACACACATGTAATTATACATACCTGCAACCACCACATATATTATGATGCTCAGGAGGCCCACAATGATGGCCACACAGCTAAGAAGACGAGCCAAACGTCCCAAACGTCTTGCCCCATCCATATCCCCCTGCTGTAGACTGTTTCTGGACTGCAACGAAAGTAGACATATGCCGAAATTCAATAAATCAATATATCAGGATAATAAACATGCACGATATTGATATCATGGGCACTTTAAAATACTGTGAATAAGTCCAAAATCAAACAAAAAGTGCTCAGGGGTAACTTAATTGACATGTCTGTGCTCTTTGGGTAAGGGATTCGTCAGAATGAACAGCAAAAGTAAGTCCAAGGCACTCGAAAAATGTGGAAAAAATATTAAAAAGCCTTTATTGACATGGCTATTCCTTAAAACGGTACCTACACATTTCTGCAAACTTTTTCAGAGAGTTTTGTAAGAATATTCGCATTGTATTTGCAAATGTTTATACTGTTTATAAATGCTTGGAGACGTTTTCACGTTAATCTAGCTACTACATGCTGTAATAGATCACATTTAAAGATTCTGTGATTATTTATTGGCTTGTTGTGCAGTAATGCTCCAATAGTAAACACTATGCTAAACTCGCAATGAAAACTACAAAAACTTTCATCTTTCATTAATCTTAGATGATACTTAATGCTTAAAAACACTTTAGAATCATAGTTGTACAAGTTATAATCATTGTAATAAATCTTTATAATATTCTTGCAAATTAATTAGTTTAAAACATTTGTTTACTCTGAACATGTGTATAAACATAAAGCAATACACCAAGTATTTTTCCTTTGCTATTAAACCTGTTTAGAAAGTAACCGTTTTTCCAGCTTAAGCAAATCATTGCGACAAGAAAATCTGCCAAAATGAGAGGCAAGAAAATAAAATAAAACGGCAATGTCACGAAAATCAAACCCGTATTTACATTTTAATCTGTTGTAATAGATCAAAGCTATCGATTGAATTCAAAATGTATGTAAGGAAGCAAAAGGTCAGAGGTGACAGTGTGAATTGTGGAAGTGATTGGGATACAGGATGAGGTGAGCCGATAAGCGTGTTTCCTTATTAGTGCAGTTCTATGCCACAGCCACCCATTAGACGCTCAGTGTACCCTAGGGAGTGCGTCTCCAGTAGACTGCATTAAGGTAATCAATACCGAGCAATAGATTGTGCAGGAAAAAGCCTCCGACACAGTGGCCAACCAATCTCCCCACACTCAAATGCTAATTCCATTCGCAATCACGTTGGTGTGTTGTTTTTTCTTTCCTCTTGCGATGTGACGTAGACTGGCATTATCATAAAGAGAGGCTCAGAGTGCAGCTGCTGTCCAAGGTGCTGAATGGACTTTGATCAGCTTCCCAAAGCACTAAGCAGAAAGTGAATTGTACTTAATCTCTACGGCACGATTCCCAAAAGCACTGCTATTTTAGTAGCGCATGAAAAGAGACTTGTAATTTGAGCTGAATCTTCTTGCCCATGTTTATCTGAGACAAAGGAATACAAATTATTCATTCCAGTGTTTAGTATTCTTGAAATTCTATTGTAGTTTTTATTAAGACTTTGGTTTTATTTTTTAATTTTTATCGTTTTTACATTTCTTGTTTTTATATTTGCATTAAGTTTTTTGTTTACAACATTATAATAAAAACTAAAATTAATTCAAACTAAAGACAGATGTGGAATGTTTGGGTGGCTACATGAAATAAAATGTATAGTTTTAGATTTTGTCCTTGCAAGTTAATTTACCTAAAAACAAATTGTCAGTTAAAGTCTAACCTTTTCATTCCACGTTTGGAGTGGTGGTTAGGCCTGTCACAATAACCAATATATCGACTTATCGCACAATACATGAACATGACCTCAATAGTTTTTGGTGATGCAATATATATCGCCCATACGTAAAAAAACAATTCTTGCAACATTTTAGCTGATTGCACAACCTCTCTATCTCTGGAGGTGCCAGTGTCAGTATGGTTAAAAAAACACTATAGTATTTACCATAAATGACTAAAGTATATTTTGATGTAGGTGCCTGACATATGAAAATAGACCTATTAGGTGTTCAGATATCTCAGCCTCTGTTACTTTTTACCTTGCTTTTTTTTGTTAACATATTATTTGTTATTTTTTTTGGATATGCGTTTTCACATTCTGATTCCAATGCCAAATAATTAAATTATTAAAATGACTAAATTAATATTTTGTTCTTAAGAATATTTAATTTATGTGTTCTTTTGAAGTGTGTACTTGCGTTATTATGTTATGCCTGAATGGTAATATAATAGCATCATGACTGGCCTAAAATGGTCCTAAAATGACAATAATCTAGTTTATCGCGATATATTTTGGTGCAATATAGCAACAAAAAATTTATATCGTGACAGGCCTAGTGGTGGTCACTCTGTTTGACGGCTTCAGCCATAATATCCTTAACCATGCCTCTATTACCATTAGTTTGCTACAAGTGAATGATGCGCAGAAAAGAAGCCCCACCCCCTACTCAGTATTCCGTTTCAGTTGAAAGTAATTAAAGTTTCAGCAACTTCCAGTTCACGCATCTAAGCTAATTCCAGCCAGTCAGAATTTAGAAAATACAGGTTTATCGCTAAGATAATTTAACTTACACTCTACACTATTCATATTTTATGATGAATGGAGAACACACAGGAGGTAGAGCAGTATCTACTTTTAGCAACTAGTTTTATTTTGTTTTAGTTGCCCTAAAATGTGAACCTCGAGTAAAAGGCTTGGATTGGTCAGGTTAAAATTGATGTTGGCTTAATTGAGCTTAACTAATCCAGCAGCTAATGCATTTTCTCTTACTGTAAATATGATTACACTCTTTAAAAATGTTCCAAAAGGGTTGGGACTCACTGCAACTCTCACATAGTCACCCACTGAATCCAAGCAGGGCTGCACCCGGTCAGTACCTGAATGGGAGACTACATGAAAAAGCTAGGTTGCTGCTGGAAGTGCTGTTAGCGAGACCAGCGGAGGGTGTTCAACTTGTGGTCTGTGTGGGTCTTAATGGCCCAGTGTATTGATGGGGACTCTATACTGCTCAGTGACTGAGATCCTGACTCTCTGTGGTTGTTTAAAATCCCAGGATGTTCTTCGATAAAGAATAGGGGTTTAGCCCCTGCATCCTGTCCAAATTTGCCCACTGGCCTCTGTCCATCATGGCCTCCTAACCATTTCCATATCATAATTGGCTTCATCAATTTGTCTCTTCTCCACCAATCAGCTGCTGTGTGGTGTGTGGTCTGGTGCAATATGGCTGCCATCACGTTATTCAGGTGGATGCTGTACACTGGTGGAGGATGAGGAGATTCCTCCAAAAATGTGTAAAGCACTTTGAGTGTCCAGAAAAGCACTGTATAAATGTAAGAATTTATTATTATTTGTTGCAATGCCAGAGAAGAATCTTTTTGTTTTCCACAAAGGACCTTTCATTGAAGAGTTCTTAAAGAACTTGTGTGAACAACATGTTAATAATATAAATCAAAACTGACCTATTGTAAGGTATTTATTTGTATTGGTTTAAAAGAATCATTTGAAATTTGGGAAAATGGATATAAAAACAAAATATTTTGCTCTAAGGAGAAAAAAATTAATCCTCATGGCATAAAACATTGCATAATATTACTGTACATACATAAATGGTTCTAACCAGAGCAAAGAGCCTTTACGTTTATCTCTGGTGAATATACACCAAAGTCTGAAAGGCCGACTGTGGAACCATTACACTCTTAATCATGTCTTCAGCGTTCACTTAAAGCAGACGGTAGAGCAACAGCAGATAGGATTACAGCTCTATCAAACTGGTTTTGTTGGAGAAACTGAAGAGCTTCCTCCATCACATACACACAATCCTCCCTCACCCACAGGGAGGCTCTTCTTCCACAGGACTGCCTGTTGCTTTTGGAGCCATGGGGCCAGGTTTACAAAGAGCCCGTGCCAGCGCTAACCTCCTTTTGACATTGAAAAATGACGGTCAGGATTTACTAAAGACACTTGGTGAAAAATTGCCAATGAAAAGGCGTGGATAACGTTATTTATGGGGCTGACCTTATTGTAGTCTCCCTTTCAGATGCTACATTTATGGGAGGAGAGTTTTTAGATAAATCATGCAATGAGATTTACTACATTTTTGTGGAATTAAAATTACTGCTTTTATTTTTAATGTCCACAAGCTTGCATAAACAGTGTAATTTTTAATTATTTTTAACATTTATTTATAAATGCAGTTTTAATTATACTGTTTATTGTGTGTGTGTGTGTGTGTGAGAGAGTAATTTATTTATATGATGGCAATATGTCAGCAGTCATTAATCCAGTCTTCAGTGTCCCTTGATCCATTAAAAATCCTTAAAATATGGCCATTTGCTTAAAAACACATTCCAATTATTATAATTGTGATGATCCCTTGTGCAGCTGAATATTTTTAAGGGAATTATTTAAAACTATTTTTAAAATTACTATCTTTTGAACACTATGGATCAATTTAAAGCTCCCTTGCCTAATCAAAGCATTAATTTAGGTAAAAACATCGTGAACCCCAAACTTTAATGGCATTGATGGCATCTAAGGGCTCTTTTCATTCCACAAAAGGTTTTTTATGGTGGGACTAAAAGGTTCAATATATTATAAATATTTTCTTCACGCTAATAAATGTATGTTCTTTCAAAAAATCATGACTAAAAGATTCTTTGGGAAAACAAATAAAATGGTTCTTCGGGCATTGCTGTGAAAGCCTTCTCTATTTAACCTCTATTTGTATTTAAATGTACACTGGCAAACAAAGCTACAGTGTTTACATTGCCAGAGCTGATCTTCTGTTTACACTTGGTATTAAAATGCGTTCATCTCTGTCATCTCATCTATGATCACAAATGGGCAACTCTAAATACAGCTGTTAACTGTCTAAGTCTGAGGGTATGTTCGCACAAGTAGATTGTCTGCTTTGTTCCTAAACAGGGATTAAAACTATTGGTGTTGTGATTTTATCTTGGTTCAGTTTGCTTTCGCAAGGAAATATTTAGAAATGGAACCAAAATCTCTCATCTTATTGTGCAAAGCACTCATTTCTCTTGTATTCTGCTCATAACAGTCATGGACAGACAGCAGCTCTCTATGCTTATGACTTTTTGTAGATGTCATTGTATTATAATAGTGAGAAGTTCTTATTAGTAAAGTTATTCTTGTTAATATAGTTATTAACCAGCAGTTAGTTGAAGTTTTTCTGCCAGAATTTCAGTTTTTCGCCATGTTACATCATCATCATTCTGTCAGGCATTAGAATGAGTAACTTTGCTATTTTTTCCACACAATCTAAAAAAGACCTCTTTATATATTGTAATAAAGTCAGGTTCATTCCTTCATTGGGTTAGGTTCGTTCTTATTACAACTGAACAGTTTGTTTTTTCATGCTGTCTGAGACCACCTCATTCAGGTGATGTTCAAATACAACCAAATAAACCAACCTAAGTGGCATATTCCACATGTAGAATATCGAAAAGCCAGGCACCCTAAATGTTTTGAGCTTGTCCACTTTTGGACAGCTGAAATGTAGTTGTAATTGAAAACGCATTAGATCAGATTGCTTTGTATAGTGGAAGTTTGCTTGATTAGTGTAAATGCTCATGTGGTCAAATGCATTAGAACAGTCCGCCTGCTAACTCAAACATGTGATCATTATGGGGTGTGTTGTCAGGGCCGGAATTCTTAATCCGGGCCTGTGTGTTGTGAAGAAAGCACATGAAAACGAGGGATTCAAACTTGACTGCATTGTAGTCAAACACAGAACTATCTAAATTGTAGTTTCCATCCACATCTTGATTCTCTTGCTTTCCTATAAGCCATAAGCCATGTAACATGGACTTGTTTATTCAATAACACTCATGCATCACACTGTCATATAGAGTGACAAAACAAGAGGGCAGTCTCTTCAAAATCTGCACAAACTTGATTATAAGAGATGCATTTAAGTGTGTTTATGACTGCAGTGCATCACTGAGGAGCAGGTTAATACCATGTGGGGAAAAACAGGCCTAGATTTGCCAATTATAGGACAAAACTCGAGCAGCTACAGCATACAACTATTTATAAATCCTGCCAATGGAAACCTTAAAATCTCAAGGCTTCTGAACAGCATGATTTCTCTTACAGAATAATTACACAGTCATGTTAAAATCACATGTGAAGCACATTTTTGAAACATTGCCTTGTGAAAAAAAATATTACGTGAACGCTTTCTTCGTGTTCCAAAGGTATTGAAATGGGTACAGTTCCATGACTGAAAGACTATACGTAGGAGATCGTTTGTACATTCCATAAGACAAAGTAAATGAAATGACTAATAATGAGTCAAAATCACATGTGGTTTATCCTGTAAGGGTTTTGTTATTTCATTTACTTTGTCTTATGGAATAAACAAATGAACTCCTATACTTAATCCTGGACCATTCCCTCTCCATCGCCTCGCAGTTCAAATACTGCAGACTGGCTCTGACATCCTAGCAGGGGTATAATATGTGGCTGGAGCAGCACAACGTTATTGATTCCCAAGTCTAATCACTGCGAAAAGCCGTATCAGCGCTTTCAATCAGAGGGAGTCTTCTAGCGTGTAGTAAAATGCCATCTGTCGCTCTTGCGTTTCAATCTCCCAGCCGTTCTCACCTGACTTCATTTAGCAGGATGACAGTGCAAAATGTGTTGACGCAGCCTCGCAAATGGCTTCCGGCTCTTTGTGTTTCTAGGTGCTTTTTTTTTGCCCGACTGTGGTTTAGTGAATGCTCAGAAAACGCCAGTGGATTGTAATGGGCTGTGCGGCTTTTCTGAGTAGAGGAGGGGTGTGGTCCCATCACACGGCAAATGGAGACCAATGATTCCCCTGGAGCGTTGGCCTGTAATATATTTCTCTTGAACTGGAAAGACTTTGGCAATTCTTGTGGGCCCGTTCGATGACCCCCTTTTCTCCTCACTTTCTCCGTCTCGCTGTATGTCACATAAGCTTAGGAAAGCTCTTCCCCTCCCCCCTTAGTGTGTCCTGCTGCAGCAGCCCGAAGTGAACAGGAGCTCTTAACGTTCCCTCACAAGCCGGAGCCATTAATTATAAACAGCCATGCCAACGGATGGGGAGGCGTGACTGCACAGTAGTAGCTGCAAGGTCCCTTCTCTGGGCTTGCTTTATTTATGTATATTTCAGCAAGA
>CAIGQQ010004837.1:19956608-19989109 GCA_903798035.1 Danio albolineatus | reverse complement strand
ATATATATTTGAATGAATCTGATTATAGTCTCAAAGTAATCATTAACTCCACATTTACGTCTAATATGTTAAGCATTTATTTGTTCTGTTTCTCTGAAATTATTATTAATAATTGCCACTTTCATTTTGAGCTAGTTGTCAACACTGCAGGTCAACATTAGTCAGCTTTACATTAAGTTTTTTTTAACCAGTTGTTATTTTTATCTATTTTCGTGGTTGAATCTATTGTCTATTGAATCTATTTAGTTGTACATGCTTATTTACCCTATTTTTTATTTAAATCTTGCATTATTTCAAATGAAGACTATTTTTGACATTGACTGAACCATGTTGAATCTAGCTTTTAACACAGAAGGTATAATTGGAAAACCCTATATAAACTTTCTATAGCATACTATGCAATAAGATGTGTGTTTACATGACATTAGTCAGTATCAAAGCCAAAACTGGAACTAATCTAACAAAATAACTTAAGATTACTGTACACAAATTCGTACACCCCAATGAATATGTAATAATACATAAGTAAATGAATAAGAATGAGAATAATGATATTAATGAATAAGAAAAATTTTAAATAAAATTTAAACAAAGCGGAAAAATCAAGAGAACTATGAAAAAAAAAGACATTTAGTTGAAACTTTAGGTGTCACAGTGGCGCAGTGTATAGCACAATCGCCTCAAAGGAAGGAGGTAGCTAGTTCGAGCCTCGGCTGGGTCAGTTGGCATTTCTGTGGTATTTGCATGTTCTCCCCGTGTTCACATGGGGGTTCTCCAGTTTTCCTCACAGTCTAAAGGCATGCGCTATAGGTAAATTGGGTAAGCTAAAATTGACCCAAGTATATGTGTGTGAAGGACTGTGTATGGTGTTTCCCAGTGTTGGGTTGCAGCTGGAAGGGCATCCGCTGCGTAGAACATGTGCTGGATAAGTTGGCAGTTCATTCCGCTGTGGCGACCCGTAATTAATAAAGGCACTAAGTCTAAAGGAAAATAAATGAATGAATTTATAGTTTATTGTATCTTTCTATATCTTAAATATATAAACTAAAAATATAGCAAGTGATTCAACATACTGTAAAGACTCAGATAAATGTCAGAACTGCAGTAGAACAGTATTGCAAAGGTTCAAATAACGTATAAGAGCTGTCTCTCCAATAATATCAGGGATTCTGCCGGATTTTGAATAGGGTTGGGAAGATGTCCTGTCACTGACAGCGAACAAAAAGCTCCTGGAATTTTTGTCTTTGTTAATTTACTAAATTGACCGTTCTTTTTATGAAATGTTGCATTATTTATTTACAATTTATTATATGTTTGCAGACTTCTCAGAATCTGATGTCGTTAGGCATGGGCCGGTATAAGATTCTGGCGGTATGATAATCTTGGATAAAAATATCACGGTTTCACAGTATCACGGTATTGTGATTACTGCTCTAAAATATATTCTTTTTAAATGTCTGGGTGAAAAACAAAACCTTTTTCCCTTTGAACACAATATATTTCATTTTGAGAAACATTTAGAATATTATGGAGCAGTAAACCTGTCAGGCTAAATAATTCAAGTGAATCATTGACTTCTGCGGTCTTCATTTGTTTCAAAAACGCAGATTTCTTTACAATTTACACCTAAAAAACTAAAAAAAAAAAAAAATTAAATAAAAAATATCACCCATACCTTAGGAACGGTATAGCAGAATATTTTGGCAGTATGAAAACCTTGTCTTTTCCATACCGCGGTATACCTTGAACACAGTTATCGTCCCATGCCTAAATGTCATCATAGTTAAAGTTATATGACTGTCAACATCGCAAAAAATGTGTTTTGATGTTTCGTGATTCTTTAAACTCTCTGGTAAAGGAAAACTGCAGCATGTGTAGTTATTGTGTTTTCACTTTCCCCAAAAGCAGTAAAAATATATCGGTCATTTCAATGACTTTACAAATACGGACAAATTATTCATTCCTTCATTCATTCATTTTCTTTTTGGCTCAGTGCCTTAATAATCAGGGGTCGCTACAGCGTAATGAACTGCCAACTTATCCAGCACATAATAATTATTACTTGAGTCTTATGACAAATGTAAAATAATAATAATAATAAGAATAAGAATAAGAATAAGAATAAGAATAAGAATAAGAATAAGAATAAGAATAAGAATAAGAATAATAAATTCATTAATTAAAAAGCAGAGGCTACTTTACAGGACATCAAAATGCTTTGTGGTATTATAATGATTTTTTCCTCTCTTATTCATATTTATATTTATTTGTTTTACTTTTCTGTATTGATTTACGCCTCCAGTTTCTCTTTTTTTCCTATTGAAAAGCAATCTTGTATTGTCAGTGCTTGAGCAGGTGCACTGTGGAAACGGGATCTCGCTAGCTGTTTGCTTTCATAATATAATGGTTCACTCAGCATTGTGAGAACATGATGACACCATATTACAGTATAGGGCTTGTTTGAGAAACAAGCAGCTAAATGCATCAATATTTTCCAAAGCTATTCTATATGAGGATTTGAAAAAAAAAAAAGCAGAAAATGGCAGACCATCGTAGTCTCAAATTTCAGTTATAGTATAGCATCATGTAATATTGGAGACCGAAACAAAGCCATTCAGCAGCTCTGCTTACCATATTTCACCAGCAGAAGCTGCAGTGTGTGCAGTTACTGCTTTACTGGTCCTCCCATTGCACTGAGATTGCCCAATAAAATCCACTGCACCTCCCCGGGACAAGCAAATCACCCCTTTCTGCTTCCGTGAGCTTCAGCTTGCTATAACATCTTATTCGTACTGCATTGCCTCTGTAAGCTCATTGATTTCAGAGTTCCCGATGCATACCTACAGTACAAAACACTGCCAGTATGCTGTCGGCTACAATTGCTTTCTGAGTATCGAATTGTTTGTCTGCAGCTACTGATCGGTGAATCTGATATTATCCTCATTTTCCTTTACGATTTTAAAACCAAACAAGAAATGGTGTCCAATTTTTACCACCGAAAGCCACCAGTTTTCATTAGGATTTTATATACTCACCGGACACTTTATTAGGTACACTTGTCCAACTGCTCCTTATCATAAATTTCTAATCAGTCAATCACATGACAGCAACCCATTGCATTTAGGCATGTAGACATGGTCAGGACAATCTGCTGCAGTTCAAACCGAGCATCAGAATGGGGAAGAAAGGTGATTTGAGTGACTCGTGAGTGAACGTGGCATAGTAATTCAGAAACTGCTGATCTATTGGGATTTTCCCACACAACCATCTCTAGGGTTTACAGAGAATGGTCTGAAACAGAGAAAATATCCAGTGAGTGGCAGTTCTGTGTGCGCAAATGCCTTGGTTATGTCAGAGGAGAAAGGCCAGACTGGTTCGAGCTGATAGAAAGGCAACGGTAACTCAAATAACCACTTGTTAAAACCGAGGTATGCAGAAGAGCATCTCTGAATGCACAACATGTCTAACCTTGAGGCAGATGGGCTACAGCAGCAGAAGACCACACCAGGTGCCACTCCTGTTAGCTAAGAACAGGAAACTGAGGCTACAATTCGCACAGGCTTGCCAAAACTAGACAATAGAAGATTGGAAAACCGTTGCCTGGTCTGATGAGTCTCGATTTATGCTGCGACATTCTTATGGTAGGGTCAGATTTAATAATAATAATAACAACTTAACAATAGACTTGTTTTGGTAATGTTGAATCAAGTCTGACCATTTGTTTCCACATTTGGAGTGGTGGTCTTTCTCTGGTAACGTCAGTTTGATGACCTTAGCCACAATATTCTCAACCACGCCCCTCTTACCGTACTCAATAACACATTTCAGTTGGAAGTATAATAACATACTGAAATGAGATCCTCAGTAACTTCCGGTTCAAGTAGACTTTAATTCCCATTGAAAGCATGATTGCACCTGTATTCCAGTATGAAATAATGTAGCATTAGAATGATGCAGCTAATTGCTTAGCAACCAATAGCCAATGCCGTGCATCTCATTCACAATTTGGAGAATCATGAAAACACTACACATTGTATATAAACAGTTATGTCAGTGTTGAAAATGTCAAACAATGATCAATAGTGGCCGCCACGGTGGTTTAGAGAGTAGCACGTTAGTGAGTGGCATTTCTGTGTGGAGTTTGCATGTTCTCCCCGTGGTTGCGTGGGTTTCCTTAGGGTGCTCAGGTTTCCCCCACAAGTCCAAAGACATGTGGTATAGGTGAATTGGATAGGCTAAAATTGTCCCTAATGTATGTGTTTGTATGAGTGTATATGGATGTTTCCCAGAGATGGGTTGCAGCTGGAAGGGCATCCGCTGCATGAAACAAATGCTGGATAAGTTGGCAGTTCATTCTGCTGTGGTGACCCCAGATTAATAAAGGGACTAAGCCGACAAGAAAATGAATGAATGAATGATCAATAGTGAAAACATGACAACTTTAGTAAAGTCAGAAATATGTTTTGACTACTCTTCTTTACATAATGTTGGTGTTTTAGTTTATATGCGTTTTATTTATTAAGATCTATTTAGCTATGTCAATTTTAGTGCTTCTTAGTTATGCTTGATTCATTCTATAATTAAGAAAAAAATTTTTTTTACAGTTTTTAGGGTGACAATTTATTATCTGTCCTGGGGCAGTGGATAACAAAAATAACCTTTTGGCTAATTACTCTAAGTAATGTTCACTGTCCCTGCCAAAAAACAAATAAAATTCATTCATTCATTCATTTTCTTTTCGGCTTAGTCCCTTTATTAAACTGGTGTCGCCACAGCGGAATGAACCGCCAACTTATCCAGCATTTGTTTTACGCAGCGGATGCCCTTCCAGCTGCAAACCATCTCTGGGAAACATCCATACACACTCATTCACACACATACACTACGGACAATTTAGCCTACCCAATTCACCTTTACCATGTCTTTGGACTGTGGGGAAAACCGGAGCACCCGGAGGAAACCTACGCGACCACGGGGAGAACATGCAAAATCCACAAAGAAATGCCAACCGACCCAGCCAAGGCTCGAACCAGTGACCTTCTTGCTGTGAGGCGAACGTGCTACACACTATGCCACCGTGGCGCCAATAACAAATAAAATAAAAATAAATAAATGTGTGAAAACCTTGACCACAGTCTGCAATATCTTCATCCAATAAATCACACTGACATCACAAATATTAAAACAAAACATTAATGCAATGTTGAGGATTGTACAGTGTAAATTGATAACCCTGGGTAAATTAGGATCAATGTGAAACGTGAATCAAGATAACATTTGATAAAAAAAATTATTAATAAAAAAAACATTTTGAAGAGTGAAAAGCCCTTATTCTATCTCTTGTTTTTCTTTGTGCTCTTATTTTGAAATATTTAGTTTTAGCCCCCTTTGAAACTTTAATTGAGCCAGATTCCAAGCTGTCTAGTGTGTCAGATTTGCCAATAACAGCCACAACCATCAATTAATCTAATCAAGAACTTGATTAGAACCATCCAACATTGTTGTTCAAAAAGCCATCTAAAATAAATATATATATATATGTCACTATAGGGAGGAAGGATTAGTTTGCCTATTAGTTGTGTCTAATTAATGTGAATTTACTAAATCTCACCTCTTCATTTTTGGTCGATATCTCCCAGTGAAATATTGTTTTACATTTAGTTTTGATGCACTTTCAGTTGAAGTCCTGTACCCACATGAGTTACGATCCAATTTCTAATAGAAATCCTGTACAGATTTATTTTGGGATTCATTTTTAATTAATCAACAAATCTATCTATCTATTTATTGTTTTATTTGTTTTATTATTTCTAATTTCTTCAAATTAATTACTCTGGGGTTTTTTTTATGCATTTTTGATGAATGAGCTCTGGTTTCAGCTGCACTCTGTTGTCATAGAAGAAAGGGTTAATTGTACTTTGGTGGACAGACGAGGCTAGGAGATGCTATTTGCATGAGTGTGAACAGCCCCACAGATGTTTTTCACTAGAATATCGATAGCTTTCAATGCAACCTCAAAAATTCCGGTTAATAAGGAACATTCATGATTCTATCTGAACAAAAAGGCACCACAAAGAGAGCTGAGTCAGATCTCACAGGTCTGGCTTCTGATGAGGCCACAGCAGGGAGCCTTCCACGCTGTAAATGTATATAGGATTTTAATATTTACAAGAAACTAGAGGCCATTTGTACGCTGCCTTTCCACTGATGAGAATTTAATGCTTTAATTTGTGTTTCTCCAATAATGCATGTCCCTCTGAAACACTTAGAAAGTTGTAACGAGCAATGCTTCAAAATTCACTTAAGGCTGAGTTTGACTGTCTTATTAAATTTACTGAAATGATGTGTTTAAAAGCCGCTCTCCTGTGACTGTGCTGGAAAGTCTCATTTGTATCCTGCTGAGGTAATACTCTGTCAGAACGAGAGGATATAAAGTGAATACAAAAGCACTCATCTTTGATTAGAAAAGCAGGGCAGTTACTTGCTAACAAGAGGAACGAGGGGGAAAATGCTGCCCTACTATTATAAAACAAAGGATCTTGCTAAACAGTTTCTTTCTAGTCATATCAGGGAAGCACTCTGTTGTACATCTTCATTAAATACAGATAAACAGTACCACACCCTATACAGTATGTAATCATTTTTTGCTGTTGTTCTATGCTTTGGGAGCATATTTGTTTAAATAAGCTAAAGCTTCTAAAATGCCATTCGATGTTAGGCTCGCTTTTAAGAAACAGTTTCATTCATGAATCCTAATTGACTGTTTTGCTCTGCAGTCCCCAGAGTTTCTGCTGTGGCCGTTCTTCATGTGCGGTGGAGGTAGTCTGCACCAATTTTCTGGCGAATGGCTCCCCAGCACACAGTCAGGTCCGTTTACTGCGAGCATATGCAGGGCTGTAAATCACACCTGTCAGTGGATCTCTGCTCTGCTCTCTCAATGCAGCTCCTGCGCTTTTGCATATGATTTGCAAGGGTATGGCAAGCCATTTTAGCTATTATTCTCACTAGTGACGATTATAAACTAGTATTTATTTGCGTACATTTACTGATGCTTTGAATTGATAGTTGAAATTCAACCTGTTTGGAACTAATATTACTAATAATAATTTTCTTTTTTGCTATTGCTACTAGTTAGAATCTCATACAGTTGCAGTTGCAAGTTACATAATTGCAGGGGGAAAACCTAAGACTTTTAGTTGGTAGCCTGTGGTTTGTTATTAACTTTCATACATTTGTGTTATTTAGTAAACATGCTATTTATTAAGTGAACATGGTATTTCAGGTTTCTGTATGTTCCAATTTGCAAGTTCTTATTGAATAGTACCCTTTTTGGTCAGAGCAACTAATGCTTAAAAATAGGATTTTGAAAATGGAATGACATATAACCTACTGATAAAGTAGGCTAAAGTCTGTTTAGTAAGTACTAAGAAAACTAAGGGAAAATTAGCAAATAATATTTGAAATAATGTAGTTCTTAATGAATAAATGGCTTTTTGAGGGGGAATCAATGGAAAAGTATTTTATTACGTCTGGATTTTGTATGAATTCATACATTTTAATTGTACAAAAATAAAATAATAAAAAAAGTTAGCATAAGTTGACCAAAACCCCTAACCACCCTGATCTCACAGGCAAACATTGTTATTTAACAAGGAGGGGATTTTATGCAGAGTTTGTACTATTTGAATCAAACAAAAAATGTATGATTTGTAGAAAAAAACTCAGACAAACCATATCTCACTTATGGGTGAGCAAGATGGCAATTTCATTTGAAGTTGTGTGCTTTGAATTATATGATTTCAACAAAGGAAAAAAGTAAACATGATGTCCCGCCCCTAATCCAGCCCCTAAACATATCACTTGGGTGTGAGCATATGAAAACAGAGGAATATCATGCACAATAAATTCAAAAAAAAATAATTACACATTTTCATTAGATTGTTTTGCAAACAACATGCAAAAAAAAAGATGATTAGTGAGCCTAAATAGATACTGGTCCCTACAGATTTGACTACTAGGAATGAACTTGTGTTAGTAGCCTACTAGTAGCAGTACTGTAGTTCAATGTGAAACGGCTTGCCATACAACGGACGCGCATTTTGAAACAGATTTTTGTTTCATGTCAGTCCAAGTATACTTTTACCATCATTTTCAGTTATAGCCTATGCAATGTATAAAATGCGCGACTGTTGCTCTAAATGAAGTAGCTAGGCTAATCCCCATACTTGAATTTTAATTGAAATTGAATGTAAGTGCAACTTATTGACCATTGCCTACTCACCATAATTGAATAGACCAGTGCAACGATGCTTATTGGCCACACGGGACAAAAGCAGGAAAAAATGACCAGTATGAGGTAGTCTTTGGGTTTCTGCTGCTCTTGGACGGCATTGCCGGTGGATGAAGTGCGGCTGAGGCTCACTCTGGACGGGGAGAGAGGAGCCGCGCCGAGATGCCCCACCGAACCGGACCTCAAGGGCAGACTGTGGCCGTTCTGGTCTCCGTCGAGAGTCTTGTCGCCCCCGACACTGACGGTGAAAGAGCTGGAGGTCTTCACCCCGGTGGGCTCGGTGGTCACGAGCAGTTTCTCGGTCTCGGCTGGTTGCGTGCCGCCGCTCTCCCCCAGATTTGATTTGGCAAACTCCGTATCTGTGTTTATTGCCATTGTGAAAATCCAACGTTGTTACCGTCTCTGAAAGAAAAACTCCTGTTGGTGGTTATAAAATGTTATCAAAGTAGCCGGACGGCGTTAGTTTCCCATTATTTACAATTTCTTTAACTTAAAATGACGCGTTTTAATGTATTCATTCGGTTAATACCTTGAATTAATGATGTCTATGTTGTTGTTCTTTTTCTAAACTAATTAAAACAAGTCAACGAAGCACTTTAGTGTTATTCTCCCATGTATGGCCATCCTCTCTGTGTGATCTGTTTTAATGGATTCAGTTCCGATCAGATCAGTCCCAAATCGGAAGATCGTCTCCTCTGCCCACACACATCAACTAAACCACAGAGATGTGATGCATCTGGACCTCAGCGTTTCCACAGCAGCATCCCTTGAACGGAGCAAAATGCGTAGAAAAAAAGATACAAACGTTCTCGTGCGAAAATGAAAGCGCGGCAGCTTTGGGCTGTTCTGTGATGTTGCAGCAGGTGAAAGTATAGTTGCGCAGCAGTGACTTGTGTTGTTCCTCTCTCACCTCCTCTCCTCTGCATTAGTGATGGAGCTCCTGCAGGACTCCCCATGCAATGCTCTTCCCCCGGGGATGCTGCAATACCTCCTTGTGTCTCTGTGAGGCTTTTAACAGTTTATACCACTATCAAAACATTATTTGTTGGTTTATAAGCCAATTAGTTATTAAAGCAAGTGGTTAAATTGTGGATGGAGAATATTTTAATAAATGCACACCTTCTGATTTCATTTTTTCACATTAATGCACAAGCACAACAAACTGAAGTCATTAGTCAAATTAGTGGATAATCTATGCGCAGTTCCTCATTCGATCATAACTCGATCAGTCTTTTACAGCAGTGTTCATTAGGTGATGATGACAAGCTTTATGTGAGGAGCATATGAATGGGATGGACAAAATGAGGGAAGAGACACAAGGGAATCCCCTTAAAACAATATCATATGATGTAATGGCATTGATCCAGTCTGTCCCTCAACAGATACCATTACCAGTGTTTTCGTGAACCTCAGGGTGTTAGTCGGTGCAGTGCTTACACATAACCAAGTGGTTTCCCAGATTGAGAGTTGATGACGATTATTATTTCAAATATTCATTTACACTTATTTAAAATACAATTCAAAACCATCTTTAAAGTTAACTCTGGGTCATTCTAAACAGGAGTATCATATTTTGCTGGTTACTGGTTAGCTAAAACTGGTCCTAAACCATGATGTTATTACCATACTTATTTGCATATTTGGTGTCGTTGTCATTGATTGGACGAATGCAGCATGTGACTTGTTCATACCCTTAGCATTTACTTATTAATAAACGTTTCTAATACTTAGATATTTATATTGTAATAAATAATAAACTAAACCGATAAGAGTACTGTTAAAACTGTTGTTGTGTGTAATTAAGCAGTTATTTCATTATTATTATTATTATTTTTAAGATTTGTGTAATTGAGTTTTGCAAATGTAGATGTATTCATATGTAAACAATGAATGTAAAACACACAGCCAGCAGCTAGCTCTCTGCAACTCTCACATGGTTGCCCACTGCAACCAAGCAGGGGTGCGCCAGGTCGGTACCTGGATGGGAGACCACATGGGAATGCTAGGTTGCTGCCGGAAGTGGTGTTAGTGAGGGCAGCAGGCGGCACTCAACCTGCGGTCTGTGTGGGTCCTAACGCCCCAGTATGGTGCAGGGGACTCTTTACTGCTCAGTGAGTGCTGTCTTTCGGACGAGACGTTAAACCGAGGTCCTGACTATGTGGTCGTTAAAAATTTTAGGAACTCTTTCAAAAAGAGTAGGGGTTTAATTTGCCAAACCATCCTAACCATCCCCATATCATCCTTTCCACCAATCAGCTGGTGTGTGGTCTGGTGCAATATGGCTGCCGTCGCATCATCCAGGTGGATACTGTACACTGGTGCTGGATGAGGAGATTCCTCCCAATGTGTAAAGCACTTTGAGTGTCCAGAAAGCGCTGTATAAATATAAGGAATTATGCAGAGTTTAAAAATGGATCATCTCTAGCATTGGGAATGTGTATGGTCATTTTGGTATTATGGTAAATAACACTGGTGCCACATTGTGGGACTGACACCACAAATACGGTATTAGCTCTGTTCTTTTTAAACTGTGCTTTTAAATTCCATGTGTGGGCCATTTCTCGACTTTTTGTCACCCTATAGACCAGATTACTCCAGATCTGACGTGTTGTTGTCTAATCATAGCAGTAACTTAAAGTACAATTTTATATGAAATGTTTGTGTCACCTTCAAAAAGTGCTTTTGAGAAATTTTGTGCTAAATCTCGCCCTTTCCCAAAGAGATGAATAATTTTCCTTTCAGTGGGGCGGTAGCATTGCCTTTCCTGTGGCTGTTGGCAACCGCATAGTTCGCCACATAAATTGTACTGTGTGGAAAAACCCAAGGTTAAACATGGCATTAAGGGTTAAGCAGTGTGGAAAAAGGAGCCTTAGCATATTTTGAGCACTTTGATAAACCCCTCTGCTAAAGGATAAGTAATGGATTTTTGGAAAATGACCTACCGTATATGAAAGCCAGTGTAATATTATGTTGTGTCAGCTATTTCTGCAGAATAAGGCATCATTTATTAGTTTTCTGCGCAATAGCAATATTACAGTAACGGTGGAGAATCAAGATAGCTATCAAGGAGACCTCTGTTAATTAAATACATTTGAATAGTCAGTTAAAATTTTTAAATGGCTGAAACTAGATGAATTATTCGTTTTGTATAAGGTAATATTTAAATTACTAGACTGTTTGCTATGCCAGTGAATAAATACTGGGACATGTAAGGAGTTACCATAAAGTTTTGAAAAAAAATGCTAATGAATTAAAAGCCACCACGACAGCAAATGAGTGAGTGCTATTTTATTGGCTGATTAACAAATCTACAGTCGCTATGGTACATTCAGTCTCACAATATAAACAAGAAAAGCAGAAGAAAGGGGCATTATTACAGTGGCCGAGATAGCTTAATGTGCTGCAATTAAAAAAAAAACATGCAATTACAAAAAACGCCAGCAAATTGGGAGAAGATCTTCATCTGTTTGACAGCACACGTGCTGCAAATCCTCACATCGTAAACACATTTTTTTAAAACACACTGCATTTTCACACTACGCAAACAATTTACGCAAATGAGCTGCATTTTCTCACAACACTATCAAATAGCACAGAACACAACGGAAATGTTTCAAGAGGACCCTAAAACATGACATACCCGGCTATTTAGGTTGTGTTTATTTAGGCTAATAAATACTAAAGACACATGGATCAGGTTATTAAAATAAACAAACAAAAAAAACTCAACAAAGATCACCTACAACTTCACAAAGCACAGCCGGGGTCCGTCATGTTTTTGGGTCCACTTGATGATTTTGCAAATATTGTGAATTTTTGTAAATTGTTTGCGTTGTGAGAACATGCAGCACGTTTTTAGAAAATGTGTTTGCATTGTGAGGATTTGCAGAATGTGTGCTGTCACACAGATGAAGATCGTATCTTAATTTGTTGGTGTTTTTTTGAAATCGCATGTTTTTTTCTTAAATTGCAGCATGTTAAGCTTTCTCGGCCACCATACATTACAGGCTTTCATTGGATCATACAGGATCAATAAATCTTAAAAACACATCTTGCTGACTTAACTTTTCTGAGTTGAACTTATACCAACTTATACCAACTTATCTCAACTTATATAAATCAAACTGACAAAAAATATTAAGTCAAACTTTGTATAACTTACAAAATTAGTTGAAATTTGATTAGCTTATTAAAATAAGTTAAAGAAACATAAAAATATTTGTTGTGTTGACTTTTTGTCATATTTTACAGTGTAGGATTCAAGTGTTGCTTTTGTGTTTTGTTTCGTTTTTAATCAAAACTGAGCTACAGTATATGTAAACTGTTTTCATAGTTTCACATTTCCCTAGGCTAAAGATTTAAATATTTAATAAATTGTAAATATTTAATAAATTTAATAAATATTTAATAGATTGAACTTCACATATTAATATTTTTTGCATTCTCCCAATGATAGATTTGTGCTCAAATGAGACACTTGACAGGCCTTTGAGTTGTACTTATGATTACTACTAACGAATTTTAAGTATGCATGACAGTATAAAGTATGTATAGTTGTTTCATTTAAAGAAGCATGACTGCATTATTGCATCACTCTAGAAAAATCTGTAATGCTTAAGACTCGTTATTTGGCGGTGAGTTTCCTGGAGTCATTTGATCTGAGGATTCAGTATCTTGGGCTTCTTGTTCTGGACACATTGGTTCTGGACTTGGTGATGTTTCCTCAGAATCTGATTGCGCCACAAATGTATGAATTGCTTTTAACTGTTCTGGACCAGTTTCTTCTGTGCTAGTTTGTTCTGGGGTCAGATCTTGAGTAGTGGACTGTTATGGGATCACATTATTTGATTGCGTATTCGATTGTTCTGGATCTGATTGTGCCGAGGTCATCTCCTCTGAAGTTGTTTGCATTGAGCTTGCTTGTCCTTCAGCAGGGGCTTCCTCTGGATTTTCCATCTCTTGTTCTGGGCACGTTTGCTCTCGGATCTCTTGGTCTGGATTCTCCAGCTCTAGAGATTCCTGCTCGCTTGCCATTTTTGCAAACATGCCCTTGTACTTCAGCCTGTCCTCCTCGTTTTTTAACTCCATTCTCATTTTGAGAACTGCAAGCTCTTTCCTGATGGTCTTTTTCATGCCTGGGTCCAGATCCAACACCCGCATGAAATCATTTCTGGCTTCGGTTTCATTCCAAACCTCCATGTGTGCTTTGCCACGCATGTAGAAGGCTTTCATTGTTCCTATGAAACACAGAGAATGCTTTCAGCTAGTGGCGTGAAGTAGACGCTTAACACAGTGTTAATACTTTTTCTCTCCAAAAGTTAACACCACTTCTGTATAAGTGTTTTTGTACTTGTTTTACAGTTGAATTGGTGTTTATTTATTTATTTTATTTTGTTTGTTTGTTTGTTTGTTTGTTTAGTTAGTTAGTTAGTTAGTTTGTAATCTTCATCAATTGTTTTCTGTCCTTCTTCCATCTATTTTTTTCTTTTCTGACTGTAAAACTATATAGCCAGTTTTGACTTCTATCAGTGGTGTAAATACTTGAGGAAAGGTACCAATGCTTGCCCAAAAATGTAGTGCGAGTTAAAATATCTGTCCTAACTACTACACAAAGTAAGAGTAAAAAGTAGCCCTTCTGAAAGGACTCAAGCGTAAGACTCAAGGTAACTTATACCATGCACATTAAAATGTAGATTACATCAGTTTTATTTTCTTTTATTTCCATAAACAGATGGTTTACAGATGGTTTTTAACTAGGGCTGGGCCGATAAATAATATTGTGATAAAATTTTATGTCAATAACAATAATAAGCTCTGGGGTTTATTTACTCTATATTGATCTGAAAGCCAATCACACAACAGAAATGTGCAACAATGGGAACCTAAAAGTGTGTTGATATAAGAGATGTACAGAATTTTGGGCCACCAAAAATGTATCCGCAGATAATGTTATGGCGTTTAATGGACCCTCAAATTTTTGTGGCTTCAGTCATTGTTGGGTACTCTTTTAAATCTGGAAGCATTAACAATCTATATCAAAATATATATATCGTTATAATTAAATATGGAAAATGATTATAAATATTGCATTTCTGCCATATCGCCCAGCCCTATTTCTAACTAAATTATTTGCCATTATAGACTATAAATTTAAAATTTGAGATTAATTTAATGTAAGAACACATGACATTAATATATGCACCTATCATGAGCAGACAGAAAACAGGTTCGTGCATTTATATGCTGAGCCAAAGCTGTGTAACCTCAAAATCTAAAAAGAAATGGGCAAAAATGTAGCTGTGACAATGTGTTTACACATATTATGCACTTTGAATGCTGAATAGTAAGCTATGAGTGTCCAGCAGTTGGTGCCACAAACCAAATTCGTGCTGCACTGGTAGAATACATGCAAATTTTTGAATGTATTTAAAAACGTAACATTCTGTAGTGCGTTCAGTTATTGTTTAAGCCATTTGACGATTTCGGTCATCATACAGTATGCACCCGTCCCTCGGTTGTGTGTAAATATTTTGGGTGTTTTGGGGCACTTATAATGTTCCACACTTTTTGCAGCATTTATAGTGTCCATGTCTTGAGTTTGATTTTTCTGTGCGCTTTGATTGAACATGAATTATGGGACTGATTATCTCACGAGGAAACATAACTATTTTACGTCTTGTCAGTTTAGTGGCTAATTCATATAAATTTATAGTGTTCAGTTGTACAAAAATGTATGATTTTAAAAAGGAGCAAATTGCACGGATGAGATCATACGAATTCATACAAATTATAGCCACTAAATTTAAAACTTACGAATTGGCGTGAGATCGTCTTGGATTATTATACTTAGGCAATCACCATACACAATTAAAAATAGACATTTAATGTAGTGAATGCAGGTCTAAGGAAAGTAGTGCATTAAAAGTACAGATATGGCACAAAAATGTACTCAGGTAAAATAAAAAGAACAGATTTTTTAAAACAAACTAATTAGTAAGATACATTTCCTAAGAAAACAATCTCAATCACAGTAATTTGAGTATTAATTTTTTTACTTTACACTACTGCACCATAAAGACAGACTAAATAGGGCAAAAAGCAATAGTTTCAATGTCAAAAAAACACAAAACAAAAAGGACAAAAAACTACAGTAATGTAAAGATAGACACCCTCACTGACGAGTCTATGTGCAAAAGGATTAAGAAAAACCAAAAAAATTTTCTCGCTTATAACTATTGGAGGTAAAAGCTATTTCTAGTGTGCATGTGTCAAGCCTCTTTCTCCATGCACACTAAAAGTAATGTACACACGTGCATAAAAAGAGTTGATTACAGTTTGGGCTGCTCACCAGGGTGCTGGTTGATGATGTCACTTGTTTGTTCGATGACCTCATAGTATTCCTCCATGCGCAGCATACACTGACAGTAGTTTAAAGTGAGTGTGTTGGCCATCTTCTCCAGTTTTAGCCAGGGCGCTTCCCATGCCTTTTCCTGAAGAATTCAATGAGATATATAGCATTTACAATTCCTACACTGAAAAAAAATCTAATATTTGTTGGAAGCAATATATATGGGCTGATTTTAAACAAATAAGCTTAGTAAAGTTTATTTCATTTGTTTAAATTCAGCCCATATATATTGTTTTAAACCACTTACCTTAAAAATAATTCAATGAATAATTTTTTTTTCAGTGCAGGACATACACACTGGCCACTTTATTAGGCACACCTGTCCAACTGCTCGTTAATGCAAATTTTGTAATCAACCAATCACATGGCAGCAGCTCAATGCATTTAGGTATGTAGACATGGTCAAGACGATCTGCTGCAGTTCAAACTGAGCATCAGAATGGGGAAGAAAGGTGATTTAAGTGACTCTGAAAGTGGCATGGTTGTTAATGCCAGACGGGCTGGTCTGAGTATTTCAGAAACTGCTGATCTACTGGGAATCTCACTCACAACCATCTCTAGGGTTTACAGAGAATGGTCAGATAAAGAGAAAATATTCAGTGAACGGCAGTTACGTGGGCGCAAATGCCTTATATTGATGCCAGAGGTTACAGGAGAATGGCCAGACTGGTTCAAGCTGATGAAAAGGCAACAGTAACTCAAATACTCAAAAACATCTATGAACGCACAACACATCCAACCTTGAGGTGGAGGCGATGTATGTGCAGCCGACAAATCAGCAGCAACTGCGTGATGCTATCATGTCAATATGGACCAAAATCTCAGGGATTTTTCCAGTACCTTGTTGAATCTATGCCCAGAAGAAGTAAAGCAGTTCTGAAGGCAAACAGGGGTCCAACTTGGTACAAGTAAAGTGTACCTAATAAAGTGGCCGGTGCGTGTGTTTATCAATAATTCAGCCAGTTTTTCTAAAACCTGCAGACAGTTTGTCTTACCAGCTTTCTGCTTGGCAAGGCAGTTATTTTTTCATTTAAAACATAGTACAACTCTATATATTCCATACCACTACTAGCAAACCAATATACTTAAAATATGCATTACACAATTTTTTTCTTTAGAAATATTTAGTCGCAAGCTAGTCATTGAATGTACTTTTTTAAGTCACCAAAGTACTGTGTAATGGATTCTAGTAATTGTAAAAACTGTATTTTTGTCTCACAGTGTAGTCATTTTTAAGCTACCATGTGTGTTTTAGACATGCATTCTTACTTTTGACTGTATATTCTTGATGCACATAATGGCTTCCTTATACTTGTGTGTGGCGTCCTCATACCGGCCTTGTTTGAAGAGCTTGTTTCCTTGACCGTGGAGGACAGGTACCGCTTTCAGTCTCTCATCGTCATTCAGAGCCCACGACTCTCTGTCATACTCACTGGGCTGCTGTACCTGAACCCAAGATAATTATAGTGTTACATTTAAACAAAATGTCCAGTAAACATGATAGGCATCTTCTAAGACTTGTATTAACAGTTTTGAAAATAATCCCATAGCTCTGCCTAGTGGTTGTTTGGTGTGCTGCGCTAAGAGCCAAATTCACAGATCTTTTTTTTTTTCAGCAGAAATCCTATTATTGATACACAATTAATTACCCATAATGCATATTTGGCTTTTAAGTTATTAAATTATTGAGCAGTCTGGAAAGAATAATTCCCAAAATATGTATTCATGTTGCATCTTTCCAAACTTATGATGAAGGTTGCAAATAAAATCTGCAAGCTAAAGCAGTGTTAGTTACATAGTATATGCTGATTAGTTACACAGTAACTAACACAGCTTAACTGCTCATTGTGTTGATATTAGCATTAACTACATAAAGTTGTCTGTTAATGTTATTTATCAGAGTTACAAAGTACTCAGTTGCGGAGGATTACCGTCCACCATAATCACTGTCTGTCGGTAGCCTGTGGTCCAGAATGTTTTCAGATGCCCGAGGATGGCAAGAACGAGGAGCTACATATCACAGATCAATGTGGAAAACTCTTGGAGGTATGAAGTGTTTAATGCGTCATCAGTCATCCGTATTGGAGGCACAGAATGTAAACAATACCACAGGACCAAATTCGCACATATTTTGCAGATTATTCATGTTTATTCTTATTATGACCAGTCAGGTACGTTAAAAATTAGGATAATATGTTCAATAAAGAGCCCCTATTATACATTAAAAAGGGTCATATTTTGGTTTTGGGGGTCTCCAACAGCAGGCTAATATGCATGCATGGTCAAAAAACACTTTCATTGTCTTATATTTTGCATTTATTTTTACCTCATTATCCCAGCGACTCCTATATGAATCGTTCAGCGCTTCATTTGTTCCAAAACCCTTCCTTAGCTCGATGCTAAACTGTGCTGATTGGACCGATGACCCATTCTGTTGCGATTGGTCGACATCATTCAGCACGAGAGAATGCCCACCACAGCTTATCAATATTGAAGTAGTCATAGTGTGTGCGAGAGCATATCAGCCAACACCTGTTTTTCCGGGAGTCGCCCGTATTTCAGACACCTCACTCCCGAAACTAACCCCCCGGTCTCCCAGCACATTGCTCTATCTTTAACCATAAGTAAAAACAGCGACACACATGCAGTAACACAGTGGCAAAAGCTGAACCATTATGAAACAGGACCGCCGCATGTGTGTAGGAGAGCTGATGTAGCCATAGCAACGACAAACAGCAGTGAAACGCAGCTCACAAATGCATTTTAATCCGTAAACAAAGGGTCACACGTCATGTTTACAACGTGCTTTTAGACGCGATATGAGAATACAAGTTAACCAGAGACACTTCAAGCGTTAAAAAGTTACAAAACACAATTAAATGCATCATTTACAAGCTAGAGAAAATAATGAGGCAACCGTTTTAATCGCACGAACTCACACTTGTTGGATAGCAAGCCAGGAAATGTCCCAGTGCTCCCAATTGCTAGTCCACCCCTGCATACATCAAGTCTTTTCTAATCCTTCCTTTAACAAACGGTCGACGAATCCTCCGTTGTAAGCGTGTAGATTTCAGAAGCACTCCTCAGAGGGAACACAGCACATGGCTGGGCTATAATGCTGAGGCATTTCTGCAGAACTAAACCTCAACCACTGACTCTTTACACTCTCATCTCTGGTTCATCTGCACACTTCCTATAACATCCAGCTGAGCACAGTGCTCTTCTCTGTGTTGCCAGATGTAGCAGACTGATTCCAGTCCAAACCCTGTCCAAAAGGTTTTTACCTGCACAATTAAATTCAAAACTGCCCAATATGGCAACCTTTGCTCGCCGCTGTTGTTTGTGGGTGGGGCTGGGGGTTTCAAATCTCCTGGGGCTGCACTCGCACAAATGGGCAGAGCTTATGTTTCGTCTTCACGTCATGCCGAAACGGCTAAAGACTCGTAAGCACGGCGACTCGTTTGAGGAACTATGAGTCGACTCTTTTATAGATGAATCAATAGTTTTAAACGCTGTGCACTTTCAGATTTAAGCCTTAGCTGGACATTTCACTTCACTTAGAGCTATGTTACACACTGCATGCAAGCTCATTTTCAAAAACCCATAATAGGGGCTCTTTAATACTACTCATACAAATGTTTTACCATCTAATAAATTCAATTTGTCAAAACATTACAAAGTCTTTCACTATAGGATTTTTGCAGCTTCTACGTTCTCTTTTCCAGTAGTTTAGACAGCATAAATAGACAGAACAACATATAGTAGTGTATAAACCATTGTGCAATCCATGATGATCTGAGTATAACCGTGCATACGAGTAAAATCTTGACGTCCCTGTAAACGCAAACCTTCTGTTATATAGAATCTGTGCTTTTGAGAATCAAATAGTACATTTTCTCAATGTGCCGGAAAGTGTTGAATTCATACCTTTAGAAGCTCCATGACAAAGTACAGCGGCTGTGGTTCTTTCTGGAGCTCGTCCAGATCATCGTAGCCCAGGCTGTGGTAGGCAAACATATTGGCCATGCCGCAGGTGTGAATGTGCCAGTCCACTGGATCTTTCCCCTCTGCGATACGACGCAGACTCTTGGCCACTATTGGATACAGCCCAGTGTGCTTTAAAACAAACAAAAAAGACACACAAAGCACTGAAGCTTACTTCTAAACTGTAAAATTAGTCATTGTTTTCAGAGTAAATGTGTTATGTATTGGATTAACTGCAGATATTTCAAATGCAGACTATTTTTTTTCTTAAGCTTGTGTCTGACGTGTTCATAACTGTGTGTGTATTAACAGTCTTGGCGTTCCCATAATGCTCAGGGCTGTTCAGTAATCTATCTCAGGTGTTGGAGCAGGGGTGGCAGCTGTAAATGATGATAATAGCGTGTGGAACAGACTCGGATTAATCCTGTTTTGTAAGGATTTAAAGCGTACGACGCACTCCTGTGTGTATTCTACAAGTGTGTGTGACTATAGCGAATCATAAAGGTCAGTGACTGAAATGTCAGTCACCAGGTCTCATCTGAAAGCATTTACTGTGTGAAGAGTTACTCGGTTACTTCAGCTTTAATTACATAAACACTGTTATGAGGAAGTTTCGTAACGAGGGTCCCGGTATTTGTTAAATAACACAAACATGTTCCAAGTTGTTTCACATGGTATTTAATGGTTTTAGGAGGTGGCTGTTTGTTTATTACTCAATGTTTTAATGGCGAAAATATTTTCCAATAAAAGCTTCACTTATCCTTTCTAGAGCCTTATTCACATTGGAGAAGAAAAATCTATCTATCTATCTATCTATCTATCTGTCTGTCTGTCTGTCTGTCTGTCTGTCTGTCTGTCTGTCTGTCTGTCTGTCTGTCTGTCTGTCTAATTATCTATCTATCTATCTATCTATCTATCTATCTATCTATCTATCTATCTATCTATCTATCTATCTATCTATCTGTCTGTCTGTCTGTCTGTCTGTCTGTCTGTCTGTCTGTCTATTTATTTATCTGTCTGTCTGTCTGTCTAAGCAACTGATTCAAAATTCATAATTACAGGAAATATTAATAACTAACGAAATTGTTGCAAATAGTAATGCAGTAATAATATTACAATAGTAATGCAACCAATTAGGATGTTTTATTGTTTGTATGATTTCTGAAGGATTGTGTAAGACTGAAGTAATGATGCTAAAAGATTTACTTTACATTTACAACAACAAATGACATTTAAATGCATACAAAAACAGTTATTTCAAATTGTAACAAACTTTTACAATTTTACTGTACAGCCTCGGGAACTGAATTTAAATAACAAGCAGAATTTAAGTTAAAGTTTGAAGAAATTTGTTTGTACAATTTAAAGAAATGTAAATGTAAATAAATAAATAAATAAATAATTGTTTAAAAAAAACTATTTAAATAAATAAATTAAAGAAAAGCATATGGTTGTTATTGTTGTTAAATAATTATGCAAATATCAAAAGCATAAAACATTATATTTAACAATGAACGTAAAATGTTTATTTTAAATAATGTATTATGATCATTGTTTTTTTTTGTGTGTGTTTTTTTTTATCCTCTCCAGGACCACATGGAGGATGGCAGTGTACTTACGATGACATCACACCAGAACTCAGCCACCTCTCCGATATACATGGACATGAGCAGCGTCTCCCACACGTCCAGCTTAAACATGTTCCCGATCACCATTTCCATGGGCATCCCAGCCTTCTTGCTGTCATCAATCACGGTACGTTCATCATTGCAGAGCTGTGTGCGGAAATGAAACGTCACCTGTAAGAAACAAGAGAGACATGATTGGATCTTTTTAAATCAGCTGTTCATTAATTTTCTTTTCGAATTAGTCCCTTTAATCTGGGGTCGCCACAGCGGAATGAACTGCCAACTTATCCAGCAAATGTTTTACACAGCGGACACCTTTACACACTCTTCACACACATAATCTATGGCCAATTTAGCTTATTCAATTCACCTATGAATGTCCTTGGACTTGTGGGGAAAACTGGATCACCTGGAGGAAACCCACGCGAACACATGGAGAACATGGAAACTACACACAGAAATACCAACTGACCCTGCCGGGGGCTCGAACCAGTGATCTTCTTGCTGTGAGGTGATTGTGCTACCCACTGCGCCTGTGATGCCAAATCAGCTGTTATTTTCACAAAAAATAAATTACCAGTCATTAGGGAAATCCTTTATTTACATCATAAGGTGTTATATATAACTCCATATGACTCAGGGGTCAAGTTTTTCAAATATCTTCAGACCACTTTGTTTTTTTTAGATTAGATTAGATTCAACTTAATTGTCATTACACATGTACAAGTACAAAGCAACGAAATGCAGTTTAGGTCTAACCAGGAGTGCAACAGCAGCAAGTGCAGAATACAGGTATAAATTATAAAGTTCAGTAATTAAAAAAACTATGGTGATATTTACAGATGGATGTACTATGAACATTATATACAGGTTGCATTATATGAACAGAGATTTACAATAAATGATTATACATCCAGGTTGCTATTAATAATCAGAAGTGTGCAGATAGATAAACATAATTACAAATGTATATGTACATCGAGTATGTACAGTTCAAATAAATGAATCAGTGCAATGTAGGTTGCTATTAATAATCAGAAGTGTGCAGGTAGAAAAACATAATTACAAATGTATATGTACATATGTTTTCACTTTAAACATGGTAAATGTGTTTAAAACTGCACATAATGTTGTTCAATCAATCAAAACAGTCTCTGCTTCTCCGAAATATGCTGTATAATCCCATAAGGGCAACCAATTATGTATGTGATAAAAGTATATGATCCTTAGACACATTTAGACCCATATTAGTCCTCTCACATCCTGGAAAAGTGTCTACTGTTCCAAATACATGTACTAAATACATACATTTTTCTCTACCGTTGTTTATAGTTGACACCCACCAAGTGAAGTACTGTATATTTATAAACTAATTTCAAGAGGATCTCGTGCTTATGATTGAACACAGCTGGTCATGCATTAGCCAATTCATGATTCACCAATCAGTCGATTCCTAAGTCAATATAAATACCCTAAGTTCCATATCACAGCCATCTTTTTTTTTTTGGAAGAGTCCCCCCATCCACCCCTACTCCTCCTTTCTTACATAGGTGATACAGTGGCCCAGTGGTTAGCACTGTTGCCTCACTGCAAGAACACCACTGGTTCTAGTCCTCACCAAGCCAGCCGATGTTTCTGTGTGGAGTTTACACGTTCTCCCTGTGCTCACGTGGGTTTCTCCTGGGTCCCCCGGTTTCCTCCAACCATCCAAAAACATGCAACTTAAGTTAATTGACTAATCAAAATCGGCTCTGTAGACGTACACTTAGTCAGTAGTTATCTCTAAGAGCAATCACTATCTGTTCGTTAGCTACTACAGCAAAGGAGTTTCGAGATCTACCTGAGCTCAAACTCCCCTCTCGCCCTACAACGGGAGGGAGCCCCGGGCTCGAGGATCTCATAAGCTCAGGGCTCTCTCCCGGAACAGCATGCTGAACACGCTTTATAACTAATCAGCAGCTAAGTGTGAACTCTTAAAAATGTCATTCAGTGTGAGGGCAGTTTATATACCAAAAATTATTTTGCAGCAACTCACTATCCTTCGGCTTAGTCCCTGATTTATTAGGGGTCACCACAGCAGAATGAACCATACGCATATGTTTATGTGGTGGATGCCCTTCCAGCCAAACAGCAATAATTATTTATTGAAATTATTAAATGACTCCATTTATTTTCCTACTGCAGCCTCAAAATACAAATTATTTGTCGTTTGAAATGTTTATAGTTTGTCAGAGCCCTTTGTTTTACCCATTTGTCAGCAATTTAATCATTTTAATTATTAAACAATTTAGACTGATCACTTATTCTTTTAAATATTTTAATATGCAGAGGTTAAAAAAAGTATTTTGTTTCAGTTTTACATAAATATATGACAGTGCATGGCGAAGGAGCATTATTTCACTCAAATGTAGATTTTCAAATTATTTAAAAGATGTAAAAAAAGCTTGGTTATTTTGACCCAAATTTAGTTTGAAACAACCCAGCATTTTTCTTCTATTTAGTATGAAATCGTTTCCTTAGATGCATTTTTATGCAGACACCAAAACGGTACTTGTCTTTGACCCATATATCAGGTTGTACCTTAGTTCCAGTGACAAATTTGGGCTTTGCGCCGGTTCCGCCATACAGGATGGTCTTCTTGATCCCCTCAGCACTTAGAATCATGCTGTCCTCCATGATGTCTGCAGTGTGTTTGTCTGTATTTGTGTGACAGCAGAGGTGTAAAGACTGACTGGATCTGGATTAAGACGGCTGGGATAACAAGATTAGGCCCAACAGCCCCACCTTCTCATCCACAGAAGGGCTTCCCTCAGCATTTTCCCTCTACATCCCTCTCCTAGAACCTTCTGCTCATCCCAACATGGTGGCCCACAGGAATGCTGAAGAAAAAGATGTGATATAAAGTCAGGGAATGGACTCGACGACCCCTTTCACACACATGTGGTGGACAGCTGGATCCCAGTGCTGCTGGTGCCGAGCCCCTGCTGAGACAAACGCGTGAAACAGCTCATCTTATTTATGGTTGTTTTGTAACACTGTCCTGGATTATGGAAGAGAGACACAAAATTACACGCAATTATGGTTTTTACAAGCTATGTCTGAACATCGTGTACCGGCCAAGCTCATATTAAAGCCACTATTAGATATTGGTAAACAGATTGATTTCACAGGACAAAATAATCAAGCTATTATATTTGGCATTAAAAAAAGTGTAAAAACACATGTAGGATGGTACTCTAGTACTGTAAGGTCATACAATCTGTAGCCGTATTACATATTTTCACTGTCTTAAAGGGATAGTAACAAGCAGTTACTAACCCTGAAGTGTTTCCAAGTATTTATGAGTTGTTTTTTCTGTTGAACACAAAAGAAGATATTTCGAAGAATGTTGGAATCCAGCAGCTATTTACATCCATAGTAGGAAAAAATACTATGGAAGTTAATGATTTACAGCATTCTTGAAACATGTGGAGGGTTAGTGGCAGGGCAGAATCTTATTTTTGTTTGTTTGTTTTTGGATGGATGGACTATCCCTTTAAGGATCCTTCAATGCATGTTAAATTGGTGTTGCACATTTCCTGTAGTAGTAACAGAATGTACTGAAGTTTGCATTCATGATATATGAAATCATCTAAGTTTATTTGAAACAGGATATCGCCCTCTGCTGGCCACAGTGTAGACTTTGAGGTCTTCTATCAATTTGGCTCTAAATTTAAGACTTGAATTAGAAGAAAACATTGATATATTATTTGGAGCTCTAAAACAGCTCTAAAAACAAATCAAAATGACTGAATCTTATCTGCAATTAAATAAAAATGTAAAATGTAGAAATGTAATTCACTGTAATTATAAAAACTTAAAGTATCTCAGGGTGCTGCTTAAAAAATGTATTATTTTTGACTTAAGCTGAAAAAATAATATTTTCTTTTATGAAGAGCTTGACTGTCAGTTTTAATTTATTGAATCATTGTTGAGTAATATACATATATATTTATATATATATATATATATTTAAATGTACTTTTAAACAGTAGTATATATCTGGTACGAGACATTTTGTGCTTATTCTGAATTCTTTTCATAGATGAAAGTTGTAATCTTCTGCTCTTAAAAGACTTCCAAAAGCTGAATTATCAGTGTTGCCATGGGTACAGGCCTGAATCTAGCATAAAAACATCATGGTGTTGTTAGTTTAACTGAAGCAGTTATTTCTATGATTAGTCACATTTGTTGCACTTTTTTTTTTTTTTTAATTTAAATTTACATGTCATTCTTGTTGTTTTTTTGACTGTGAAAGAAAATAAAATGACATAATTTGGAGGGGTTTTTTTTAAATACCACAGGTGGTATTCTCCATCCTGATGTTATTCTTATTGGCTAATAGATAACAATACATTGGAGAATTGGTGAATTATAATAACTATATAAAAGTGAATTAATAATATTCATGAAATCTTATTCGCTCATCTTAAGCAGATGAATATTTTTTGCTTTAAAAAAAAGATATAGTTGATTTGTGGATGTTTTGATGGCTGTATATGCTGAATCCTGCAGTGCGACGGCTGTAAGTGGGTCTGATCTCTGCAGCTCTGTGATTGCTCACCTGCCACAGACGCAGAAGGTCATTAATGATGCTGTAAGTGAGGTTTGGTGTCAGAGTGAGTCATGGAGACTGCGTCAGTTCACCCACGCATGCTGCGTCGTGCAGCCACGTGTGCATCACTGAAATGACGCTACGTTGAAAACTTGAATATTGAGAGGAAATCAGTGAAATCTGCTCATGTAATGCGAGACTCACTGCTGGGCTCAAAACTAAGCTTTGATTGCGAATTCATAAAGAGATGAGGACATGGTGAAACGGACAGAATGATTTGGCAGTGTTCAGCTGAGTATGAGTCTGTGCGTACTTGTTTATGTGGTTTACGTGGACAATTGTGTAATGATGTGGATTGTGCTCTATGATGGCTTACAAGGACATATAATACAAAACGCTTAAAAGTCACACTTAATGGGGTTTTTGACGTTCAAAATTTGCCCCAGGTTTCCTGTGAGGGTTGGGTTTAGGAGAAGCGTAAGGCCATAACAAGCTATTTTTACAATTTGAAATATATTAAGTTTTTGGAGAGTCTTCATAAACCATATATTCAAGTACACACATTTGTTTTTGTGAAAAGTGGGTACATTACACAGGTTTCCATTCATTTTATACTGTCCAAACCATATATTACATTGCCCTCGACCCACCCCACCCCTAAACCCAACCATCACAGGAGACTGTGTGCAGCTTTACTGTCTGATTAAACTCATTCTGTGGGGTTTATAGGCTTTTTGAGAAATGAGGACGTCACCGATGTCCTCATATTTCACCTCCTTTTTGTAATACCTGTGTCATATCTATGTCATTATACAGATTTGTGTCCTGACATGTCACAAAAACACATACACACACACAAATGGGGTTTATGAGGACTCAGCGTATTAGACATACTGTATTTTATACTGCTTTTTTTTTTTTAATGGCTTTTCCATTCCCTTGTCTCTACACCCAATCTTTACAGGACTTCACAGTTTTGAATTATGAGAACTCACGGCATCCAAAAATCACATAACAGTACAAGGTCATAGCCAATTATACTCTAGGTCAGGGATTACCAAACTTGTTCCTGGAAGTCCGGTGTCCAGCAGATTTTAGCTCCAACCCTAATCAAACACACCTGAACAAGCTAATCAAGCTCTCACTAGGTATACATGAAACATCCAGGCAGGTGTTTTGAGACAACTTAAACCCTGCAGGGACACCGGCCCTCCAGGACCGAGATTGGTGATCCCTGCTCTACAGTAGGTCATACCCATGCTACAATACAATTGCCCTTGTAAACCCCACAAACAAGTACATACATACTCACACACACATTTTGGTTTATGTGGTTTACAAGGACACAAAATTGTGACATGGGTATGACCTAGTTATCACAGTGTTAAGGTGGATTATGCAGACATGCCTCTAGTCCTTGTAGTTCAAAACTTAAAAATCATTCTAAATATGTTTTTTCTCTACTTTCAGATTTTGCCAAAGGGTTTTTCCTGTCCTGTGAAGGTTGATTTTAGGGTAAGTCCATGATAAGCTTTTTTTTAATAAAATAAATTACATTATGTCTAACAAATTAAGTCCTCGTAAACCATATGGTATGAGTGCGAGTGTTAGTGTTGTCCTGCCTTGTCATAATGCAACCCTCTTTGCTGACCTGACATTACTGTAGGACACATCCTGTGTTAGGAGAGGAAGTGGTATCTGAGACTCCATTCCCCTTTAGGGAGTCCATTTTCTGCGGCCTTTTCACATATCCTGTGCTCTGCTTTTGGATGACAGGACACATGTGTCAGGAACTCTACAGTCACCCACGGTTTACTGAGCCTCCCATCACTGTTCTTTTACAATGCATATGACAGAAAATGAGTCCCGAAAATTCCTGTAAAAGAGCTTTTACACTAGAGGAACATTTTTGTAGCTTTTTTTCATTGATGGAAGTTCCAGCTTTTTACCATGTTCGCATTGCAGTAAGTTGATACACTCTCAGAAAAAATGGTACAATGTTGTACCAAAGAAGGTACAAACCCTTGTCACTGGGGCGGTACCTTTTTATGGGACAGAATTGTACCTTAAGAAAAGAAACAAATTTGTACCTTTTAAGGTCATGATTTGTACCATGGGAAACCAAAATGTACCTTTGTTTTTAAAAACCTGCAGATACAATATTGTAAACTTTGTGAAAGGTACCTTAACAGTGTCAAAAATGCTTACCAAACATTTATTAAAATGCCTTAAATGTTTAGTTTACGATACCTATAGTTTTATGTTTTACCAGTTGTTTTGTATTATTGTATTATAGAACTAAACATTTAAAAGTATCTTTAAACATATACTTTTAAATTTTCTTGTTTTAATATGGAAATTATTCATAAAAATCACTTTGCCTTTCCAGTCATATTTATTTTCATAGATACTGTAATAAAGAACTTGTTCAACACTTTTGTACCTTTTATATGAGAACAATTGTGTACCTTCACTTCAGTTGTACCATAAAAGGCACAGAACAGTATCATAAGAGGTCTTTTCAGTACCATATAAGGTACAATTTTTACAAAGGTACAAAACTGTTCCTCAAGGAACATTATTTGTACCATTGTGTACCTTTTTTTCTGAGAGTGTAAGATTGTAGTTCTAAGATTTATTTTTTTGCCTTTATTGTGATAGGACAGTATATCGACAATATGAAGTTTGGGCATGTGGCTCGTCAGAATTTGCACGTCGGCACACTGCCCATGAGGCTATCGGAACCAACATAAGAACACTTTTTGAGTGAGCTGAATAGGCTTACAATGCTTACAATGCCATATAATAACTAATGCCAAGTTCAGACTGCATGATTTTAGCCCCGATTTTGACTCGCCGACGGGTTTTGAGAAATCGTCGACAAATGCCTGAAATCACAGGCAAATCGGTGCTCATTCACGTGAGTAATAATCACACAATATGAACTATCAAAGACGCGATCTTAGAGAATCGCAGATGAGTCGCCGATGCCCGGGAGATATTTGACGTGCTGAATATCTGGAGCTGTTGGCGATTCAAATCATGCCGTGTGAAATGTGTTTTGACTGAAACTAACATCGGCGATCACCTACAGCCAATGAGAGAGCAGCATTCATTAGTGTGGGTACCTGCAGGCCAGCGGGAGGTTATGGGAAAAGTTAAAAGCGCTCATTTTCAGTTTATTCAGACACAAGAAATAGGGGGATAATAAGTGTAAATTTGGCATGAGCTCCCGTGCCTGCTGGGCTTGTCATGTGAGCAATATCACAACCTAACCCGGTCCAAAAATTTAAAAGTTGATGGGAAATTGCTAATTCCTTTCAAAGCCAGGTGAGCAAATATGCATTTTCTACCCCATCAAAGGCTTCTTTCTCGTTATGTAGTTAATAATAAAATATATACTACGTGTTTTGGCTGTGAGACGTAGTTTGGACAAAGTTGTCTGCGATTCTTCCTATTTTGAAGTCATGCAGTGTGAAACTCCCTGTCGCCGATCCATCTTGCAGTGCAAACAAAGCAGCGACAAAACGCTAGCCCAGATAGTCATGCAGTATGAAAACATCTGTGACACGACTACTTTGAAAACCATGCAGTCTGAACTCGGCATAAGTGATTTAACTATACCTTGATTGGATAAATAAATGCCATACAAAATACTGGCAAAGCGATACAAGGAAGATAGCATACAGAAAGCTGACAGCAATGAGATGTACCTGTTGCCTTTGTCTGTGTTGTTGTGTTGTAATTTATTGAATGGCATGCTTGATGTCTCTGTCACTTGAGTTTAACGTGAAGGTGAGAATACAACCAGGAAAAGGGCCCAAGGGGAAAATTAGTTCTAAAAGGGACCAAGGTGGTGGCTAGTTGCTTTAATTGAGTTACTACTGTATAACTTAGGGTGACTGCGTTTTATTTTTCAAACAAGAGGACAGGGTGCTTACGGGAATGCTGTAAGCACTTGACAAATGTGTTCACATTATCACCATGTTACTAAATGTTAATAGTAATATCATCTTGTCCATTAAACCTTTCGTTCCCAAGAATAGAATAATAGCCAAACAACAATTAGAAGCTGGACACGTGTTTTTTGTCTCAAAAAGAGAATGTGTGGCTACCCTTTTTATCTACTTGGTAAAAAACTGCCCTGTATGACAAACTCATCACAAACTAGTCTTGGGGTGTTCATGTTTCTGTTCACGTCCTCTATCAGAACATGATCCAACATGTTCAATCCTCAAATTTGAGGTAGCAAACAGGATGCAGGATTGCAATTAGAATTTCAAAGCGAGAAAGTACAATTTTACAAGCGAACTGAAACTGTTGAATGATAGATAGCTCACTGTTTTGAGCAGAAGACAAATAGGTGGGAATAAAGATAAACGTCAAAATCTCATGGTAAAGCCACTAGCTCAGAATATCTCTCAAATGACAATGTTTGTTGGGTATATAGGCCAGCAGTGATGAGGATGTGGAAGTCATCTAAGGAGGTAGAAATCATTAACCAGTGGCATGATGGGAGATGGTGGCACCAGAATGCACAGTGAGACAATGACAGGCTGGTGGAGGGAGTTGCGCTGGCAATGTTCTGTTGGGAAACACTGGGTCCAGCCATTCACATTGATGCAAATTTGACCTGTGCTTGCTACCTAGTGTTTTAAACCAGAAACATTCCTATATTCCTGACAATAGTGTTCCCAAGTGGAAGTAGCCTTTTTCAGAAGGCTAATGCACACTGCCACAGTGCATACCATGCTTAGACATAGTTTAAAGTACATAATGACGAGGTCCTGGCCTCCAAAAATCTTAATCCAACTGAGCATCTGTTCAAAGGATCTGCTGTTAACCTCTTGGTGCACACTGGAAAACCTCAGTGGTCTTGTAGAGTCCACAACTGGGTTAGTCAGAGCCGTTCTGGCAGAATGCAAAGGACCAACTGTACCATTGGTCATAATGAGCCATTGGTCATAATGTTTCAGTGCACTGCTGTAATCCCCAGCAGTGAGGTGAGTGTGTAATACCTGTGAGCTCCAGCAGGAGGGAGTCTGTTTGTTTCACTTTGTTCTGAGTTGATCAGAGCTGCCTGGACCTGCAAAAAGACACACCTGTAAAACTATTCCCTGATAAATATTCCACAGTCAGCACTATCCAAGAAACGCAGGTACTGTTTAAAAAAAAATGAAGCATAAGGGTCTTCAGTGGGATCAGGATCAATCATCAAAAAGATAGATTAAATTAAAAGACATGGATCTGAACGTATTCATACTTCTATAGTCAATATATGTGTTTTATAAAAACATTTCTCTGGCTATAAACTGTTACCTGCAATGAACAACTACACAAGAGCTGGATCTTGTGGATTGGTGCTATATTGATATATTTGCAAGTAATATATTTGACATCATATAAGAAGTTATTGTGATCCCAAATGCCTCTTTAATCAGTATTCCATCGGTCACTAAATAGTAGGTAGTTGAACAGTTAGTTACATATTCATATGCACACGCAAGAAAAGGTTGTATTCTTAGTTCCCTGCAATAATACTGCAAGATACACACTCCTGACAGGATAATGAATTTAAAGTTGACAGTGTCATGTTGGCCTTTGGGATCCAGGGCAACGAGTGGCCCGATATCTCCCCGCTGGAGCCTCATGTACCTCCCCTCGACCTTTAGTTACATACCACCGCGCATAGCAGGCAGTACAAAGGGCACATGAGCGCACACTCACACACCGAGCGCCTGCTGACACAGCCACCTTCCCACCATCATGTGGGATGAGCTATTCTATAAGCACCGTCACTCAGGGAGACCAGCTGACTGGGATATTCTTGGATGACTGGAGAATCAGATGGTCCAGCTTGCAACCCTGAATGCTCCTTAACCTCTTCGGACTGTAGAGACCTGCGGTGTCCAAGGGCAGATCTATGACAGACAGCACAGACACTCCATCAGCCAAAGCCTCTCAAAGTTAAAGAGTCTCTCTAAGCATGGCATTATTTAACACAGAGACCACCGTCTTCTCTACTACAACACAGTTGCAGATGTCGCTTTGCATTTAGGTTTACATTAACTGTCGTTTGCTTACTTGGCAAACAGGTAAATGTACTTGCCAGTTGTGGTAAAACGGTCAAAGACACACTAGAGTCTGTGGCTTCACTAAATTCAAACCTGCCATGCTTCATTAATACAACATGTAAGCTGAAAGGCCTGTATACTACTTGATTTTCTTTCATTTTGTGCGTCTCAAAGACATGTCAATAGATGTCCACATGTGAGGGGGTTACAGATGCTCTTGTTAAAACAGTTACAAAGACATTTGTCACCTCTGGAAAGAAAGGGCAAGGGTACTGAACAAAAAAAAAGCAAAATATTGAGAATGCTTTGAAAGGCCAGAGGTGTTGCTACAGTATGTGCCCCAGCTGGGTCCGTCATGTTTTTGGGTCCCCTTGAAACATTTCCATTGTGTTATGTGGATGTTTGCAAGTGTTTTGACCAATTTGTTGCGCATTTCTTCCATTGTTTGTGTTTTGACCAATTTGCTGCGCATTTCTTCCATTGTTTGTGTTTTGACCAATTTGCTGCGTGTTTCTTCCATTGT
>CAIGQQ010004837.1:19902747-19946222 GCA_903798035.1 Danio albolineatus | reverse complement strand
ATAGTTTACTAGATATTTTTCAAGATACGAAAGTGCAATTTAAAGGCTTAACTAGGTTAAGTTTGGGTAATTAGGCAAGTCATTGTATAAGGATGGTTTGTCCGGAAAATCGAAAAAATATAATTTGCTTAAGAGGGCTCATAATATTAACATTATTATTATTATTATTTTTTTTAACAAAGCTGCTTTTATTCTAGCCAGAATAAAAAAAACAAGACTTTCTCCAGAAGAAATAATATGGGAACTACTGTGAATTTGTTTTATTTCTTTTTTTTTTTCAAGGCCAGCCAAACAACAAATGTATAAACTAGCAAAAGTATTAAAATACTTTAAACCGTAAAAACATTAAATGATGAAATATGAACATAATGCATCAAAAACTACTAACCATCAGTAGTTATTGGGTTTTAACTGAATTAAATGAATATCCCAAAAAGTTGTTACAAATGTAACTGTTTATGCTCTGCAAAACAACAAAACAAAACAAAAAAAACTCCAAGGGCCTCATAGTTTGGGTGTAAATTCCATTCTTTCCACCTCACAAAAGTAAAAAGAAAAAAAAGAAAAAAAAGTAAAAAAAGAAAAAAGTGGAGGCTAATGCAAAAGAAATAAAACAAGTTGATAACAGCATCGATTTTCAAAAACCTGCACTCCAAAACCCACTTTCAAACCTTTTGAATGAAGTAAAGATATGGCCAGTCACATCAGTCTTGTACAGTAAATCCATTTGATTGTTGAAGTTTGAAAAAAGTTGTTCCAGCACAATAACCAGATATAATGCTACACAACACTACACAATAATATGCAAAGTACACAACATAATACCTAACTAGCCTATTCACACTCCCTTGAGAAGAAATCAAATCTGTTTTACATGAAACTAAAAAAATCAGCTTTCACTTCATGCTGCAACACACACTACCAGTCAATGGTTTGGGGTCTGCTTTTTTTCATGTTTTTTTCTTTTTTAAGAAAATGATTCTATTCATCAAGGCAGCATTTATTACATATAAAAAAACAATGTTAAATTGTTGAATATTTATTAAGATTTTAAATTACTTATTGGGTGTAGTTTAAATGAAATGATTACTCCAGTCATTATTGCTTGTTTTACTATTACCATTAATAATAATAGCAATAATAATATCAACAACAACAATTAATATTACAGTGCTGAAGATAATTTTTAAAAATCACTGGAATAAATTATTGAATGAAATTCTAAACTACTTTTCAACAGTTATTTTATTTCAATAACAGTTCACAGTTTTACAATTTGTACTGTATTTTCAATGAAATAAACACAGCTTTGATGAGGAGGATGAGAAAACTTTTGACCGGTATTGTATGTATTTTTGTGTTCCACTGGGGAAAAAAAGCCATACAGGTTTGGCACCACCTGAAGCAGAGTTAATGATTTTTATTTTGGGTTGAACCATCCCCTCAATGTACAACGTCATGAATAAAAGGGGAGAACATGTACGTCAGCGCTAAACAAACGACAAACATTTTGACTAACTCTGGGCAGTCAGACTCAACGACATGACCTGCAAAGATCAGCTGGGACACATATACTGTAAATACAGAGGCCTGTAGTGTAAATGAGAGTAAAAGTCTTACATTCCATCCATTTTACCAAGCAGTGGTTTTCTTCCTGGCTATAAGACGGAATAGTCCTCGTGAATCACCCTCAGTCTCTTGAGGCCATTGTTCGGTGCTGAATTACACATTGTGCTGCCAGTCAGACAGGTTACATGACACCCGCTGAGCAACAGGCAGACTGCGCTACATTGACCCGGTAAACGGAAAAAGGTACCGGCAGGCCACAATCCTAAGGGCAAAGGTCAGACAGGATTGCGGGACGCTGGAACAGTGTTGCGACACGGACGTTTCGTCAGGTGAATGATCTCCTGCTTGCCGGGAACTCACGGTAATCTGATTAAGCAGCTTTAACCCTGCGGACGGAGGGAATTTAGAAGAGTTGTAAAACCCCTTTGCATCATGTCTGGATGTGTTCTCTCTCTCACTCGCGCTCCGTGCCCGAGCAGTCCATGTGGAGATAAATGTTTCATCAGTCCATCCAAATGGACGTCTGCTTGTGAACAGATTTGGTGTGAATGATGGAGGACTAATGAATTCCTACATTCGTTTCAATTTAATAGGGAATTAAATACTAAACAAGCATGTTAATGTAGATTCAACTACATACGCTTTTAAAAAATATCAATAACCTAAAGCTTTATTATATATGTTTTTTTTTTAAAATAGCAGAGTCCAAACAGTGGAGGAACAATGTTGCACTTCAAGGTTATTATCAAACTGATGAGTAATTTAATAAAACATTTGCTGGATCTAAAATTGCATGCGTATATGTACATGTACAAGTGATGGACAATTTATTATGAAAGACAATTTAGGAACATGAATTAATTAAACAGGAACATGAGAGATATAGGATGTGTGAATTCCATTCCTACTCTTCATTTTATACAGATCATACATTTCTAATGGTCGTATTGCTAAAGTTTGGTTGACAAACAATATAAATCTGCCACTTTTTAGATCTCAAGCATTTAAAGTGACAGATGACAAAATAACGCATGCACACAACAAACTTAATGATCTATTTTGTTGTTGTGGATGCTGATTTTAAAACTCCAGGAGACTTTCAATAATCAAGCACCTTCATTGTAATGGGATTTCATCTCATGTCGGAAACTGAAAATACAGTTCAGTCACAAAAATTCTAAGGTTTTTCTAAAGTAATCAGCATGTTGGTCAAGCTTTTTTTAGCAAGAACCAGCATGAACAGTTTTCTTATACAACAAAAATTACTTTACATTTAACAAAAAAATAGAATAAATGAGAAAAAGAGAAGAAAAAAATAATAAGAAGAGAAAGGAGAGGGTACATAATCAAATTACATACAAATATATTCCGCACATTTGTCCAATCTTAGATATTACCAGGAGTTATTAAATGCGCTTTAATGCATGTATACAAACAATTTTATGCAAAAAAATGTTAAAAGAGGAGCATATATTAATTGTTTTAATTGCTTTTCTATTTTTAGACTTTGAGATCACTTTTATATACATGTTTGAATTTCTTTTTCTAGCACCATGAAGAGAGGTTTGCTTTTGGCAAACTTGGATCTATGTATGTGAAATTTACATAATGATAAAATAAAGTTTATAATAAAACATAATAGCATCTTTTAAAGAGCGATCCTTCACATAATAACCCAAAAACACGTTTATAAGATAAGGAAAATGATTTTAAAATATTATGAGTGATAAAGGCTTCAACATTAATCCAAAAAAGTCGGGTATATTGGCAAAAACCAAAATAAATGTGAAATAGTTTCATTAAAGCTTTCACAAAACCCGCATTTTAACTCGATATCGATTTTAAATTTATGTAGAAATATTTTTGTGGGATAAACTCTATGAAGTACTTTGTACTAATTGGTCAAGCTTTTGAATCCTATTTGTGTGTCTCTGAGTCAAGTCAGGTTAGAACGATAATGAACAATGCCGCGCAACATGGGATTTTTTTTTTTTTTTTATCTAGCTCCCTCTCAGATCTGCTATTGCACTGTAGCTCTCCCTACTTTTTGTCATAGAAATGTTTGTCATAAATGTTCACTCATCCAAGCTGCATCGTAGCAGGTTCAACCAAGGCAAAATGTTTACACGCTCATCGTCAGTCAATAAATATTTAATATTCTGAGAATTGTCATTTTCAATATCCTTGAAAATGTACAATCTAAAGAGCATGTAGGTCAGTTGTTTCAGGTTTCCAACTTTCTTCAAAATATCTTTTCTGTTTAAAAGAAGTTTGGAACAAGTGAAGGGCAAGTAAACAATGACCATTTTCATTTTGAGATGAACTATCCCTTCAAAAAAAGTGATACACTGTAAATGCATTCATCGTTTAATTAAAGTTGAATTATTATAAATTATGAACTAAATTTAAACTACAATAAATAAAAGTAGGATATAACTTTGTGTGTATGCAGGAATTTTAAAAACATATAAAATACTTCATATTTACAGTGAGTATCCTTATAAACAACATATTATGTGCGCTTTTACCTTTGCTAGGCTGTGCAGTTCCAACATTATCTAAAGTATGTGGAAGATCCCTGACGACTGATCTGAGCACCCTTCACCCGGGTGCAAAGTAACTGTGAGGCATCTGACCTCTGCCATTTGGGATTAGTAGTTATTGGGATTTAACTTAATTGAATGAATATCCCAAAAAGTTGTTACAAATGTAACCGTTTATGCTCTGCAAAACAACAAACAACAACAACAACAACAACAAAAAAAAAAAACTCCAAGGGCCTCATTTATGAAACACTTAGTTTGGGTGTGAATTCCATTCTTTCCACCTCACATCAAAAGTTAAAAAAAGAAAAAAGAAAAAGAAAAACAAGAAAAATAGGAAATTTACGAAGGTTGATAGTGGATGCTAATGCAAAAGAAAAAGACAAAGTTGATAACAGCATCGATTTTCAAAAACCTGCACTCCAAACCCACTGGTAGTACTAATTGAATTTTAAAAACATAAAATACTTCATATTTACAGAGAGTATCCTTATAAACGACATATTATGTGTGCTTTTACCTTTGCTAGGCTGTGCAGTTCCAACATTATCTAAAGTATGTGGAAGATCCCTGACGGCTGATCTGAGCACCCTTCACCCGGGTGCAAAGTAACTGTGAGGCATCTGACCTCTGCCATTTGGGATTACGTTGCACTTGTGAGGCCCTTTCCAGTTAAATTCAACAAAAAGGTCTGTGTGACCCATTTCACACTCATAGAATATTCTAGTTCAACACAAGCGGTTCACAAAATATTTCAGCTGAGAAAAAAAAAACATAGCAAATAAAACTGCAGTTACAGGTCTTTGGGGAATTGCAGCATGCAACATCATGTTCTCTTAAAGAATGCTTTGAGATGCAGGATTAAATGGAAAACAAAAAATATTTAATGGGGTTTCGCTTCACAATTAGAAGTCAAATCAATTAGTACCACTGTATTAAGTGTTGGAAAAGAGGCTCGAAAGTGACCTTTCTGAACCCTAGGTCATCAGCCTAGCTGTAAAACAGAAATAACATAAGAAGATTAACCCTCAAAAACAACACTAAAATTAAATCTTGTCGTATGAAGTTTTCTAAAATATGACTCAAGTCATAAAACTCATATCTGTTCATTTAGTACCACGACAAAAATAACACACATCGCCAGTAAAGATAACAAAAGCATGTTTTCCTCAAAAGCCATTTTATTTGTGCAATAAATCATTCAACTCGCATTTAGTCTGTTTTGAAAGTCTGTTCATGTGTCCCCTTTTGAGTAATCTAATCTAGATGTCGTTGTTGACCTGACCGCCTGACTCTAAAGAGGGTTAGAGAGGGAGCTTCTGACCATAGTGTACTATCTACAGCCTAAGAGCTCATGCAACGCAGACTGAGCGAGCTTCTTATGTGTGTGCCGTTTCTGTAAGAGCAGATGAGAAGGCGACCCTCAACAATCTTTTAATGCACTTGCAGGGAGATTGACGTTAGAGCGGATCACGTAGGCCATCTTCGCCCATGACCTGAGGAAGCTCTCGAGACGAGGTCAGAGCTATAGCTATACAGTGACGCTGCGTCTTGCGCTTGTTTGATGGGGGAGGGAAAAAAAATGGAAAGCACATTTCTGCCATTCTGGCATCTGGTTCTACTAAATGCCTAGAATATTCTGGGTTTTCATCTGGCTGGGAGGATTTGGAGAGACGCTTTTTCATATCCTGTTTTCTGCGGCGCAGAAGTCAGCCTTGAGGAGTTTACGGTTTGCGCAAGCTTGCGACAAGAAGAGTGTGTATACATGACGATCTGTGTATGTGACCAAGGTCAGAATTGTACGTACACACAAATCATACTTATGCCATAGAGCGGCCTCGGAAGGGAAAGAGGAAGTTACATACGCTCTCCAGTCTTTCATCAGTCACTCCCTCGAGGATCTTTGCGACTCTCAACACACAAACACGTCAAAGCTTGGGCTCTTTTCCAGAAAACACGGAAATAACCATCCACCTTATTCTGTCACGTACGTGCAGGAGAGGCCATTGTAAATTAAATGTGTTGAGACTTCAATTCTCATTCACTTCCATTGATTTTTAAATGCAAACTGGTATTCATCATATCATTTCAATTTCATTATACTGCACGTAGTTTGACCGTTTGCTGCCATTTGTTTTTTTGGCATTTACCCATGAACGGCAAATGAATAGTCCAGATTTGACAAAGTCAATAAGAATGAGTGTTTCATCAGTGTGTAATGCACATCAGGCAGTACAACATACACCATTTGCTACAGCAGAAGAGCAAGATGGCCACCTCTGTCCGCTCTACTGAAAGCACATACAGTAAATGCCACTCCCTGCCTGCTCCACACCCAAATAAGGCAAGAGGACCTCACCGGGACAGGAATGTGGCTGAGTCAGCATGGACCCCGTATGGTAGTCTTTGTTTATGCCTGAGAGGAACGAATGGCCAAGCTCACGTAAGCAGGCTGCTTGAGGGACAAAAACGGGATCTGTCTGATCAGGACTGCTTGAGAAGGCCTCATCAGTCTGGAGAAAATTAAGGGTTGAGCTGACGATGTATTGCTACCTTGCGTGCTGATGTGCCAGGAAAGAGCCAACCACAACAGTTCTTCAGCTGGCAGCTTTAGCTGGTACACAAGGACATAAAGCTTGCCAGTGAAGAACTGCTGCAGGTCAGCCAGTGGCTTCACGGAGTCGGTCCCAGATATTTCTCCAAACAGGAGAGAACAGAGAGTGGCATATTCTGTAGAAACAAACAAAGAAAAGATGGAGAATAAGATATAGGTTTGAATTTAATTAAAAATAAAAAACATTTCAACAACAAGGTAAAATGCAAACTTCATAATTTTAAGATTTATTCATAAAAAGGGTTAAAACATATATTTTTTGTGGCAGGGTGCACCTTTAATGTAGAGAGTATTGACAGGAAATCATGGGGAGCAATGGAAGGGGAAAGATCGGCATAGGACCTCGAGGTGGGAATGTACCTCGGGTCACTGTGAGCACCAAAGTGCACGGGTCGACACTAAATTATTACTAAAACTTTTTTTTTTCTTAAACGCAATAAAACATTTAAGAAAATCAGTTGTAAACCAGAGCTTACATGCTACTGAACCTGAAGAATATTGTTAACGTGAATAAATTATCTATATTAAAAGGAATTTAAAAAGGTAAATGAATTACAAAATGAAAAACAAAGCACCAATAATCAGATACAAGAAACTATTCTCCATTTAAATTGACAAAAATGATATTTAACGCAAAATCATAAACATTTTTACTAATTTAAAAATCATAACCATAATCAGCCTAAACACTTTGGTATATGCAAAGTGTGATACTAAAGCAAATAGTAATGTTATGGAAAAAACGCAAAAAACAACAGCAACTATTGACAAATTCTACATTTAAAAAAAAAAAAATTAGGTTTACACATTCAGGCATACCTGTCAACCCTCCCGTTTTTTCCAGGATTCTCCCGTATTTTACAGTTCTATCCCACTATCATCCCGTAAAGTTTTTTTTCCCGTATTTCTCCCATACTTTTAGTCTTTCTCTGAAGGGTGGCAATAAACATTAAAGAGCCGATCCTCCCTATACGCAATCCATACCACCGAACCACCAGGGGCCGCCGCTTGCTCTTAAATGTGAGTCTGTACTGTGCTTTCGTTTTATTTAGCCATGAAACGCTTTGAAATCAACATAAAAACAGCCAGATTTTTGATTATAACGTTAGATGTCTGCATTGCTAAAGTGGCACCTCTGTTATTTAATTTAATCTAACAAAAAATTTAAATAAATGACATTCATTTGCCGCTCTTTATTCAGAATGTGTGCGTTATACAATGAGAAAAAGATTAATAAGATTTGATAACTTAATTCCATTTCTTTATAATAGCCCATTTTAAAAAGCTAAACTGTTTGCTAATGTATATACAATTTTCTTTTTTAAATAATAATATTAAAATTAAATATTACTGACCGTTTAACTGTATATTTACAATGAAACGGGTGGTATCCCTTATTTTCACATCCCAATGTTGACAGGTATGCATTCAGGTCTGTGAATCATCACTTTAAAATCACATTCAAGAATCCATGCAAAATATGTATATGTAAAAAAATAAGACCGACTAACTTTCTTTTACAATGGTTTCATTTCCAATATTTTTGTTTAATGTATTTTAGTCGTTAAATTGCCAAGAAGGTTTGGTAGTAAACTGCATTTGACTACTTACTGGTATAAGCATAGCCACATAAGCAGAAAACACAAGCTTGCTTACACGCACACTATAAATACTGTACCAAGTCATTGATACATTACCTGACATTATTTAAATATTAGTATCGATGAGAGATTACAATTAGGGATGTCAAAGCGCTGGTGCATTTCACAACCCCAGTTATCACATACCATAATGCTTATCAAGTTCACTATTCGACGCTCTTAGTCCACAAAAATTGAAAGCAGACAAGAGGATATCTGGATAAAGTTTAAACAGCTGATTATTTATGGCTTTCACTGCCATGGCCATCCAAACACAAAAGAAAGAGAGGGAGAGAGAGGAGTTGAGTCATGTGCTCTTTGCCCCTGAGGTATCGCAGGCCTGCTACTGCTCCAGCATTCGTTCACTCAGCTCAACTCCTGCCTTTAATTGAGGACAGATAGATCTGCTGCCTGTGTGCAGGACGCAAGCGTTTGATCATGCTCGAGCTCTTCTACTGCTCACGCTGCATTAAAAATCTCCCTTTATCCAACTGACTTCAAGCTTTAGTTTCATTTTCAAACTCGCTTGATTTAAGCAAAGAATCTCCTGTATGCGGCCAAAAATCAGGCCATTCATTCATTCTCTCAGGGAAGCTCATGAAGTATGGTTTCATTTCCTGAAATGTTTTTTCTCTCTCTCACGCTCTCAGACAAGCCGTCTCTAGGCCCCAGTCTCCCATTGATCTGCGCAGCGTTGACGGTGGCCATAAAGCTCTGCGCTTTTGCTGCAGTTCAAGGACGGGTACGGCCTCTATGAACCCACTGACCTCACTGAACTATGGAAAAAAGGTCCGGTTTGCAAAGCACTGACTGGCCCTGGATTGGCACTCCCACACACAGCTTTGCTCCCTCAGTCTCTTTCACACACACACACACACACAACTCGGAAATGCCAACCCCTGCCAAACCGCACGGATGATCTGCCCATATTCATTGAGTTTCTGATGGAGAAACAAACGCAGTGGAGTGACAAAGGCTACGTTCACAACGCGCACAAGTAGTTTGGTTCCATGTTAAACTTTTGTAGCAACAGACACTTTATGGTTCATTCATTTTTTTATATATCTGGAACAGCTGTCTTGTTGACTCATTCTCTACATTCTAAAATAAATGGACAAATCAGATTTCAAATTACAAGTGGATGTGATGCACAAGCACAAATAAAAATAATAGTTATAAAAAAATGTGTGTCTAATACTAATTAATTCAGGCAAAATACTTGATCATTTACTAACATTTAAATATATTATGTTATTACAAATCAAAAAGAAAAATGATAAAAACTAAAATCAATTGTTTTAAATGATAGAAAAGACTTTAGACATTACAAAAATTTCATTATAGCGTAATGCATAATACATTTTGAAAACTACTGTAAAACTGTAAATTATATTTATGACAATTACACTTATATTTTAATATTTATTATTTTAAAAAATTGAATAAATGTGTTATTGTGCTGGTATATTGCGTTATGATTTGCATAAGGATTACCTAATTTAGAAACTCAAATGACCAATCAAAAAATTCATTCAGTAACAAAACACTGCACTGTTGCGCACTATTATGTCTTTTTCATTCTTTTATAACTTGTTTTAACTCATTTTAATCTGTTTTTATGTTTTTTATTATTTGTTTTTATTTTCTTATACTTCAATTTTATTTCTGTTTATGTAAAGCACTTTGAATTGCCACTGTGTATTAAATGTGCTATATAAATAAACTTGCCTTGCCATGCGCAAAACTCCACAAATGTTCTGCTCTGGCCTCATTTCAATATTATTGCCTCATTTATTATTACATTCAAATTCGTTGATATTTTCAGGAAAATTACGCATTAGTTTGCATATTACAACATAACACGTTATTCATTCATTCATTTAAAAATAAATGCATTTCAGCATAAATAAAACAAATGATAAATATTTAAAAAATAAATAAATAAATAAAAACCATACAGGGATATTTTTGCTGTCATGAGTTGAATTACAGGATTAGTCTAACGGCTATCAGGTTTCACTAAGTGAATGCTTTTGGACAAGTGTTTTTGTTGTTGTGTAAGTGAAAGACAGTTAGTTTGCACCTTGTTAAAACTGCAATTCAAAATTATTGCAAAGAAGAAATAATTGCCCATATTATAAACAGACATAAACAGATAATTGTTCCATTACTTTCATGTCTAGAACGATGGTCAAAGTATACTTTGTAGTGAGCGTCCATTTCTTCTCTGACTATAGTAGTTTCTTCTTAAACTCAGTGACAGAACACATTGGGTTGCAGCTTCCCCCTTCCGCTGGGTCTTAAGCCTGTTGTTATCAGACACCAGGGCGGTTGAATTGTCCTTTGTCTGAAGGCGGAGATAAGATCCTTCTATGTCCAGGACACTGCAGGCAGGGAGGGCCAACAGCTTCGGTTACGAGCCTTAAACACAAATCACACACTATTGTCCACTATCAAACCATAAAGTGCTCTCTAAAGTCATGACACCCATGGATTTAACCCCCAGAATGGGCGGCACAGACAAAACAGAGCTGGATAACATATAGTTATAGAAAAGCCATCCACTCTCAGGAAAAACATGGATCTGTCGCACGCTGTTTGATGTCTCCACCCAGTCAAGACGTTCAGAGAACCACAGGCTAACAAGTGGTCAGCACTGGACACAATGGAGCATGTTTAAACTCTTGCTGTCTCTCTTACACACATACTCTCACTCTGACTCACCGACATATACAAACACACAATGCCTACAAATCCTGTCGCACAGAACATAGTGTTCCCAAGGAGTGATTTATTGTAAAGCTGTGGAAGCTTCCCAAACAATTACAGTCAGGCTGCTCCACAAGGCAAAGGGAAACGGTGAAGTATGTGCCCTTCTCCCACTCTTTGCAGTGTCTGCTCACATTTTCCTCCCTGGAGTCCTTTCCAGCCCATTTCGAAATGAACCAATTAATCAATAACTCTCAGACGGCTAAGATGGGAGACTGGGTGGTGGCAAAAACACTTTTCTACCTTCATGTCTAGTGCCGTTTACTGCACCCAAACTGTTGCATTAGCCATCCAAGAATGCCAGCTTGCTCACATCAACAGTAGACATCGAACAGCAGGTAAGCAACAAAGGTGAACTTTAATCCAATTGGCAAAGATGCTGGTTTAGGGTCAAACAGGTTTGCCTAACATCTGGAAGACAGTGAGATAAGGTCACAAGTCAAATTTTCAAAGCAAGATCTGTTACACCCTCTCTCCAAACACATATGCGATCACCTACTAGCTAGCAGGCTAAGTCAAAGCCACAAAGTGAGCTATGGCTCAATGCATTAGGCAATGCCTTTAGCTTCTAAATGAATAATTGCAAAGTGACCAAATGGGGTGGATGGGAGGGCGATCTTTAATTAAAGTGAAATCTCAGAAGCAGAGCGAGGTCATTCCTCAGCGGATATAATGATTATTAAGGGAAACTGGCTTTGAAATGTGCAAGCTCGCCACTCAGAGATGAATCCAACGGTAGAGATGTTACATTCCTATCATGCTTGTCCCGTCAAGCAAGGGCTCTCAGAGAGCATACAGTACAGAAAATGAGAAGAGAGAAAGAACCACACCCAGTGGTTGAAAGTCTCTTGTCTTTTTGCTACTGTGGAAAAATGCGAGGTTGGAACCATAAACTGGCAGAATGCAGTAAGAATCTCTGGAAGGAAACCGCTAAATCCCTGAGGGATATAAGAATCCATTTTAGTTATGAAATGCCACATGACACAGCATGCAAGCAGATCATCTGCATGTGGGAGGAGAGGGGTGGGGGGGTGCAATGGCCATTTCTTTACAACCGGAAACACATACCACATCCCAGCTAGCTATGTGAAGCCACTATGTGAAGAGGTTTTACCAAAGAAACTTCAGAGATTCCAACTGGTACCAATGTCAGAGAGTCTAAAGCTCTTTTTATGTGACTTTAGGGCAGATGGGTGAGTGTGCACTAAACCAGTCCACTCCATTACCTCTTCTTCAATGTGTAATGCAGGTAGTGTGCATTATTCACCACCCTTTATGTATGCATAAAGTGACAAGTCCAGTTGCATCTTGGATTTATCCTTAATCACACATCGTTGTGCCTGCATCGGGCCCTTTGAAGAGGCCAGGCAATCACCGCTCCAACAGTGATGCTTCAAATGCTGAGGCGGCTCCAGTAATTCTGCCATGAATCATGGCATGAGTCAACCGGCAGGCAGGCAACAGTGAGAAATGGAGAAGTGCGGACATTGAGAAATGGATGCCATTCACTAATGCACAGACGAAAAAGACTAAAAAAATAGCCAATGCTAGGAAAAGGAAGAGATAAGAGCAAATTTAGAGAGACAAACACCTGTTCGCCAAGGACTTTTTGATGGCGTTTGTTTGTTGGCGAAAACGATGAGGTAAACAGGAAGACTTACCAATGGCTCATCCGGGACACAGACGTCACGCATACATCCTGCTCCTCCTCTCCATTCCCAGACTTCTACTAGGGGCGCACGCTAACGACCCAAACTGATGAAGTGAGGAAAGTACTGTATGCGCATACAGGGTAAGACACATGAATGTCTATAGATAGCTCAGATGATCACAAATCTAAACATGTCATGCCAAAGAAAGTCTAAAGCGCTCAAGGTAAGTAATCTTTACCCTAATCTGAAACGTCTAGCCAAAGCCTGAGCTTATAGAGGAAGACCAGGAAAAAGAGAGTTGTGATGCATTCAAGTGTGCATTTGCATCCCAGTAGCCCCACCTCATCACTTGTTCCACAGAACAAGCAGGACTATTGCGTAAAGTCTCTAACGAAAGCCACCTCCTATTTGTCTCTCCGACATTCAAAAAGGACAGCTCTAAACCGCTATTCAACTTCCTCCAGCGACTCGACAAACAGAAAAACATGCAGGCAAAACAGTTTGATATAAAAGAGGAAATTCCAGCTGAGTTATACAATGGAAATGACTGTGGGGCAACACGGAAGCGGCGAAGCCATTTCAAGAATTCATGTAATCTCCTGCTAATATCAAGGCTGAGGGGTGGGGTTTCTATAAATCTCAAACGAGAGCTCCAGAGACCCACACATAGCCAGAGGAAGCTATCGGAGGCTTTAAATGTGCATTGAGCATCCCACACATATTCACACTGCTGTTTGGGGGGAGGGTCAGACTGGTCAGTATGAATGGAGTGTACTTATACAACATACAAAAAAATGAGGAAAATAAAAATTATGGACATCAATATTTGTACATTAATGACTTCCACATGCAGCAGGGTACTGCTTAGAGAAAAATAGGGAAGTTTGGAACTTTAAGGTAACCACTTTCTCTTTAGCTTGTTCTTCTGAAATGCAGATTCCAGCACCAAAGAATGCAAAACATCTGGCCAAGATTACGAGAAACGAGTCTTCAGCTTCTTCTCGTTATTTTGTGAAACAGCTTGTGGCAAAGGCAAGGACCCATTTAAACCCTGTTCTGTGAACCTGACAAATCAGGTTCTGTAAGAGAAAAAAAAAAGAGAGACTTGCCATATTATTGCTTAAGGAGCACTACAGCCCTATGTGTGCATGTGAGAACGAGTACATAGCTTTAGCAAGTCCATCTCTAATGTGGTTATACTGGGCTATATTCTACACAGGAACATTCTATATTAGCAGCCAATGCAAAAGGAAGCTGATGGCAGCTGGTAAACCGTGAATAAGCAGTAACTCAAATGAAGCTTCTTTCATAATGTTGGTTGTTGTAATGACAAAGCATTGCCTGTTCTCCCCCACCCTACCCATCGAACTCTGAATCATAGCTCGCAATGTTAGCAGCGATCAGAGCCGCAGCTGCTTCTCCCAGCACAGCAAAGGAAGCAAAAGCTTTGATTTTAGTCAATCGTGCTTTTAATAGCATAGCATGTGTAAATCAGCCTGAATGGGAATGTCTCAGTTTAAATTCAAGTGAAATAATTACCAAAAAAAAAAAAAAATCTACACTAGGATGATTCAGCAACACCGTGAATGACTCAGCCAAAATTAGTTACTTATTGACTGAGTACCACTGATTTGGCAGAGCTGAAACTGAAAATTACGCAAAGCTGTATAGCTATATTTATACATGCTTTTACAAACAACATTCAAGTGTTTGGGCTTCGTATGACTTTTGATTCTTAAGGAATTTTGGTTGCACTTTATTTTATATTGTAAAAAATTCACAAAAAAAATAATTGAGGAAACCATAACACTTTCTCTGGACCTTTTTTTCTCAGGAATGTTAAAAAAACGAAAAAAAGAAGAAAAAAAAGAGCAGCATTTATTAAAAAAAAATTTACAACCCTTCTGTGTCTCTTCTGATCAATTTTTACAATACAAAAAGTATTCTGAATAAAAGCATTCAACTACTTCTAAATTCTTATTAATGCAAATCTTTTGAAGTGTGCGTGTTTGTGCGGCATAGCTAATCTGTTCTATATTTTGGCTAAATAGTTTTAAAAAACGGTTTATAAAGTCAACAGACCATCAAGCACTTACCTATAAACTAAATATTTCCTTAGGATACACTGATGGAATTATATTCAACAGGTTCATTCCTGCAGCTTGCCCTCCCGCCCTCTATCCCTCACGCTTTCCATTGCGCTTTCTGCAGTGCTTTCCGTTGGTCAAGTCTCTGTGCCATGCATTCCTGGGATGCCTGGTACATACGGTATAAATTCCATTCTGTCTGCAGAGGCCTTCCATGCAGTCTGAGATCCGCTGTGCTGGACTGACTCCGCCCTCACACAGGGTGGGAGCCAGCTAACACTGACTGCTGAGGTGAACTAGCTTGACTAGAAAATAAAAAGAGAGATATAGACGAACAGTCCACAAATGAAGCAAACAGGTTTTAAACAAACTCGTTCTTTCTATAAAAAAACGAACAAGCTCGTTACTTTGAGTTTTGGAGCATCTCTGCGATGCATGTGCGCAACGCCTTGCATGGCGAGGACAGAAACTCAATGAAGAACAATAGCACAAAACCTCAAACTGGGTCACTTACATGGCAGTGTGGAGCACAAAGCCTGCAGTCCATTTAATCAAAGGGAGATTACACAGTTCCCTCAGGGTAGACAGCAAATGCAGACTCATTCTAGAAGTCGCCAGTGTCGAATCACTGAAAAGATATTGCTAGGAAGTTAACTCAACGTTACAGTGGATGAAAATGTGGAAAAAAGCACTGCAGGCTGACTTCCTGAAACCTCATGGCACAAACCGCCCAAGCGGCCAGCATTTGGTCCCACAGGACTGCACAGACGGGAAGCTCCGCTGTCCTTGAGACAACAGCAGACCTTCTTCTGAGATCCTCCCCTCCCACACTCAAGACAACTACAGCCACCTGCCAAACAGGCAAATCACTGTCACAGCCGAGCTTCATCTGCAAAAAAACCCACTCACAGTCTGTGCGGCACGATACCGCACCAATTACGGAGGCAATGGTGGAATGAATGCCAAGACTCAAGCAAAACCACTTAAAAACTCGCAATCCTCCACAAATGAGTGTGTAAAAAAGCAAAATGTCAAGGAGGCCTGGAGAACAGCACAAGTGAGTAACGATAAGGGTGTGGCTCCAAAAGTCTCCATGCTATGACATTTCTCCTTAAGTCCACGCATGCAGTTGTCTGAGCTCCATCATACTGCGGTCTGTTCATCCATTCAGATCCACTCACGCAACGCCACGGGGGCCGAAGGTTAAAGAGGAAGCAAAAAATATAACCTTTCAAAGTTCAATGTTTCATAAAGGGCCTCGCAGTAAAGCCAATAAATGTCAAAAACTAAAGAGAGGAAGCATTTGAACAGCAGAGACCTTGAATAGTAATCACACGTCCTCCTTAGTGAATTCTCCACTGAGTACACAGACTGTCCAGGGAGCTTCAAACACCACTGTTTTATTTCAGCGCCTTTCCAGCCATGCTTGGATGAAGAATAAACTCATTTAGCAGTGAATGCAACAGCGAGACAACGGGTTCACAAAACAAACACTTCCTTAACAAAAAAAATAAATAAAAATGGCAACATAATTAGACTTGCATGCAAAGATCTAAGATGTCAAACCTTCCTACGGATGGCGATTACCCAGGGCAGGAGAACAGATGTGCCTTTTTTTTTCCATAATACGCACGTGCTGCTTTTTTAATGAGCTACTTCAATCTGATCTTGCTCATGTAAATGTGTATACTACGTCATTTTACAGCTCTGATTTAATTTATTCAGACATATTGACGTTATTCAGGGTAGAAGGCAGTTAAATTTTCACAAATGGAAATGAGGCTGCTTTAGTAAAGGTGGTGGTTCTGCTTTTGGGACCAAGCATCTTGTCGAATAATCATATTTTTTCTTTATTATCATATAATTTACAAAAAAAGTTAACAAAAAATAAATAAATGAACCTCTAACTGCCTTGCTTTCATTCAGGAAAATGTTTATATTGCATTCACCCTAAATGAGTTACTTAAACAGAAAGAAATAAAAAAAAATGTTAAATTATAAACATAGCTAATGATAAAATACAGATTTAGTTTAAAAATAAAGTGTAGCTTAACTGATGTATTGAAAACCTGACACAGAAATGCATACATCATATTATGGCGTGACAATTATTGCTTGTCTCACGGCAAGCATAAGCACATAAGAGTCATATAAACAAAGACTCTTACATTGACTCTCTCTGTTCTCTTACATTCTGAAACCTTCTTCAATCTGTTAATTACGTGGTGTAGACGGAAAATGACTAAGAATTGAAAAACTAACCTTAATTACTCAGTAGGATAATTCTGGAAAGGTGGTAGTGAGTAATGAGATTTAATGCAAGTAATGGCTTAAAATGTTGTATTATACTGGAAACAATTACTGAAGCAGTGAAACCCTTTAAATGTTTGCATAAACATGACTTAAGGATGTTTGTCAACACTTTATTGCTTAATCGAATCCACAAATTGAAAAGCAAAAAAAGAGAGTCATGTGGTAATATGAAATAATATATAATATGATTTTAAAAAAATCTAAAAAACAAAACAATAATTCAACTGAACAGTTTTTACGTTTTATCAAAAATAAAACAAATCAAGGAAGTGAAAATGATGATTTGCTATCAGACCTGACACATAGAAGGTGTCACATCAGATCTGACACCAGTACAGGGTGTCTACTAATATTTCAGAACTTACATTCATTCGTCGGACGTCATTCCGACGTAAGAAGAAATCCATGCAACTCCCCGCATACTGTTGACACTGGTAAGAAACTGAGGTCTTCATCCATATGTCAGGCTGTGTGTGAAAAGAGAAAAGTGAGACAGAGCAGGCAAAAAAATTAAACAAGTAACCTAGAGGGGAGGGGGAAAAGGACAAAACTCGTATATCTCGCACCGTACAGGGTGGGGTCTTGAGGAATGTGCCATGCTCTCGCCTCACAGGAATCAATGACGATGTCTATGCGTTCTGTCATGACCAAATCCAGGTTTTTCGTAGGTTACTACTATCCAACTACCCAAATTAATATTTTAATATTCACCATATCTCGTAGCTGAAGCTCCTGTTGCTCATTTTATTCATTTTCAAAAGGCGTGCAATAAAAGGCGCGTGCATTAGGCTTTATCTTAGTGACAGTTCACTCAATTTAAAATCATTCACTCTCTACTGCTTTTCAAACGTGCATGACTTAAGTAAAACACAAAAAGGACATTTAAGGAGGAACATGCGTGCATGATTGCCTCAATAACCTTTCAAGTAGATGCATTTTTTATTCTGCAAAATAAATGGAGACTTCAGCTGTAATATATTCATTTGGAGATGTTTATACAGGTCATAAACATCATGAGAGCGAGTAAATAAAACCTAAACGTTATTTTAGCTTAACTGTGCTTTTACGGCCTATTCCATGTCGTCCGCAGAAAGTTAAAAATCAGTTTAAATATAAAACACATCAGAAAAAACAAGCCAGCAAACTAAACCAAAAACCAACGGTGACTATATTAAACAAATCGTTCGACATACGTCACTTTAATATATTTTAGGTGTTAACTGAAAGAAGAGCAACGCCCACTGTTGAATAGGAGTATTCAGTATTAATACTCATTTGCTTCATTCTAAAATCTGTAAATATATTTGAGCTAATAAATCATTATCGATGCAGTATTGAGTTTTTTTTTCCACAAGCACATTGGGAAGAAAAACTTCTGAATGAGGATTGACTTACTTCAGCTAGCAGAATTTTCGATATCCGTCGTCGATTGCTTCGTATGTCACAATGATCAGCGGATCAACTCCCAGATACCATAGAATATTTGCATAACATCCTTTATTATCGCAATGGGCTTTTATCCCCCCTCATATACAGCCTACAGACCGTCTACTAGCGGACGGCTCACGCCCTGTGCGCTCAACTCTGAACCGAACGCTCTCGCGATCTCTACCAATGGAATGTAACAGATTCCATTCGTTCCGAAGGGGATTCAAACACTTCCGAAAAGTTATATCGAACGTTGCAGCGGTCATGGAACGATTCGAATCCCGTTGTGTAATCGAACGCTTCCTGGATTTAAATATCTCTCTGGTGACACGCGCGCAGAATTATCGCGAAAAAGCCTAGAATTCGATTCATTCCGAGCGCTGGCGCACACGCTTGAGAACATTCGACAATTAAAAAACGGTTGGCTCATTGGGACCACAAGTTCGAATCCGACCTGGTCATATCCCGATACAATTCACAGTCTGCCTCGTCCACTATAACGCATTTAACACTAAATAAATACGAAAGCCTAAAGAAACACACAAGTTCTGCTACAGTTTAAGTAATTCGCCCTCTTGCTGAAAGCCACACCTTAACCTCAAATCACTCCTGACATCAAAGAGCTAAAGCGCGACTCAGCTGAAATATCTAATCCAAAAGCCACCCGGACAACTCAACAGACTGCTAGACAAATCATTAACAATAACATTACTCAACTTCAACGCGACACCATTACTCTTACGTCCTAAATTTCCCAATCTAGCCCACATAACGCTGCGTCCTGCGTCTCTCCTTCTACTCCCCTCATACCGGCTTCTCCTCCCGATCAGCTGGCAGCGCAGTGACGCCAAGAGCAACAGCTGACCAATCAAACACTAACGTCAAACGGCAGAAGTCACGCCCACTTATGACCGACCGTGAATGCCAGGCCTGAGCACCAATGGAATGCTCTGAGTCAGACGGGTGTAAGCGCACTGTCCAATGACGCGACTCACGGGTCCTCTAAAGAGCAAATGACTGAGCACGTCTGAAAGCAGGACTGGATAACTGTTTTCAGACTCCTATTAAATCTTGCTTCACTTTGATATAACTCAGACTCCTGCGTAATGCCTTCAGAATTTCCACAGACGTTTTATTCTTGTTTTTGAGACATAACTCAAGCTGTGAGCAAACGTCTGTTAATAGGTTTATATTCACTTCATTATTTGCTGTCTTGTTAGTGGTGCGCACTAATCTTTCCTCATTAAAAGGGTTTTATGCAAAGAAATAAGCAAAATATCTTTAAAATGATTCCAGCAACATCATAAAATATTCTGGCAATATCACAAAATATGATTTGGCTGGGTCAAATTTAGCTAGCTTACTTGTTGTGACATAAAATGGATTTCTAGGTGCCTCTTTCCCACTAATATACCTGTTTACATACTGTGTAATATTACCATAAACAGCAAACAAATATATAATCATTATAGCTTTGGCTTGCGTTCAGTCATTAAAGATTAAATCTAGGCTAGTTCTTGTTTGTATTTTGAAGACTTTGAGAACAAAGACCAATAGTTCCCCCTAAATGTAAAGTTTTCTGTTAATTTACTCACCCTCAGGCCATCAAAAGAGTGAAAGTTACTTTTCTTCTTCTTCAGTAGAACATTAAAAAGATTTTTAGCTGAAACTTTGGTCCTAGGTGATTAAAAAATGCAAGTCACGATTATCAGCACTTTAAGTGTCAAAAATGCAAATACATGTGGCTTCTGAGAATACATTGACCATTTTTAAAAGAGCAAAAGGATCAGTGGTCTAGGCAAGAAATTAAACATTACAACATTATATCTTTTAAATATGTGATATGAATTAAGATGGTGTGCTAAGTGGAAGTGGCTTAGAGCTCAAAATAGTATTCATTACGTCACGACTTAACAAGTGGATACAATGGATTCAAGTTATGCAGAACTGACGACATAAGTCAGGTGAAAAACTTAGCAGGGAAAAATGCTGCCTTTCATTTTCTGTAAAAAAAAATATTCCTGAGGTTTGAATGAAGTTGACTGCCATTTAAGCTATTGCTCATTTTGTGGACAGAAACCTAAATTGGTAGCTTACTGAATCTGGAGGGATTTTTGAAAAAATAAGAATAAAAGCAAATTCCTGCCACTGAAGGAGAGAAAACCATACATTAGGGTTGTCATGATACCATTAATTCAGGCCACGAGGCTAAACCTGCTGAAGTATCACAATACCAAGTAGTATTGCAATACAGTATTAATTCATAACTCACATCTACGAAATAAAGCAAATTGCCGAAAATACTATATTTGATTTTGTTATAATACTTAAATTCAATTCAGAATTACCTTATTATTGAAAACTTATTATTTGTACAGACTTTCTCAGTTTTGTTTTGTATATACTGTGTTGTTATAGCAATAATAATAATGAAATAAATTAATTAATTAATCATTGATTTCGCCATATGATCTGACATGACAGCAGTAAACTACGACCTGTATGCAGACAGTTAAAATAAAAGTAAAATAAAGTGGTCTATTGATCGTTTTCTTGCACAAATGTAATGACGATACTACTGTTTACAAACTACAGTGGTACCGCTGGTATTTTGGAGCCATAGTATTACGGTGCTACCAAAGTACCGGTAAACCGTGTAACCCTACCATACATACAGGCCTTTGTTGAACAGTTAAAATTGTAATACAAAGCTGTCCTTTGTGTTTTTAGTAACTAACAAAACCAAAAATGACCAAATGAAAAAGAAGCAAAATTGTATAGAACAGGATTAGGAAGATTAATGAATGTTTTTATTTAGTGTTATTGTTGACATGTTTCAAAAACCCAATGCCTCAGTAAATAATCACAGCAAGTGAACTTACATGATTGCCTGTGTGTAACCAAAAAATGGTGCTCCTTCATGTGCAATAACCAAAGAATTCAAATGCCATTCCAACCATAATTCCTCACATACTCACACAGTGAGTCCAACAAATGCTAATAAGCCCTTGCATTTTATCAAAGTGACACAACAAAACTGAAGTCTGCAAGAGAGACTGTTCAACTGTCTGGCCACATTTCATTTCATTTCACATCCAAACACCTACAGTAACTCAAATCCAACACTTATATTTATTTAAAGGGGTCCTTGATTATGATTTCACATTTTAAGTTCAGTTAGTGTTTAATGTGGCTCTTTAATCCCAAACAACATCTACAAAGTTATATGGTCAAAGTTCAATGCGAAGGGAGATACTGTCTTTTATAAACAAAATAATATAAAAAGGTCAACAACAAATGGCTGTTACAGACTTCAGTAAGCTTCTTCCTGGTTTTACCATATCAAATACCCTAATATTGACATAAACCCAGCCCACATGTGATGTTTCCTTTAATATGCACTAAGCGATTATCTAATCAGAACACACAGATCAATCATTTTGTATTTCTGAGGGAGGGTCTTTATGCTACCAGGAAGTCAACAAACCACTTTTAGGAGAAGGGAAACAGAGGTGTAGTATAATGATACAAATGTTAATAATAAAGCACAAACACATTACAATATAGAAGCACTGAGGCCTTCCCCTTTCATTTCCTGGAAAAGATTTGAAGCTTCGAGAGTGTGAAGAACAATACCAACTGGTGCTTATTGAAAATATATAAACTGTAGCATCCATATATTCAATGCTATACATACAAATACAATCCTTAAACATTTGAGTTCATTTTATGCTTAAAAGGTGGCAATAAAATATATTATGAGCTTCAATATGATCTAATGTGGGTTACTCTTTACACACACATAGTATTGATTTGAATTGATTTAGATAACGACACTGTGTGATTAATTAAGTAGTGACAAATAAATATTGTTTATTATAAAGTAATGTACAGCACTGTCATTACCAAACCATCAACTAGACTGAGCCAACAAGCACTCTCTTAGAAAAATCAGATGTTTAAACCTTCTGACACCTACGTTATTGGACTGAAAGTGAGGCTTTATTTGTCATTGATCATGTGACCAATACACGGCGCAAACTGTTTCACACTAAAGCTTCAGTGGCACAGATAACATCAATACTGTACGTTAAAGTGCTCACAATCAAATCTTTGAAAATACCTGACTGATCACCCCTGAACAAATTTATATATACGTATTTATAAATTGCTTAACAGAACACAAGAAGCTTTTATTTTAGATGCTACCTGGTAGTAAAAGAGGAGATTGAATTCTTTCAAATCTGATGGGAGACTCTTTGTATAGAGGTGGTGACATAAACACCTTGTTCAAGTACTTTTCTGTCCTGTACCATGGATAACATCCTGAAAATGTATTGATCATTCACATGAAGTGTTCGAAGAAAGTGCACAGCCTAGTCACAATATTGCATATTGAAATGAAATGTGCTTTATCTCCACGAGCATCTGCGAGACATCCTACATCCTGTTACTTAAGAGACATTAAGTATATCTGGTGTAAGTCCTGGAGAGCACTTTCCCTGTCTGATCCTGATTAGGTCAAATACACTAATGCAAGCTCCGGCCCACTGTCTGGGCATGTTCCTATCTATCTGACACATCGCAGCGTTAAGGGACTTACCGATGAACCGCTTCAATTTAGTTATTAAATGTCACTCAGTTCATCCCCATGTGAACACATAAACACAATCTGAGAACATGTTACGTGATGGCTGATGTTGTGTTCATATACAGTACCTGGTGCACAGAACCGGTCTCTCCTAGGACGCATTAATCCAGCTCTTAAATGGATTCCAGGAATCTATCGGCCCACTCCCAGACAAGTGCCTTCCTGCATGAGTGCAGCAATACACCTCCATGATGAGAACATATTATGTAAATGACCTCCTCCTGAAGAGCATCTTAATTCTCTCAGCGAGGCATCCCTTCTTAATATCAATTTGTAACATTTGTTCTGATAGCAGGGATGTGGCGTTGCGTTTTTACAATGAAACGACTAAGGTAATTGTGCAGTGGTCATGATGCCTTTTCACAGCTATTCTTTATCATACAATTTGTAACCAGTTGTAATTAGTGTTTACAGTATAATGTACCCTACAATACATTAAAACCCTATTGCAACAACCATTTTTGTTGTATGAAAGTTTCATTAGATCCACATATAAAAATGTATTATACACATGTCTGCATGTATAATATCTGAAAATATTAATTTAATAATTTTTATTTTATTAAAAGTATTACAGATATTTTAAAGTATATTTTTAATCGTTATTGTACATCTGCCTGGTTGAGCATTTGTCTATATATTATCATAAATCAAAAAAGATATTAAATTTACTTAGAAAATTGTGCCAGTATCACAACTTAACCAAAAAATTATACTTAAAAAAATCTTAGAGTGCTTGTTTATTAAAAATAATAAAACAATAATTAACCAATAATCATCAATTTATAATGTACTATATTATCTATTGCAGGGGTCACCAATCTCGGTCCTGGAGGTCCGGTGTCTTGCAGGGTTTAGCTCCAACTTGTCTCAAAACACCTGTCTGGATGTTTCAAGTGCACCTAGTAAGAGCTTGATTAGCTTGTTCAGGTGTGTTTAAATAGGGTTGGAGCTAAAATCTGCAGGACACCGGACCTCCAGGAACAAGTTTGGTGACCCCTGATCTATTGTATATGCAAATTTGGTTGTACTGTGTTTGTTAGTGTTGTAATGTTAAAAGTCTTTTTTGTTTTTTTATTATTAAACAGTATTCCTAATATCACATCAATGAATGCTGCGAATTCTAGAAGTCTATTAATGAACGTACACAGTCAAAGTTTCATCCTTTGTTTGCTGTAGCACTTCCCATGGGTGTGATTGGCTCAAGGAATGCTTCTCACAGACCTTATGATCAAACAGTCCACTTCAACACATCGAATTTGCATTTATCCATGCACATTACTCATCTAATCAACATTTTACTGTATTTATTGTTTAAATTTGAACCATTTCTTATTACGGACCATGCTGGAATTGTCTTCCAAATGAAGTGAAAGAACCCCCCAGCATTCATGTTTTTAAAAAGTGTGTTAAGACGCACCTTTTTAAAATTGCACATGAAAATAACAGTATGTGAAGTGTATGCATTTTATCTAAATATGTATATTGTGTTGGTGTATGTGTGCATGTGCGGTGTGTGCATGTATATGCATGTTTAAGGATTATTGTGTGTGTGATTGTGTAGATATATGCATATATGCGTGTACATGTATGCTTTCATTCACATACTGTATATGTGTGTACATGTATGTTTACATCGGAGCATATATTTCATTGTTTATTTTGCTTTATTTGCTTATACATTTTTATTTGGTTTATTTTATAATGCTTGTTTGTTGCGTGTGAAGCGCTTTGAGTCGCATGTATGTAGGTAAAGTGCTATACAAATAAAAATATTATTATTATTATTATTATTATTATTATGCTCACCACTCATTTTTATCTCATTTTCAAAACAAAAAATACATGTTTAATTGAATGTATGACTTATTTAAACACCCCAATTTCTGTCTGTCCCTCCCCACCCTATTTACAGTGAACCAGCACCCTGAAGACTCAGAGTAAAGCCACTGTAACTTTAAGAGCTGCCTTTTGCAAAAGAGAAGTGATTAGTAGTGCTGTCAGCCAACCGCACCAGAGGCTGAGTGAACACTCTAGCCAATCAGAAGTCCTGCTGGGCGGAGGTTACAAAACCAGCCTGAACCCAATGACTCAGCACAGGCAAGTGCGTGCGAGATGACACTTAACAGCAATTTAAAGAGCCAGCGCTCACCATGCAAAAAGTAGGTAAGGCTAAAATACGCACTCTTGAGTCTCAGCAGCTGTTGCCCTCCCTGCGAGATGAACAAAGTGACACGAACTGAGCACAAATTTCAGTTTCTGGCCATTTTCTGAAAGGACCACACCTACAGACTCAAGATAGACGCAGCATGACTCAGCACTGGCCATCATGTCACATAACTGCACATGACTGGCAATCATGAGCGCTGGCTAAACAAAAATAATGCTTTCTGAAGGGCCAAACAGGACAATTATGCTACCCTCAGCGAAATATCAATCGCATGTTTGCTTCACATCAATGTAAATGTACAAACAGGCCGAACCAAAAGGCTTTTTTATTTTCAGATGATATACAGCGAATATGCTGGATGGTTGCAACAGGCAGAAAGGCAATAGCTCAGTGAAAGGCACTAGCTATATTTACATCATGAGAGGTTAACTTCTCCAGCTGATGGCGGAGGTTCTAGAACAGCCTCTTTGTTTAAAGGCAGGGCAGGACTTTACAGGTTCCTGATCTTACAGGATGTGATGAGAAGACACTTCAAGTGCTGTTTGTATTGGTAGTTTTAATGATACACACTACACTTTTAACAGTACAACAGACTGCTGTTTGCATAATAGAGTGACGCATAGGTGACGTCAAAACCTGGAAGAGTAATTGGACTTCAGTTCCCCTGATATTTTCCTGTGGCATTTAAAGGAACACTTCACTTTTTTTTGGAAATGGAAACAGTTGAGGTTTCCCATTTGTGAATCCATTCAGCCGATCTCTAGCATAGCTTAGCATAAATCATTGAATCGGATTAGACCATTAGCATCTCACTCAAAAATGATTTTAAAAAGGGGTTTTAAGATTTTTTTCTATTTAAAGCTTGACTCTTCTTTAGTTAAATCATGTACTAAGAACAATAGAAAAAGTTACAAATAATATAAATACCTAAAATAAATCTAAAATATTATCTAAATAATTGATATTAAATAACATTATTTTTATGTTGTGGGCGAGACGGTGGCGCAGTAGGTAGTGCTGTCGCCTCACAGCAAGAAGGTCACTGGTTTGAGCCTCGGCTGAGTCAGTTGGCATTTCTGTGTTTAGTTTGCATGTTCTCCACGTGTTCGCGTGGGTTTCCTCCGGGTGCTCCGGTTTCCCCCACAGTCCAAAGATATGCGGTACAGGTGAATTGGGTAAGCTAAATTGTCCGTAGTGTATGAGTGTGAATGAGTGTGTATGGATGTTTCCCAGAGATGGGTTGCAGCTGGAAGGGCATCCGCTGCATAAAACAAATGATGGATAAGTTGGCGGTCCATTCCGCTGTGGCGACCCCAGATTAATAAAATGAGTGAGCCGAAAAGAAAATGAATGAATGAATGAACATTTTTATATTGAAAAAGTATTAAAAATGTATTAAAATAATGAAATAAAAAATGTGTCATTTCAGTATTTTTTTACATATTTTTGTACAACACTTTTGTTTATTTTCCAAATTGATCATTTATTTTTCATTTTAAATGAATTGTTCCGGTGTATTTATTTATTACATTTTAATCATTTATTTATTTATTTGAATATTATTTCATAAATTTAGATTTAAACAATTATTAGATTATTATCTGCCATATTTATTTAGTTAATTATATTAATAAAATATTTGATTATTTTAAACTAATTATTGTCTTATTAAATAATTTAGTAAAATTTTTTATATTTATACATTTTTTACACTTTTTCTCCAAACTTTTCATGGACACCCTGCTCTCCCTTGGGGCCCCAGTTTAAAAACCCCAGTTTTACACAGCAGAAATGCTTTTAAATAGCTCATATTAATTTACAGTATGAAACAGAATATTTAACAACCATATACGCAATGAACATCCAAGCTTGAAAAGCATGACCTTTTTAACAAGATCATCTACATGGTGAAATGAAACGTGTTAAACAGCAAGCATCTGTAAGAATAAAAATGCTTCAGAATGGGAGGCGTCATGACTCATGAACACATTTTACACTAATAGTTTTGGTAGGTAAGCCTATGATTGAGCCACAGCTAAAGCAATGAACAGTGTGACCTGATTTACTTAACTGAATTATTCACTCCGTCAGGCTCCCTTACTATAAAACACATGCTCTGAACTACACATTAGAGAAAATATTAGCAGAATTGTTGAACCACAGCAATCAAGGTCAAACTGTTTTGGTCCCTAGAGGTCAGAGAGTACCAGTACTGAGGGCATTTGATATGCTCCTTAAAAAAGGATTTACTACTCAAAGGCATTGTGTAAGCAGCATTAATTCCATTACACATATTAATTATTCGACTTTTTTATTACTAAACATCTGGTTAAATAAAACATTGTAAAATTAAGTTTTTTCTACAAAGAATTTTCATTATACACACCTTTTTAAAAGCTAAGAAATGCATGACTAAATGCATGGCACAGTGGGTAGCACAATCGCCTCACAGCGAGAAGGTCGCTGGTTCGAGCCTCGGCTGGGTCAGTTGGTATTTCTGTGTGCAGTTTGCATGTTCTCCCCATGTTGGCATGGTTTTCCTCCGGGTGCTCCGGTTTCCCCCACAAGTCCAAAGACATGCCTTATAGGTGAATTGGGTAAGCTAAATTGGCCCTAGTGTATGAGTGTGAATGAGTGTGTACGAATGTTTCCCAGTGATGGAAAGCGCAAAGGCATCCGCTGCATAAAACACATGCTGGATAAGTTAGCGGTTCATTCCGCTGTGGTGACCCCAGATTAATAAAGGGACTAAGCCGACAAGAAAAGGAATGAATATGTACACACAGTGTGAAGAATGTTTTTCATTTTAATGTCCACATTTTTATTTCGTGTACAGTATATATAGTATATTATTGGTCTCACTTTACAATAAGGTAATTGTATTTACTAACATTAACTAAGAATAACCACTACTAGCATTTATAAACCATATTTCAATATTTACTAACGCATTATTTAAAAACATTGTGCTTGTTAACATTAGTTAATGCAGTGTGAATTAACATAACTAACAATTAATGACTTTATTTTGACTAACTAATGTTATCAAAAGATGACCAAATCTGTAATAAATAGATTTGTTCATTATTTGTTCATGTTAATAAATACTGTATATTAACAAATATTTACTAATGGAACCTTATTGTAAAGAGTTACCGTTATTTCTAAACTTAAAACCCTAAAAATTGGATATAGATTAGATATGTTAAACTCTCAGAAAAAATGGTACAATATTGTACCAAAGAAGGTACAAACCCTTGTCACTGGGGCAGTACCTTTTTATGGGACAGAATTGTACCTTAAGAAAAGAAACAAATTTGTACCTTTTAAGGTCATGATTTGTATCATTGGAAACCAAAATGTACCTTTGTTTTTAAAAACCTGCAGATACAATATTGTATACTTTGTGAAAGGTACCACCACAGTGACAAGACACTTTGTACCAAAACACTTTGTGTCAAAAATGCTTACCAAACATTTATTAAAATGCCTTAAATGTTTAGTTTACGTTTTATGTTTTACTAGTTGTTTTCATTCATTCATTTTCTTTTCGGCTTAGTCCCTTTATTAATCCGGGGTCGCCACAGCGGAATGAACCGCCAACTTATCCAGCATTTGTTTTTTACGCAGCGGATGCCCTTCCAGCCACAACCCATCTCTGGGAAACACATCCATACATTCTCATTCACACACATACACTATGGACAATTTAGCTTACCCAATTCACCTGTACCGCATATCTTTGGACTGTGGGGGAAACCGGAGCACCCGGAGGAAACCCACGCAACCACGGGGAGAACATGCAAACTCCACACAGAAATGCCAACTGGCCCAGCCGGGGATCGAACCAGCGACCTTCTTGCTGTGAGGCGAACGTGCTACTCACTACGCCACCGTGGCGCCCTTACTAGTTGTTTTGTATTATTATATTATAGAACTAAAAATTTATGTTTAAGTATCTTTAAACATTTACTTTTAAACGATGATTCTTGTTTTAATATGGAAATTATTCATAAAAATCACTTTGCCTTTCCAGTCATATTTATTTTCATAGATACTGTAATAAAGAAGGAGTTGTTCAACACTTTTGTACCTTTTATATGGGAATAATTGTGTACCTTCATTTCAGTTGTACCATGAAAGGCACAGAACAGTATCATAAGAGGTCTTTTCAGTACCATATAAAGTACAATTTTTACAAAGGTACAAAACTGTTCCTCAAGGAACATTACTTGTACCATTGTGTACCTTTTTTTCTGAGAGTGTACGAAAGTACAATAAATAAAAGTTACAAATGAAAACTTTATACACATTGAATAAATAAATTTCATGTATTATATGATAAATGAGTCATTTTTAAATTAATTTTAGACGGTAATGCCATTGACCCTATATAGTGTTTTATTATTCTTCACATCTTAATCTTAAGCAGCACCTGCGTCACCACAAAGACTGCAGACTCATAGTAGGACAGCAGATTCAAACTAGGCTTGAGGTCAATACTGAATTAACACTGCCAGTTTTAATGCTCATTTTCTATCCCTTTGACTATTTTAACATGTCATGTGCAGTTCAGTTGTCATAAACAATCTCATTTGCCCTATTAATATTTCACTGACTATGCCTGGTGGACTCTGGTCCTTTGTGTGAACAGGCCTGTCCGACAGTGGAAGTCTGTAAAGGAATTGATCTACATTTCCACATGCGAGGCCAAGGCCTGGTTACAGATATGATTAGCCTTGTTCATGCAACAGAACACACTCTCCTTGACAAGTTTCAAAACAGCCCGACTCTGTTTGAAAGAGTTCGCAAGCGTCCGCGTTCCCCAACCTCTCGCCTTGATTTCTTTATCAGCGAATGCCCGAGCTTTAATGTTCACTAATCAAGACAACCCAGACAACAAAGCAATGTAACCAATACAAACTCTGACAACACACTGCGGAAACCGAGGTGCAGCTTCGCAAGAGAAGAGTCCAATTTGACGTGTCAAGCCAGGCGAAGTTAAAGTGCGCCATTGCATCACTAGCCTATCGAGAAGAGCGATTGATTTACCCTGAATACAGCATAAAGAGATTACCGTCCACTAAAACAGCTCAACTTGGACCCTTGGAGTTGTTGCATCATGTAATTAGTGAACCAGCGCTGTGTTTTCACGAATCAACAGCAGGTTATATAATGGCCCCGATGGCTGGAGGTGCGATATGAGCTAGTTAAGCATGTGACAGTGATTTGGGTGTGCGTGACCCACATTCACTTCACAGAAGCCTTTGCCCACTAGGTCATCCGTGTCGTGCTGTGCACAACAGATATACTCAAATTTATTCAAGCTTCATCCAGTTTAATAATTTTTTGGTATTTAAAGGGACAGTCACCCAAAAATGAATAATAATGGGGAAAAAATCTGCAAAAAAGAAATGCTTTTCACTTTAGGGTATAGCTCAAATATGCCATACATACCATTATACAGCCATTTTAAATTGCTTCCTACAGTCATTTAAATTTATCTTGTGGTGGTTGTTGCTGACTATAGCTGCATCCCAAATGGCACACTTATACATTCAACCATGTAGTGCTTGAGTTTAGTGTCATCCCAAATGAAACACTAATGTTGATTTTTTTTTTTTTACTACTAGTAATGGAAATTAAACTGTTTCCAAAGCTACGTATGTTTAACAGTTGCTAAATTAGTGAAAGAAAAAAAAAATCACCAAACCAACAAACACTTGTTGTTATGTGTAAAACTGCATTCACAATCAAATCCAAATGGCGTAGTCATCTCCACGGAAAAAGATCTAAATGCCCTTGTAAAAGATCAAAATAGCTCAATATTCCACTTATGTACATATCCTTTCACGAATTATATGATCACCAGAAAAGCAAAGTGAGAAAATTACACGCTGACAGGACACTTCTATGTAGTCTACTTGTTCCTGCTGCTTGCAAGGGCACTACTGTGTTCAGCACAGTGTGCTGTCATGGCAACGCTGGTAAAACAATGCCTCCTAACTCATTCACTGATCTTTATTATTTTTTTAATCAGTATAATTTAAGCCATTGAGTTCAATTTGAAAAGTTTTCAATTGTAAAAACTGCATTATATTATAATAATAAATAATAATTGCGTAGGATTTTTGATTGTGGTCCATTCAGAATGTTCTGTTTCTGCCTGTAATTTTCATTTCGGTGCATCCATAAATGCCCTTATTACACTTCCTTATATCAGCTGAATTACTACATCATCCGCGTATTTACTGTGCACTTACTCATTTTAGAATTTTCGGTGAATGCAATATTTATACTACAAAATGGTGTAGAATTGTGCACGAGTGTGCAGTTTGGGATGCACCTTATTTATTTAAATCTAGCATTTGGGGTCTCGTGTATCAAATCCAATGATGCAGGCAGTGGCAATTTTCTCTGACCAATGGGTATTCCAGTGTTAACACGACATATTTTAGTTTCTGTTTGGCTTGTTGTAAACCTGAAGTGGTACTAAAAGTGTACTAGGCACTAGGTACCATACACCATAGAGATCCTTCTAAAAATGAGCTATATTCTCCAGACTTTCAGGGTCATTGACAGAGACGAAGGATTAAATATATTAAATTTGTGTTGTCTAAATGTTTTTGGACTCTCAGAGTGCCAGTGGGAGTCGACTTCCATTTTTTTGAGTTTTAAAAATCTTCTTTAAATGTTCAACTAAAGGAAAAATGTAACCTTCATGTTGGACTGCATAAGGGTGAGTAAATCAACGGAAAATCTTTCATTTTGATTGCACTATCCTTTCAACTGACTCTTAGATCCAAGACGACCTTGTAGGCGAGTCACAAGTGATTGTGTCAACTGACAACACTGTTTTTGTTGTCTCCTGCGAAGGAAAGCTATTTTCAAGCAAGGCTTCCCTCCCAGAAGGGTAAAGAGCTCAGTTTGCCCTTAATACACACAAGCACCTGTCTAAAAAGTCCTCCTACCTCACCTGCCAATCTTACAGTCTGACACAGATCCAGCAGTTCGCCCGGCTGATTTTCCACAAATAGAGCCTGCCGTTCCTAACTATAGCGCAGTGCTCCGCTCAGCACCGCACATTTACATAACCTGGCAGGCTGAGAAGGAAGTGCCACATCGCCAAGTGGTGACACTGCACCGTCCGACTGAACCTGCAGTACCTACACCCTAAAAACAGTACCCATGTGCCCTGGCGGCCTCTCATTCACATCCGGGCCAGTCCGTTTGATCTGTAGTATTTTCTGCTGCAGTGCACCTCTGCTGTACAGCTGGGTGTGACAGACCTCTTCCTGGAAGTCATGTTTTTTCCCCATTCAGAGAGGAATGTGAATCATTTCTCACAGAGATGCAGATTTGCATTGTCGTCTGAGCGTCACATCCTGTTCTTTCCATTTTTGTCAGGCAAGACATATTTGCTGAGTCACTTCATGCGAGCTAGTGGAGACACATTATACTGACTGGTTTAATCTGTAACACTGGTCAGGATTGGTGAGAAGAGCTCCTAAGGAATGTCACTGGGGCCGGTTTAGTTCAGATTTTTTCGACTTTAAATGCTTCTCAGAAACTAGTTTTATGCACACATCTGGGACAATAAAAAGTTTTTTTTATCATGGGGATTTAGAAATTAAAATCATTGTTGTGTTTAGAGCTTTTTTTATATGAAAACAATGGCTCATTTGTTTCTTTGACAGTTTCTGATTAAGTAAATTATCACTATGCTTTATTTTCATAGGTAGATAAAAGATCAAATAAGTCTTTCGGCTTTATGTACAGTGCGTATCAAATGACTTATTCTTTATTGTTTTATTTACAATTATAAAGTCTGATCAGAGGACTAGGAGTGCAAAAAAAAATCAAGATATCTCTTATCAATGCATTAAATCTTAAATATAAATGTAAATAATGAAATGCCTCAAATACATTTTAAATACATTTAGAACTATTGAATTGTAAATCCTTTAATAAATAACTTAAGGTATTGTATTATTAAAATTATTACATGTTCATTTTTTAGGTTTAGTTTTAAAATCTTAAACTACTGACTAAATAGTTTTTGTCTGAGTCAAGAATTTTCCAAATGAAAAGCAATTGTGCAATTTCATTTGTTTTTCAAGAGACTCTAAAGGTAAGTTAATGCTTTTTATTTTTAAATTCATGCAGAAATGATATATATGTTGACATTAAATGTGATGAACATAATTCAGTTAAAAATGGTCATCATAGTATTTCTGTAAAAATCGTATGACACATTGTTAGCATGTTTACTACATTCTACGCTTGTTTTAGCATCTTAATAGTTTGATTTTATGTGTGCCAAAAATAGGCTGCTCATATTTTTGGCCATAGTAATACTTCAAATCTTTTAAAGAATGTAGGACAATTAAATACTAATGTGTAGCTCCATAAGGGACAAATCATTATCTATGGCATTGGTTCCCAAAGTGGAGGTTGGGACCCCCCGGGGGGTCGCGGGACAATTTTGTCACTTGGCAATCTCCAAAAATCTAATTCATCCTATTAAAATATTAAAGGTGACACAGTGGCACAGTAGGTAGTTCTGGTTCGAGCCTGGTTCGTGCCTTGGCTGGGTCAGTTGGCATTTCTGTGTGGAGTTTGCATGCTCCCCCCCGTGTTTGCGTGGGTTTCCTCCAGGTGCTCTGGTTTCCCCCAGAGTCCAAAGAGATGCGGTACAGGTGAATTGGGTCAGCTAAATTGTCTGTAGTGTATGTTTGTGTGTGAATGAGAATGTATGGATGTTTCCCAGCGATGGGTTGTGGCTGGAAGGGCATCCGCTGCATAAAACAAATGCTGGATAAGTTGGCAGTTCATTTTGCTGTTGCGACCCCGGATTACTAAAGGGACGAAGCTGAAAAGAAAATGAATGAATGAATGAATAAACTATTATAGTTATCATATTTTATGCATAACTTACTGAAGAACTAAATAGCAGTTAATTGTAACAGTGTTAACATGTTAATAATAAACATTAAAGAACAACATGCAAATAGTTTCGTTTTTTTTTTTTTTTTTTGCGAGCCCTGGGGTGATTACGTTATATTAAAGACACATCAATAGTGTCAGATGCAGCACAATGATTTTATGGCACCAGTGTAAACTTTCTGACATCTTTACTACACTCACGTACATTAAAAATAAATACAGGCCATGGATGATGGTCTCAGAGTGGCGTTCTCCAAAATTAAATGACAAATAGACTGGGGCCTATTAGTATGTGTAGGCCGTTGTGTGCAAGGCTTATTTATTAATAACCACCTCAGAAGATTGGGGATTATGAGTCAGTAGCATTGTTATTTTGTGGGTCAAGGGCTAAAAAAGTTTTGGAACCCCTGTTCTATGACACCCAAACTTTTATTTCAAGAGTTCACACTTAGCTAATGATTGATTATAAAGCGTATTTGGCATGCTGTCCCGGGAGAGAGCCCTGAGCTCAGAATATCCTTGAGCCCGGGGCTCCCTCCCGTTTAAAGGGCGAGTGGAGAGTTTGAGCTCAGGTAAGACTCGAGAACTCCTTCGGCTTGTGAACGTGCTGAGATATATCTGACTAGAGTTGCCTTAAGATGCTATTTAAAAAGTAGTCAATTTACTTATGTAGTATGTTTTTGGACAGTGGGAGGAAACCGGAGGACCCGGGGAAAACCCACACGAACACTGGGAGAACATGAAAACTCCACACAGAAATGTCAACTGGCTCGGGGAGAGGCCGAACCAGCAGCGTTCTTGCTGTGAGGCAACAGTGCTAACCACTGGGCCAACGTGCCGCCCTATCAGAGAAGGGGAGGAGTTGGGGTGGAAGGGGGGATTCTTCAAGATGAAGATGACCGGAGTAGAAAGCTCTGGTAATTTATGGTGTGTCAGGATTCATCTGATTGGTGCAATATGCAGAGCTGACGTGGTGCCAGCTGTGTTCAATCATAAGCACGTGATCCTCTCGTAATTAGTTTATAAATAAACCCCACTTAATTTTATTTGTGGAAGACTTCAAGCATCAGCTGACCCCTTAAATCTCGCAACTGTGTGACCTTGCAGTTTCCCCTCTTCTTTCAAACTACAGTACAGTATATAGGTCGACATAAAAAAAATATCGCAAGGGCATCTTCTAACCTGTATGCCAAGAGCAGAGCATTTTTTTTCTGGAGGACTCATACCGAGACATGAGGGAGACAGGAGTGGGGCAGTGAAACATCCGGCCAAGGCCATTTCATGTGGAGGTAATGAAACCCAGCATCCAATAAGCTGCGAGATGAGCGCTGTACTTTTCCAGGACCCGTGGCCCGACGGCAGTGCGAGTGAGGGGCCCGGCCCACTTTATCGCTTTGTTATGAGGAAGAGAAGCGGAAAGGTGCTGCCCCGCAGGCTGAAGACACAGATGTCTGATATAGACAGGGTACCGACCGGCTAAACTCCCTCCCCCATATCCTCCACCGCCACAGGCTCACATCCCAAGGACGAGAGCCAGAAGCTACACAGTCCCTGCGTGTTTCCAATAAATCAGACAGATTAATTACGGAGCTAGGCATGTGAGTGCTTCAGGTCCGCATCTAAAAGGAGGACAGCTCTATAATTGGCAGTGTGCAAAATCTTCCATTCGAAAGCATAGGTGCATTCACTGACAGACAAAGAATGGATGATGCACAGGAAGAATGTACATTTAAACTGAATTTTAAAAAATAACAATAAAAACAGGGCATTAAAACCTAATTATAAATGGTCAAATTGTTTCCCCCCCAGACCCCAGTGATTGGGAATCTTTCAAGGCTCTGCTGTACTTTATTATTCATCAAGGTTATAAATGGAATAAAGTGAAGGATATGGTATAATTTACATAAATAAGATAATTCTTTACTGAAATGTCACAAGATAAGAAACCTTCTTGAGCTTGACATATTAAATGAGCAAATATTAAATAAGTGAATGTAAAATGAGGGAACCTGTAAAAATGTATAGTCATGTTTTATAATATAATATTTAAAACATATATAAAAAGAAAATTGTATATTTCTATATCACTTTTTTCAGTGAATCCAAATTATTCTCTCATTAAAAAGTCTCAGCAAAAATGTCAATACTGTGGTCAAATCATTTTAAAACAGTGTCATTAATATTTAATGATATTTAAACGATAAATGCAATTTATACCCCTGTAGTTGACGTTATAAAATTTAATAATAACAGCCTCATGACAGTCATGTTCATCAAGTTTAGTTCTCTTGCTATTGTCAAGCTGTCATGACAAAGTGAGTTTGTGATGTACTTGGTTATGTCAAGTCATGAAGACATTTTATACTATGTCAGACTGTAAAAATTGAAGTAAAATTTACAGTATTACATTACTGTCGGTTTTGTTTCCCAGTAATACTGTAACATTTACAAGTATACAAGCTATAAAACTAGTGCAGTTGTAATTGTTAATTTACTAAGTGCTTCTAAATTTTGCCTGTAAAATGTAAAATTTACAAGAACATTTATTAGATTATTTTATTTATTAGATTAATTTATTTTATTTTAATTAATTTACAAGAAAAATTATTAGAATTGTGCAGTAAAACTACAGCACAACTGTAATTGCTAATACACCGTGCACCTGTACATTTTACGCTATTGCTGGCGACCAAAATTGCCAGTAACACTGTAAATATTACAGCAGTATTTTACAGTGCACATTTGCTTCTAAAACACCTAATGAGCCAATGACACTTAATGACAGTTGTCATAAGCATGCGTAAAATCCTTATTTTATGTCATGTCACACCACCTTTAAGTAAAATGTTACCATTTATTTTTATTTCCTCTCCGGAACAACCCCTGACTGTAACAGTGGAAACTAATGTCCCTGCTCTTTTGGCCTGTGCCTGGTGTATCTGATGACAGTCAGCAGTCAAGTGCCCACAGATCATGCTACACAGGCGTGAAGTTGCACAATGGAAAAAAAAAAAAAAACTGATGCAAGTCTCCACCACAGAGGGCAACACCACCATGTAGCCGCCAGCTTTTCCCTCTTCAACCACCTTTAAAGACTGCAATGAATGAGATTCAACCATGACCAAATCAAAGTTAGAAGAATGTGAGGTCCTGATCTGGCCTTCTTCAGACAAGCAAGGCAACCTGTCACCCTACATTACATCTCCTGCCATTAGTCCTCCTCATGTCTCTGCCCAAGGGACAGGCGTTCACCAGCTCCTCTACGAGTCACAGCCAAAGATATTCAAAGAGATTAAAGCAGATCTAGGTATGGGAAAAGAAAACCAGAGCATAATGCGTGTTAGAGAGAGAGAGAGAGAGAGAGGGAGAGAGAGAGAGTTTACCCCACCTAGTACATCTGCGTCATGCACATGCAAAGAATTTGCCGAAGGCTTCTGCAAATATTTGCTGCTTGAGTTGGGAAATCATCACACCTGGGTAGCAGCGACAAAGGGCAGGTCAGATAACACAGGTGTTGTACCACTGCAGAGTCCAGATTACATCAACAAAGCACACAAGACATCAGCCACAATCATGCAGTCTTGGGTTCAAACGTCAACTTTAAGCTCACCTGCCACAAATCTATCCAAAAACGTTAGCTATTCAACTAATTCATTGATGCAGATTATGGTGTGGATGTGGTCTTCCTTACTTCACTCATAGAGCGGTCAATATTGATCCACTGATGATGTGCATCCCTTCCGCAACACTAATTCAGCCCTGTAATGCATATAACTGAACTGCTGTTGGAGAGCTACTGTGATCTGACACCCGTTCTGGGAAACCCGGCTCTTTTATGCACACCAGGACAAAAGCATTGCATGAATTTATTTAGGCTACATGTGTCATGTTTCATCTAAAAAATAGATGCTAAATATAAACTCGCTTTCCGAGCCAAAACGAGAGCTCTGCGTCATGGTAACTGTCACTCATGTATGCACTGCTTTTCCATAGACTCGGGCTGTTTCCCATACTGCCATCTGCTGCTGGAGCACACTTCTCAAGAGTTAACATGCGACATCAAGATTTTTAACAATGACACAACAAAAAAGCCTGTAGGATTTTGATCAGTGGTGTAAAGTAATTACAAATACTCAAACTACTGGAACGGAGTAGTTTTTCTCAGGAATTGTAATTTACTGAGTATTTTTAAAAATGTGAACTTTTACTTTTCCTTGAGTACATTTTTAGTCCAGTATCGGTACTTTTACTCCACCACTTTCCTTCAATCTGCAGTCACTACTTTATTTCTTTCTTGTGTATGGTCATTGTCTAAAGTAGAAAGATCAGTCCTGAGATTCCTGTCCAATTAAATCACACAAAGAAAGTAAATTGCATCATACTGAACAACCTCAAGACATGGGTGCTTTATAAATACAGAAAACCTTTTGGAAACATTAAAAATGTGCAAGAAGATGTACAAAATCTTTACACGCAATGATCCAGAGACATTTATAGACTGCATGTCACTGAAAAGTATGGATGTCGACTGTATGATGACTGAAATCACCAAACAGTCTTAAACAATCACTAAATGGAACAAATGAAAAATGGAAGGAAGGGCCAAGTAAAAGGAAGGACGGAACAAGGAAAGGAAGGAAGGATCAAAGAACCAAATAAATAAAGGAAGGATTCACGGAAAGACTGAACAAACTAAGGAAGGAAAGAAAGAACGAACGAATGAACAAAGAACCTAATGAAGGAAGGAACAAAAATATGAAAGAACGAGCGAACAAATGAAGGGAGGAAAGAAGGAAAGACCAAACGAATGAAGGTAGAATTCAAGGAAGGACTGAACAAACTAAGGAAGGAAAGAAAGATCGAACGAATGAACAAAGAACCTAATGAAGGAGGGAACAAAAATATGAAAGAAAGAATGAGCGAACAAATGAATGGAGGAAAGGAGGAAGGACCAAACGAATAAAGGAAGAATTCAAGGAAGGACTGAACAAACTAAGGAAAGAAGAAAGGAATGAATGAATGAACAAAAAGACCTAATGTAGGAAGGAACAAACATGGGAAAAGGAACAAAAACATGATTTTACACACACTATAAACTCAAATTCACATCACTTTGAAATTGTTTCAACGTGTGTTGCATGAGTGTACCTTCATTTATGATGATACTGCTAGTATTTATTGATTTAGCAGTGCTATATCAATCATATAGCTATCATTAACTCAAATTATTCATAAATTGAATGTAAACTACTGTAAACTCGTACTGAAAATCACCTTAGAAATACTGTCTTGACTGAAAAGGAAAGTAACTGAAAAGTTTAAATAAAAAATGACAAGTATTAAAACCAGGAAAGTTGGCACAGAATGTAGTCAAACTAGGATATTGGCTTGAGAAAGCCTGACCACAAAGTTTTAAAGACATTTTAAAAGGTCTGAATGCTTTCAGTTTGAAGCAGTTAGAAGCTTTAATCCGTAGTAATTAAAAGTTCAAAATTGAAAACAGACAGAAAGACAGACAAATGCACTCCTAAAGGTTTCAGAAGTTGTTTTTAAGATGCTCAGTTTGCTACAGAAAGTTGTTACAGATAAATTGTTGCAATAGGTAGCTGATGTGTGCTAGCACTGCTAACATGTCTTAGAATGTTGATATTTGCATGTTTTAACATATTGGTAACATATATTTCAGCAGCTATGATGTTTTAACATACTACAAGTGTGTTTTCTACAAGTTTCTAACATGTTTTTAAATGTTAGCATGCCTGTTAGCATTTTAGAAGCATGCTAGCATGTTTTATCATGTTGATGTCTTCACTTTGCTATCATATTAGAACACATTGTTAGGATGTTTACTACATTCTAAGCTTGTTTTAACACATTACTAGGCCTATGATGTAACATGTTGGCAATACCTTTTAACACAGTGCGAACTTCTTACAGGCTACTTATTTAGCTTTGCTAGTGCTAAATATAAAGGTTCTGGTTTTGTGACCGTTGGTTCAGGATGTGTGATCAAAAATTCATGTCTCAGACAAGGTTGTATATAGTAGGCCTACATGAAACAGTATTAAAGTTTGTATGTTGACTTGAGCTTTTCATTTAATATCCTTTTTAAAAAATTCAAGCTAAATTCTTACAAATCTAATTAACAAGCATATAAGAACAATTCTTAAAACATAATGACATGAAATAAATGTAAAAAGTTAAACGATTAAAAAATAATCATAAATATTACACTAAAATGACACTTCTAGCAAACTACAGAAAAATGAGTCTGTTACTATACTTTCTGATTTAGCCATAAACGATATTTGCACACTCTTCTCTAACAAAAAGCTTTCAGACAGCACCATTACTAATTAATGCATAAAATCAAATTTAAACACAAACAACCATTTTTGGATAAAGTAGCTTATGATACAAAGTGCTATTTTTACACATTTTGTTTTCTTACATTGTCAGGCACCCTTCTCTGTGAGCAAATTGAGCAGCATAAAGTCAGTGTTACAGCCCTCTTTTCAACAATTAGCCACTAGATGGCACCGTAAGGCAGTTTTGTAAAAATGTCAACGCACGAGCAATTGTTGAAAGGGATTTTAACTATTAATTTTAAGAACATTCTTGTCCGATCTAGAATGCATAGTGTTCGATAATGTATGTGTAAAAATGTAAATTAGGTTTCAAACAGGACTATTTGACCTGTGATGTCACCAGAAGACAATCACGTTGCATTAGAAAGTAATGTTATAACCTAAATTCTTATTAAAACTGATTAAGCCATGCATAATCGATTACCACAACAACTTATTGTTAACTCCAAAGGGCAATTTAAAACTAATTAAATTAAAGAGCTCTAAAAGAGGGTCTCTAAATCCCCTCAAGGGGAATGAAGACATAAACTACTGTTTAGTTTGGAGCCAGCATGACCTTTTTCAAGTAACAAAAAATAACAATAATACTTTGTAAGCAAAGAAACGTCAAATTGATCAAAGTGACACTAAGTTTCAAACACAATAACATATATTGTTTTGAACACTAATGCATAAAAGAAATTTACAAAACACACATGCACAATAATGGCGAACAAGAAATGTTTCTTGAGCACCAAATAGTTTTATTACACAGCAAAAATTCCAGTGTTAAATATACAGTGATTCTTTTTTTTGGTGTTGTTCAGTGTTAAAACCGGAGTACATTTTAATCCACCAGTGTGAAAGAGCGTATATTTAAGAGGTTTTTTTTGTTTGTTTGTTTGTTTTTTTTCAGTGTTAAACTTTTAACCCAATATGCAGTATATTTCACACTAGTCATGGGAAGTCCAGTTTTTTGCTCAAACTGGTTCTTTCAGATAAACAGTGATTTTAAAATGCAAAAAGTTGAATGTATTGGTATTATTTCAGAAAAGATTAATGAATATTTAAGAAATTAAAACTATTATCAAAATAGTTTATCACTGTTATCTGTCACACACACCAATTGATAATATAGGGGAAAAAGGTAATATATTAACACTTTGAACGGTAACACACACACTCCAGTTCGATGTAAGAATCAACTCTTACTGTGTTAAAATGAACTCTGTAAGCAATGTACACATTTCACACTTTAGAAAGTGTTATTTTAACTCCAAAATGGAGGGAGTCATGTGTACACCCAAGGAGTGTTAGGTTAAACTCAAATTGAGTTAAATGTACACTGATTTTTTTGCTGTGTATGAAGGTTTGTGACACTAAAGACTATATTGATGCTGAAAATCCAGTTGTCACTATAAATGATGTTTATATAATTTATTAAAAAAGTTATGCTTTTATATATATATATATAAAATCGAAAGTAGCTATTTTATGTAATTTTCTACAATATTACCGTTATTACTGTTGGATTCTGGATAAGCATTAAAGCATACTACACCTAAATTAATGAATGCTATACTGTAGATAACATAGCACTACCATAAACTTTTATTACAGATCATAAGCCAAGACTGTATATTAATATTATTATTCTTTTAATCTGGAATGATACTAACAAAATAATAATAATAAGATTTAAATATATCTCCATGCTTTGCTATATAGGTTAATTAGAGGAGAGAATGTGTAAAGGTTTGCTGTAGTTCTGCCTGTCAGCGCTGGAGTCTGCAGATGCTGTCTCTTCTAATCAGACTCTCTCAGAGCTCAGGCTCGAGCTATATTCGGGCCTGTGCACTAAAAGCCCGATCATGCATCCAGTCAACTGTGTGATGCCATAATCAGGGCTGTGACTAAATGCACATGCTAACAAGTGCTTCGTTTTTGTGTGTCTCGTTAAATCTCATTTCTGTTTAATGCAGTCTGTTGCATAACCTATTCTGACGCCCCACAAAAAAATCCTGACTCGCATACATCAGTGTGTTCAAATGAAACCCTTTAATGAAATCTCCAACGTTTAAAGATAATTTAACATATAAATGGGAGGTTTGACACCAGGAAGATGTTACACGTTCTTAAGATGGAGATAGAAAAGAGAGAAAACAGTGAGGGGGGAAAACAGTCAGTGCTGGAGTTGTGAAAATCTGCAGCTCCACCCAATGTCAATGTGAGGCCAGTTTTCCCTGAAACCTCAGATTGACGTCATACGAAACCCCAGCAGTGCTGACTGTCTCCTACAGCAGAGACCAGTCAAAATACACCAGCAGTCTTGCAGAAAAACAGAGAAAATGACAGAATGGCACATTTCATTATCGTGCGCACGGAATGTACTAACGCAAATGGGGCAAGTACGTCCAATGTACCAAAAGGAGAAGCCACCATTTAGACTAATTGTCCTCTCTAAATTTAGGAATGAACTACAGTAATTAAGTACATACATGAGGTACAGAACAAACATTTGGACCAATCCCTTAAAAAAATTATTACACAGCTTTAAGGCTAACATATACTGCAGTTCAATATTGTAAAAATGTTTCGAATCAGTATTTTTATCAATAAATCTAAACAATTAAAACTGTGAGATTCAAACAGCCAGAAAAAAAAAATCAAGATTTAAGGGTTATTTTTTGTTTTACTTCTTTTAGAGAGAGAGAGAGAGAGAGAGAGAGAGAGAGAGAGAGAGAGA
>CAIGQQ010004837.1:19876913-19888034 GCA_903798035.1 Danio albolineatus | reverse complement strand
GACAATACACCTTAATCATAATTATTAGGATCATAAAAATTCCCTTAAGCATCATGAAAGTGCACAAAAGAATAAACTATTTGTACATCTTTGCAAAAACCTACTTATTTGCTGAGATGAAAATGAAGTATAGTCCATAGCAGTTTTAATTGTGATATAAATTTAGGTAGACTGGCTTTATATAAAAAGTTAACTGCTTTAAAACGCATTGAGTAGCCACCAAATCACCTTATATTTGTGTTTCATATAGTATATAATATTTGATGTGTTTAAAGTCTGAACTTTCTAAAAAAAGAAGAAAAAAAAAAGACCAGCAGATGTTTGTTTTTCTAACTGCATTATGGCTGAATGGGTGAAGGGTTGTAATGCAATAAACAAAGTCTACGTATATATGTGGATCAATTCCAGCTGGGTGTGTTGCCTTGTCAGAGACTGCTGGCACCACACCGGCTATTGTTCTCAGTGTGTCTTTAATGCCTACAGAATAGACACTAAAATAGTGCCATTGATGCCAGCACAATTTTAGATATAAAGCTGCAAACGGGGCATCAAGATTACACGGACCATGTGACATTAAGCTTTGTTTGTTTGACTTTAGGGCTTAAGCTGGATTTCTACACGCAGGAAAATCTGTTGCATTTAACTCGCTCACTCCAGCATGATTGCTGCTTTTCAGTGGAACAGAACAAATATGGATTGGTGATTAAACTGTATTGTGTGGTGGATTGTTATGAGAAGGATAGATTGGGTCAAGATGCACGTGCGGGGAGCTGCTGGATTATTCCTGTCCAACATATCCTTCATTTTCTATTTAAGGGACAGCATGTGTTATAGCTGGAGAGAATGTTTATCATAGATTGAAGTGTGTCCAAACAATATTGGCATAAATTTGCTTTGCAGTTGAAACAAACACTCACCGGCCACTTTATTAGGTACACCTGTCCAACTGCTCGTTAACGCAAATTTCTAATCGGTCAGTCATATGGCAGACGATCTGCTGCAGTTCAAACTGAGCATCAGAATGGGGAAGAAAGGTGATTTAAGTGACTTTGAACGTGGCATGGTTGTTGGTGCCAGACAGGCTGGTCAGAGTATTTCAGAAACTGCTGATCTACTGGGATTTTTTACACACAACCATCTCTAGGGTTTACAGAGAATGGTCTGAAAAAGAAAAAATATCCAGTGAGCGGCAGTTCTGTGGGCGCAAATGTCTTGCTGATGCCAGAGGTCAGAGGAGAATGGCCAGACTGGTTCGAGACGATAGAAACGCAACAGTAACTCAAATAACCATTTGTTACAACAGAGGTATGCAGAAGAGCATTTCTGAACGCTCAACACCTACAACCTTGAGGCAGATGGATTACAGCAGAAGAAGACCACACCAGGTGCCACTCCTGTCAGCTAAGAACAGGAAACAGAGGCTACAATTTGCACAGGCTCACCAAAATTAGACAACAGTTGACTGGAAAAATGTTGCCGGGTTTGATGAGTCTCGATTTCTGCTGTGACATTCGGATGGTAGAATCAGAAATTGCCAACATGAAAGCATCCATCCTGCATTGTATCAATGGTTCAGGCTGGTGGTGGTGTAATGATGTGGAGAATATATTTTCTTGGCACACTTTAATGCCCATTAGTACCATTTGAGCATCTTGTCAACACCACAGCCTACTGTATTGTTGCTGACCATTTCCATCTCTTTATGACCATAGTGTGCCCATCTCCTGATGGCTACTTCCAGCAAGATAACGCGTCGTGTCATAAAGTGCAAATCATCTCAGACTGGTTTCTTGAACATGACAATGAGTTCCCGGTACTCAAATGGCCTCCACAGTCACCAGATCTCAATCCAATAGAGCACCTTTGGGATGTGGTGGAACGGGAGATTCGCATCATGGATGTGCAGCCGACAAATCTGTATCAACTGAGTGATGCTATCGCGTCAATATGAACCAAAATCTCTGAGGAATATTTCAAGTACCTTATTGAATCTATGCCACGAAGGATTAAGGCAGTTCTGAAGGCAAAATGGGGTCTAACACAGTACTAGTAAGGTGTACCTAATAAAGTGACCAGTGAGTGCAAGTACTTGTCACAAAAATAAAATAACTACTGTACAACGAAAACCATTTTAGCATCCACATCACTGTACAATAATTCTCTGTCTCTTTCTATGTCGTGTTCTTTGTCATTTTAATGTGTTTAAAGCTGTTTAAAGTCCAGTGGTTTCTAATTGGCTATCAATGTTGGTTTCGTTCATCTGCAGTTGCATTGTCTGCCACATTAAAGGGATAATTCACCCAAAAATAAAAATGATGTCACCATTTACTCACCCTTTACTTCAGGGATCACCAATCTCGGTCCTGGAGGTCCAGTGTCCTGCAGGGTTTAGCTCCAACTTGTCTCAAAACACCTGCCTGGATGTTTCAAGTATACCTAGTGAGAGCTTGATTAGCTTGTTCAGGTGTGTTTGATTAGGGTTGGAGCTAAAATCTGCAGGACACCGGACCTCCAGGAACAAGTTTGGTGATCCCTGCTTTACTTGTTTCAAACCTGTACGAGTTAGTTTCTTCTGTTAAACACAAAAGATACTTTGAAAAATGTTGGAAACCTGTAACCATTGACTTCCATGGTATTTGTTTTTCCTACTATGAAGGTCAATGGTTACAGCTTTTCAGCTTTCTTCAAAGTGTATTTTGTGTTTAATAAAAGAAAAGGGTTTGCAAACATTTTATATTTTCATTTTTGAGTGAACTACCCCTTTAACTCTTTAAAGTCCAGTGGATTCTGATTGGCTGATAAGGTTTCTCATTCACCTGCAGTTTTGTCATCTGCTGCCTTAAATGCAAGAGCTCTTTAAAGTCAGATGGACTCTAATTGGCTGACAGTTTACCGTTCATCTGCAGTTTTGTTGACTGAAACTGTACTTCCAAGCTCTCTTTTATTTTGATGAGATGGCAATGTTTTTCTGTGTTGTTATTACTGTAATAATTCATCCTAAGTTTATGTTTTTTTAAGATGTGCACACTTTACAGCAATCACAATCACTTGTGTTTAATGACAATATTATCTATTTTTGTATGAAAAACAATGAAAAACGAAACCAGTTAATAACCACCGATTTGCACTCCCTCAAGGGAATCATACAGGATACACAAAAACATTGTATTTTGGGAATGCAGCTTTATTATACAAGTTTTCCACAAGTGTCACACCCACACAGGATTCAGTGACAATGAAAGCGTCCTTTTAGCTATGCAGGAAGTGCCTCAGAATAATCTTTGAAAAAGAAACACCGCCTCTGATTGCCTTGGGTGGACAGTGAGGAAACAAAAGATCTAAAGTGACAAATGGGGGAAAGGTTTTTCAGCAGCAGTGACCTTCAGCGCACAAATCCAGCTGTCTGATCACTTTGTAGAGGGCCGACGGTATCACATTCTCTCCTCTGTGCCCACACAGCCTCCTTTATGATCCATATCTCCTATGATTGCGATAACACACACCTGCATTCCCTGGACCTTATAAATGTGATGAAAGCCCTCTTTACCAGTGTTTTTTTTTTCCTTTCCCACTCCTGCTGCTGGGAAGGGCTCGTCTATATCTGGCCCCTTCCCCTGAGTGCTGATTCCAGCCGAAATACTAAAATTGAATCTAAGCCTACATAATGGCTTGAATTATAGAGCAAGAACCACCACATACATTATAAATGAGAAATCTCCTGCACAGGCAGCTGATCGTTCAGCAAAGTCATGCAGATTTAATTCACAGCGACTCAACCTGAACTGAGGAAACATTCAATCCTTCCTCTTTAAACTAATATGAAATTAAAACACGTAGCGAGTCAAGAGAAATGTTTGCTTTAGTGCGCAGTGCTTTGACATGAAAGAGCGCTTACTAAGGAGGAGTTTCTGTTTGGGTTTAACAACCAGCACCACTATAAACGAAGAGGTAGGCTATTTTGCTTTATAAAACATTTTGGAAAATAAACAATGTGTTTAAATGTGTTGGGAATGTTCATAGAGACACCCTGGAATATGTTTAAAAATATTTTTGGCTTCATATTGTCTAAACAATTGAATATATGTCACAATTATCGTATATAATACAACCCCAATTAAGAAAAAGTTGGGACAGTATATGGAAAACACAAATAAAAAAAATAAAGTAGTGATTTCCAAATTTACTTCTATTTCATTGCAGACAATGTGAACTGGTCTGGTCAACTTCGTTTTTATATATAATAATCAAATAAAAATCAAATCACTTTTATTGTCACATCAGCAGCAGCACGTGTGCTATGATCTGTGAAAAGCTTAGGTGCTGGCTCCAGACAGTGCAAATACAACAACAGTGCAAAATACAGACAGTGCAAATACAATGACAGTGCAAAAATACAGACAGTGCAAAATACACACAGTACAAAATACAACATACAACAACATACTCCCAAAAGGGAACAAAACAATGTACAATTGCAATGTTGACAGCAATACGTATAAAACAATGAATATGTGAACAGGTGTACACGTAGTTGTAGGCAGTATAGTTTTAAGGCAGTATTGTTGTATATATAGAATACACCTCCTTTCCTGTCATTCAGAGCTGCAGCACATTCCAAAAAAAAGGTGGGATAGGAACAATTTAGGGCTAGTAATCAGGTAAATTGGTTAAATGATGCGAATTGAAACAGGTAATGTCAACAGGTGATTGCAATTATGATTTGGTACAAACGCAGCATCCAAGAGAGGTCTAGTCCTTTAAGAGCAAAGATGGGCCGAGGATCGCCAGTTTGACAACAAATACATGAGAAAATGTCTGAAAAGTTTAAAAACAGCGTTCCTCAAAGAGAGACTGGAAGACATTTGGATATTTAACCTTCAACAGCGTAACATAATTAAAAGATTCAAGGAATCTGGAGGATTATGAAGGACAAGGTGGCACTGCATCAAGAATCGTCATTCATCTATAAACCATATCACCACATGGGCTCAGGACTACAACAGAAAATCCTTGTCAAGTACCACAATATGCAGTTACATCCACAAATGCCAGTTAAAACCGTACCGTGCCAAAAGGAAGCCCTATGTTAACAGTGTCCAGAAGTGCCCATTGAAGCACTGATGCGGTTTACAATTAAAGTGGTTTAGAAAAGAGTTAGTTTCTCAGCTTAAATGAGCAGAGGGCAGTTGATGTGCTTGTGTAACTCATGTTGCACCAATATTTGGAATGACTCCTACATCTGTCAGACACGTGAATGGCAATATACAGCGCACAATTCTTGCTTTTTAGTTAAAACCGTACTGTGCCAAGAGGAAGCCCTATGTTAACAGTGTCCAAAAGCACCATCAACTTTTTCTGGGCTCAAGAAACATTACATTTCTGAGATAAAAGTCAGAAAAAGTTGGAATTTCTAGTATTAAATAAATAATTGGAAATTTTATTACAATAATTACCAAAATATTTTAAAATTTGTTTTTGTAAAATATACATTAAAAGAAACGGCAGAAGTTTATTGTTAAAATACGGTACATAAACTACAGTGTTTTATTAATGTTATTGTGTTAATACACCTCACCAGTGATTTGAATAACATCTACACAACCAAGAGAGATGATGAGACACTCATATAATAAGCCAATTCTCATCACAAACAGAGCAGAGAAACATAATAATAATATCTACATGCAGAGAAACATGCCATGTTGAAGGTGCTCAGTGTCATTCACACAGCTAAACATCATCATGGTAACACCCATGATACTAAATCAATGCAAAGTAAGACTTTAAAGCACATCACTGATAAGAAAAAACTACAGTAATCTCAACAAAAAAACAAAAGTGTCATCGAGGGAATTCTATAATAATATATGCATTATGACAATTCATATAATGCATATATTATATAATAAAACAGTATAGTGGAACTGATAACACAGTAAACACTTATAACAAGTGGTTCATACTGACATGCCACATTGATAAATAGATGCACTTCACGATAACGGTGGAAAACTAAACCTACTAACATCCCCAATATACAACACGCGCACATAAATCAGCCAATTACCAGCAAAAGTGTCTAAGCACCACCATTACAGTAAACAATGAGTTATCTCCATTTCTCCACTCATATATCACACAGCCAACATGCTACAGCTGTTTACACATGTTAGGACGAGCTGAAGAAGTTCGTGAGTTACGAGAAGTGATTGGATATACTTCTGTCGTCTTCGCCTGCTTGTTCCTGCTCTCATCATGAGCACCGTGACGTCAAGCATCAGACTGTAGAGGAATGTAAATAAACAGCTCCAGATGATAAGCAGAGACATCCATTCAGAGCCGCTGCTCGCTTGTTCTGAGCGAAGGTTGGAGAAATGTTTAGAAAGCAGAGACGCCGCCAGATCTCATTAAACTGTCTGTGAAGGCAAAGGTCTGCTTACGGCAGGGACAGGCCCGATGTGGTCGGTTTGTAAACACGTTGCAATGGCAACAAGCTCTGGATGAAGGTATAAATTTGAGCATCTCACTGCGGCGTGTGAGCACTTGACCACATCCTTTTCAGTCCCCTTTTTTCATACACTTCCTGTTTTTATATATACCCCGTTATGTTTTTCAGATATAACCTATATAAATGGAGGTTTTGTCTTCTAAAAGGAAGAAGAAATTCTGCTTGAATTGCAACTGACCTCATTCTCCCTCAAAGATGAAAGCTGTTCACATATTGCATCTTTTGCAAACTCGAATTCATTATTTCAAAATTTAGACATGCAGCAACACTGTATATGCTGGATTCCACATAATTGATTTTGTGTTAGGACAGCATGAAGAAAGTTAAGGTCATTTATTAGCTTTTTTTTCTCACAAATTTAAGTGGATTGAACATTAAAAAATAAGTTGTGAGCAGTTTCATGCAAATGTCAACCTTGCCATGAGAAAAATTACGTTTTCATCAAAATACCGAACGTTTTTTGTGTAAGCAAGTATTTCGCAGTACTTTAAGAACACACAAAAATGTGGGTGTCAGTGTTTTTAAACAATTTTATTTAATTTACTAAAGTCACATCCATAACGCAATCACATCCATAGCTAAGCTTTTTCCTCATAAATGCAAAAATATTAAAGGTGCAGTAGGTGATTGTCTTCAGAAACTTGTCTTGTTGTGCTTGTTGAAAGTCTCTTCACAGTCCAATAGTGCTGATTAAAGTAAATGATCTAAATGTGTTTATATGTATTTTTATATTCTGGGTGAGGCATAAAACTAAAAAATGTTCATTCAATTAAATATTGTCTCCCATATTTTTGATAAGTAGCTCAAACTGTCTGTCAGCAAATGTAGATTTGGGCTTTTGCGCACGCATGCCGCCATTAGTGCGTGCACGCCTGCATGCGCGCCACAGGTTCACGTGCACATGAGACAGTCATAGTCGTGGTAAAATCAAATGCTGAATTGAAACTTTTTAAAATCCTAAATCAATATTGGAGTTAGTTTAAAACTATTTTAGTCCCCCAAAGCTGGTGTAGATTGTGTTGTTATGAATGGGTTATACGCACTGTGTTGTTCAGCCACTGAAATCTCCCGGTGACAGATTGATGTGACTATTTTCAGTTTCATAAGGTCCTTTTACAGCATCAATAATATAGATTTTTATTTAGTTTAACAACAAAATATCAGTAAATAGCATTATTCCGCCTAGTCTGCTTTACTGAGCTGAAGATGGTTTTATATTCACATTGGTTCCTTTTTGAACAATGACAGCCTCCCTATACTGTTTACCATGCTACTCGGAATATTTACTCAGAAATATCATCTAAGTGTGACTAAGGCCCAATCCCAATTCTACCCCTTAGCCCTTCCCCTTCCCCCTTCCCCCTTGTTGTGCGCATTCATGTCAAAGGGTAGTGGTGTCCAAATTCTTCTTAGCTTGAAGGCGTAGGGCTAAGGGCAAGGGGTATACACCCATTCGAACAAAGATTTTTCAGGACCACACTTACAACGGAGGGGTAAGAAAATTTCCCAGAATACACCTGCCACAACGGCAGGATAGCTGAACCCGGAAGTAAGAAGATCCACAAATTAGTATTTTTTGACATTATTATGATTTTTTACGACAAACAAACATGTTTTAATATATTCATAACCGTGCTCATGTTTTACCGTCATGCTTTTTAAAAGAAATGCAAAAAAAACCCCGCTAAATTTCGCGATCTATAATCCATAATCATAACTCATGTACAGCCGTCCCACAACATTCTGACACACGATGACACTCGAATATCTTGTCAGTAATATCTAGTGACTGGGAATGAGCTTTTTACAGTGTCTGCTATAATATTAATGTTGTTTTTACAAAAATAGAATTGGGATTGGGCCTTAGTAACAAGTGTAATTCCTGCACGCCGCCAGCCAAGCACTAACTACATTTCTTACTGGCGAATGACATGAACTAGTGGGTTGTCTGCTGTCATGACGCAGTGCGCGCGTTCACGATTTCAGGAGGTGTGGCTTTGAAACTCAATCCCTCCCCTGCCGTCCAAAAATAATATGCTAACCGGTTAGCGTTTTGGCAGGTCACCTACTGCACCTTTAAATAAAATACTATCAATCATTTTTTATCAATAGTGATGCGACTCTTATACTCTTGACTAGCATCATTTCTTTTGGGTTGTGCAGTTTCATTCACAGAATTTCTACAAAGTATGTTGTAGACTGTAAACACACCTACTTTTTTTGTCACATCCATAACGCATGTTTATTTCTCTCATTTAAAGTACAAAACATGTTTACAGACTGATATTTTCCTGATGCCTTAACTTAGGCTTAGTCCCTTTATTAATCTAATCCACAGCGGAATGAACCACCAACTTATCCAGCATGCTGTATGTTTTATGCAGCGGATGCCCTTATAGCTGCAACCCATCACTGGGAAACAGATGTTATTAACATATACTTTCTATGTGAGTTGATGTTTGGAGCTCTTACTGCAAATGTCACATCCTTAGTGCTGGAATTGCTTTTGTACCAAAAAACAAAAAACATTTTTTCCCAGCTCATTTAAAATAAGTAGTTTGAGCAAACAGCAAACATAATTTTTGGGTGAACCGCACACAAACTTTTAGAAAAGTGAGGCTGAGATGAAGCTTAATGACGTACTGATGCGGTTTACAATTGAAGTGGTGTACAAAAGAGTTCATTTCTCGGCTTAAATGGGCAGAGGGCAGCTTGTGTAACTCATGTCGCGCCAACATTCTGAATGATTCCTAAATCAGTCAGGCCAAAACCAGGCTTTGTTGATGTCATTCAATGATGTCATTACTCTAAAATGATACAAGCCTCAATATGGTCTTTGCTGAAAGTTTCTGGGATTTCTTCACACATTCTCTGAAGTGTAACATCACTAGTGTAGACGTGACATGTGAACCTCAACATATAGCGCACTGATCTTGATTCTTGGCATGTCCGTCACAAGAAATCAACAAGATTTGTTTGAGCTTGGGGGCAGCATTGTGGCATTTTTGTGTGGAGTTTGCATGTTCTCCTCGTGTTCTTGTGGGTTTCCTCTAGGTGCTCCGGTTTCCCCCCACAGTCCAAAAACATGTGCTATCGAATAAACTAAATTGGCCATAGTGTATGTGTGTGAATGTGAGAGTGTACGGGTGTTTCCCGGTACTGGGTCACAGCTGGAAGGGCATCTGCTGTGTCAAACATATGTTGGATAAGTTGGCGGTTCATTCCACTGTGAACCTGATGAATAAAGGGAGCCAAAGGAAAATGAATGAATAAATGAATGAATGTTTGAGCTTGGGGTGACCATGGCTCATTGTATTAAAGTATTAAAACAATAAAATAGTTACAGTACATACTGAACATTACTGTATAATGGTATATACATATTGTACATCTAATATATTACTCATACAATGCCACATACATGTGTCTATCTTACAGTATATCATGAATCATATATCATATATGAGCAATATCACAGTGCGATATGGCTGTATATCGCCACTGGTGGGAGGCGTGCATTGGCACAAGACCGCAGCCATATCGCACTGCTACTAGTGAAATATTGCATTTGTACAACAGTTCGATAATCGAGCATAATCGTGTGTATAAAAAAGAAAATCAAACACAGTGAGAAGCCATTGCTACTTCATCAATGTCGTTTTAGTATCTGAATGAGTCTCTAGCGTAATGTCTGAAGTGATGACAAAACAGGTGATTTTGCTGGCATTTTAACATTATAAGGCTTAACGGCATGAAATGCCATCAGTCTACAAAAATTTTCCAGTATTTCTCTGTTGCAATCAGAATATCACAATAATTAACTCCATAATACGGTGGCTGAGAGAGCTTAACATGCTGCAATTTACCAAATCACGTGCAATTACAAAAAACACCAGCAAATTAAGAAACCATTTTCATCAATTTGACAGCACACGTTTTGCAAATTCTCATACCACAAACAACTGAGGAAATGCGCAGCATTTTGTTAAAACCCAAACAACTGAAGAAACGTATTAAACGCGCTGCATACTATTAAAACAAAGTTCACATTTAATCATCAGTTTATTTAGGCTAATCATTTACAAAAGACAGTAGAATCGTGTAATCAGGATATTAAAATAAACAAAAAAACTCACCTTTAAAAGACCACCAACAACTTCACTGAGCAACAGTCATGGCATAATAACACATCCATATCTCAGTAGGGTCCGTCATGTTTTTGGGTCCCCTTGAAACATTTCTGTTGTGTTACGTGGTTGTTTGTGTTGTGAGAATTTGCAACACGTGTGCTGTCAAACTGATGAAGATCATTTCTTAATTTGCAATTACATGTGTTTTCATAAACTGCAGCGCATTAAGCTCTCTTGGCCACCGTACCGAAAAAGCTAAAGCAGCGCAAACACTATCAGATTACTGTTGTGTTTGCGAAACAGAAAAACGCTAAACACATGCAGGCATTTCTTCTTTCTTTCTTTTTACTAAACTAGTCTGCAATAACGAAAACAGGAGACACATTAGAAACAAACAGCTGGCCAACCAAAAAGTAACTCAGGTTTCTACAAAGAGTGTCAGGTCCTCTGTCTGATCACCTGGGTTGTTGTTTTGTTTACATG
>CAIGQQ010004837.1:19833727-19876903 GCA_903798035.1 Danio albolineatus | reverse complement strand
ATAAACTTTTGAGAGACCTGCATTTGTGTCCACTCTACTCCCTGACAAAGAGTGGGTGGAGGTTAGAGAAATAAGAGCCGAATGGAGTGAATGGTTACAAGTGTCGAGTCTAGTGAAGTAGCTCTAGATGGAAACTGTTGTTTTGTGCTTACCTTATGATTAAAGTTGTTGCATGTCTGCCGGTTCCTGCCTCAAAATTAGCAAGTTTGAGCCACTTGTACGTTAAGGTAGCGTACAGAAAAAACAAAACACCAGCAAAGAAACTCAACGCAGAGGAACATAAAAACCTACTGCCAGCTATTGTTTCGTTATTGCAGGACAACACAAACAGCGAGCAGAAGTATAAATGCACGACAATGCGCATTGCGTGTGCCGTGGGTTCATGCCGATCACTTGACACAGAAGTATAAACCAGGCTTAAGGGCTTATTATGCGGCCTCTGTCGCCATGTTGTAGATGGCGCTGTATCTCCAAAATCATAAATATTTAAAATAGGCTCTATCCTTTTAAATAAACTGCATAGTTGCAATCTAAACAACTACATTCTTGCCTAAAATAAGCCTCAAAAGTACATTGTGTTGTCCAAAGGCGTCAAACTGTGGTGAGTTTATGGATCTTCTATCTCTAAATTAAACTTTTTTCTTGCCGTCTTTATCCTCAGTTCATTCTTTGGTCATCTCTATGTTACTCCTTTTTAATTCCCTAGACATATTTCCCTCAAGGATCGTAACAACTAAATAAAACATGCAATCAGTATATCAAATACTTTTTTACGCAGAGGAACATGAAAAAAAATGCTATTGCAGGGCAAATACAATCGACTGATGCAAGAGCATCAAGAGAATCATGTGAGCTCTACTTATGCTCTTACTGGCTGTCAACTTTTCAGTTGCATAAAGTTGAAGGATTCTCAAATTGCTTGACACACCCACATTATAGCCAGATATCGGTGGAAATTGCTAGCTCTCCATTGAATTAACATGATCTTGTCGCTTTGTGGTTAGGGATAAGAGGCCATTCAGTCACAGCAAATCAGAGCAAAGCAGGCTCTTCGGAAGGCAAGAGTTAATGTTTGAACTAACAGATATTATTTCAAACATTGTGAGAAATATTGTGGCAAAAAAAAACGTTTTAAGAGACCTAAAAACCTAAATTAAGATCCTATAAATTAGGACAGTGTGGGCACTTTTATAAAAACCATTCAGACAGCTGCAACGAAGGCAAGAATGTGCAATGTTGTGCTGTGCATTCGTTTGTTTACTCATTAATGCAGTTGCATAATCCCATGTGCAGATACAGATCAGAGTCACATCTGCAGGCATCAGTTTCAGTATTCATCCAGTTGCACACTTAATTTCTTCGGTGATAGACGTGCACAGAATCTAATGGCCATCATCCGCTTGTGCACATCCTGCCTGAGCTTCAGTGAACAAGACGCAAAGCAACGCAGGATATAGCTGTTTTTTTTATGGTACAAAATAAGTTCCTATTGAGGGTGACTTTACTACTATAGCAGAGGAACTGCAGCAGCTGGTGTTAAAGGTACTGTGGTTCACGTCTCCATGGCAACCAGAGGCATTTAGCAACAGTAGAAATAGAGCGGATGTTTTCACAGCCTGCCATTCAGGGGGGATTCAAACATTCACAAATGTCATGGAGTCTGTCACACTCACTGTAATGTGACTGACTAGCAATCAATAATGAAGTACATAATACTATACTTGAGTTCAAATAGAGATGTAGAGTTAAGTGCAAGATTCAAATTGAGCAGAAGTACAAAAGTGCTTGCTACAAGTGTCCTTAAGTAAGGCAAAGTAGGCTACTTATCTAGAACTATGCTTCATTATTCAAGTGAACGTCTGTGAACTGCAAGGTGACATTTAATGCTAGCTAGGTTATCACATTATTAAAACCTCAGTGTGTTTCAGTTATGGAAATGTAATGAGAAGATTTTAAGATCTCTTAGCTCTCAATCATCCATCTCTCAGATTTTAAGATGTTCTATAGCTAGGATTTTGCCATAAAAATTTAGTTAAATAAAACTGTACATTTCATTATAATTATAATTGAATATAATGATGTAGTTTTGAATAAATAATGTAATAAGTATATTATAACTTATTTATAATGATCAAATATACTTATGATATTACTATTAAAATATATATAGTGTATACTGTATATTTTTACAATATATCTCATTATATTGGTGAAAAAGTATGTACAGTTAAAAATAAGATAAAAATTATTATTGTGACAAGTAATAATAATAATTATGACATATAATTTATAATATAGTTAAATAAGCATTTATTGTAATTTAATAAATTAAATGTAAATTTAATATCTCATTATATGGTTAAAAAGTGTGATAAAATGAAAAAAAAATATTATTTTAATTTATAATAATTATTAAATATAATTAAAGAGGTGATCCAGAGTGTATTTTTAAAGCCTGAATGTGTTTATGGGGTGCAAAGAAATGTGTGCCCATGCTTCATTTGTGAAAAATCACGTTGTTTGTTCATATATCTTACTTTAATTACATACAGCTACCCAGCTAGCATGAGAACGACTGTCATATTTCCTAGTTCCCCAAAACCTGCCCTCTGATTGGTCAGTTAACATAATGTTCTGAGATTCGTGGATCGAATGTCACCAGAAAATGTCGTGCTATAACATTACAGCACATCTTGCCACGCCCCTTCACTGCGCTGGGTTGTAACCTGAAGGGTTTATGACATCGTTGACCAGGAAGTATTTTTTTGTAGTCCCCAAACTTCATTCGCTGTAGGCTTTGCTAAGCTAACTCTGTAATAGCCAGTGTCTCCCTTTGCACTGAACTTTAAGCGTCTTACATTCAAAGATGCTGTTTATGTTCACACAGCTACATTACACATCAACTAAAGTTTAAAATATGATATTGCAATGGACCACCCCTTTAAATATTATTAATTATAATTATATATTTTTATAATATTCATTCAGTTTCCTTCGGCTTAGTCCATCAGGGATCGCCACAGTGGAATGAACCGCCAACTATTCTAGCATTTTTATGCAGCTGATGCCCTTCCAGTCACAACCCAGTACAGGGAAAGACCCACACACTCTCACATTCACACACACACTCATACACTACGGCCAATTTTGTTTACCCAATTCACCTATAGCGTATGTGCTTGGACTGTGGGGGAAAGCGGAGCACACTGAGGAAACCCACGCGAACACAGGGCGAACATGCAAACCCCACAGAAATGCCAACTTGGAACCAGCGACCTTCTTGCTGTGAAATAACAGTTTCTTAATAATAATTACCATTAAATGTAATTTAATATAATCACCCATAACTTAATTTACATATGTCATAATTAGCAATAATCGATGATATTTTTGTTATCTACATCACTGCACCTTCACACTTTGAAATGATTCAAATGAAATGACAGTTTTGCATTGGAAATATCATCAAATTAAATCCCCAAAGGAAAAGAGCCTGATTTGAAAGACTTAAACAATGTATTTACACAGCTAATTAAAAATCTGTCACATCATCAGCTCATCTCACATTAAATGGGTTTGTTTTTGAGGAAGCGTGAAAATGTGTTATTTAGATTATATGGGAGCACTGTGCGACTGATGACACACTCTTCTCCCCATGAGGAAAAGATTAATACACACCAGAGTGATGAATGCGTCTGATGGGCCATGGAGCAGAAACACCACAGCTCAAGTCTCGTTAGAGCCGCTCTCCTCCAGAGACCAAACACCCTCACTGGGCCACGACTACAACCACACGCCTGCAGGAGAAGAAGATGAAAAGGACACCCATGCAAAAGCCAAAACCCAACAATTATCTATCGCAGAATGAAATCTGTTTTTGAAGTTTGTTTTCTGTTGCTATGGTTCACCTCTCAAAAAACCAACTCAACAAAACTGCAATGTGTCTATTTCCTGTCAGTGGTCTTTGTGTGCCGTGAGGCAAGCAAATAGTGAATGAAGAAGCTGAAAATGTTATTGTTTGCTATATGATTTGGGAAAAACAAAACAAAACAAAATTATTGCAATAGTGTTGCATGGATTGATGAAAATTAAGCCAAGCTGCAGATCTCATGCACATGTTGTCAGGGGTGCACGGCTCTATAAACAGTAGTGAATGCAACATAGGCTCATTCTGAAAACGTAGCCATATATTTCGAGAGATTGCGAATTATGCTGTATTTTATCTTTAAAACGAGCGCTACAGGGTGGTATGACGTTGTTCCTTTTCGCACTTACCAGCGGACTGCTTACTCTAGTGGCTTGTTGTGTACATCAGACGATTTGAGACGTAGAGCGGAGTTGACTGTGATGACGGGGTGCGAGACAAAAACAGAAGCAAAAAAATTAAACAAACAAGTAAATAACAGGGTAAGAATGTGGTAAAATCTGAAAACGTTGTAAAAATGAGGAGAGGCTTTTCTTTTTCTGGATTGCTTTTTTAAAAACACTGTTGGTTGGGCTTAGGATAGTTGGTGGGCGCTGGTCAATCTGTGCTTTTAAAAACACTATCGGTTGTGTTTAGGGAAGGTAGTGGGTGGGGGAATTGGTCGGCCGGTCAGTCAGTCAGTCGACAGCGGCCTCTGGGGGATTTATGTGAGAAAAGCAGGTGCGAATGAAACTCGCGAGAGAAATTTGAGGTATCAAAAAGTGTATACAGCGGCCTCTGGTGGATTCGTGAAAATAAAAACTGCAAAAAACGTAGCTTCTGGGACATTTTTTCACACTCTCCAGAAATGTATATGCAGTACGTAATCAGAATGTATCTGGGATGTATCATGTATCATTTCTTTATAATTTTATCCAACTATTATTCCCCTTTGATTTTGGGAATAATTTACAGTTAGGGTTGGGTTTAGGGGTAGGGTAGAGGTATAGATGTTAATCCAGGATGGTATTGGAAAACACTGGTCTAGTAAACCCTGCTTTATCTGAAAGCATGTGCTGGAGATTTACTCCTGATTTCAAAACTAGCTTTACTGACAAAATGTGCATGAAAATTGCTTTCAGTTAATCCTGCAGTCCTAGATTGCAACTCGGTATGAAGAATATGAAAATAGGGATTTCTACAGTATGGCAACAATAATCTACATCTACATCAATCTCCTAATGAACATCTATTTATTAAGCTCTTTTCTTCAATGAAAATAAGGATGGAAAATATTTGTAGCCTATGGCTTGACACAAACAGAAACTTTAAAAATCTGCTACAACAGTAACATAACAGAAAACTATGCATGCATGTGCTCTGACCTGCTCATCTAATGAATGAACAGAGATATTGGACAAATCTAACGTTGCAATATTTTGTGTTTCTGAGATTCATCTTGTTATACGAATACAATTTGACCAGACAGCTTGAATAGATCTATTTAAAACATATAATATATTAATATTTGCTATCTGATGTGATAACAGGACTGAATGATGGAAGCCAGAAGAAAAAATAACGCATAAGCGAAAATTAGTTCTTGCTTTTTTGTAATTTGTTGCAAAGATAATACAATACAAAGTATAGCTTTATAAATATAGATACATTTTTTTAAATCAAGATATTAAAAACCTTTAAGGGATTAAGATGATGATTGTTAAACGTGTCTTGTAAAAAGGGTCCAGTTATTGTGTCACATCAAATCACTGTGCCACACTTTGGAGTACAAACAAATCACTTTGGTTATGATTCCATGTCTAGTAAGGACACATTTTACCATAAAAAGGTTACCACCTTGTTGTATATACATACACAGAAGCACAGCAGATGATCTCTAAAAATTCTTTAAACTCAAAATTTGTCAACAACTACTTAGCCAGACCACTCTCTGCCAAATTTCTAGGCATGCTGTCATCCTGAAATACATGTTCCAGCAAACTATCCATTCCCTGCAGTGTTGTAGAGGATTGTATTTCACCAAAGCAGAATCCTGAACCGCTGCTCTGAAGGTTGTTTGTCTCAATGAGGCACACGAGAGAGTTACCGAACAACCCAAACTCACTGTGAAACAAAAACAAATGTTCAATTCTCACTTTGATCCTCCCGTAAAAAAAGATCTCTTTGTAATTGCATTGTGGGATACCTCAGATCAACCTTACAGTCATTCCTAAAAGCAGAAAAGATGAAAACAGTGCGGCGAGAGGCAATTAAAGCTGACTTAACACAAGAGGATTTGAACCCGAGGCTCATCACGTGTCTGTTTTCACAGCCTCAGAGTGTGTTTTGGAAACTTTTGCGGGGTCTCAGAAATTCTGTTGTGTCAAGAGATCTTTTTCTCTGTGTGGAAACTGGAACAAATGTGTCTGTGCTTCAGCATCAGTTATAAAATGTGTGCAGACTGATAAAGGGAGCTGAAATGAGCTGTGACTGATTGTGTGTGCATGTGTGCTCAACTCCACAACCTCAAATAAATACTGCCGTCTAGCAGGCTTATGGAAACTCTGCTCTTTAAACAAGACCTCTTTCATCATGACCTGTGCATTCAGAGTTTATCAGAGCAGGTTTGGGTATGTGAGAGATATAGAGGAAGATCAAAGTGGAAATAATGTTTAAGGAAATAATGTTTAAAATGTTGAGTCTTTTTTAAAATATAAACAGGATGATTATAATACATTTCTGTTATGGTTTACAGCACACATGCTGGTGCAAAATTACCTCACTGAGGTTTTTACGTTATTTTTATTTAAAAAAACAACTTAAATATTAAAGCAGACTTAAATACAATTTTATATGCTATTTCGTGTGCAATTGGTCAGAATTATTAGCCTTATTTTCAATTTAATGAAAAGAAGATTTTTCAACACATTTCTAAATATAATAGTTTCAATAACTCATTTCTAATAACTGATTTCTTTTATCTTTGCCTTGATGACAGTACATAAGATTCATTCATTCATTTTCTAGTAGGCTTATTCCCTTTATTAATCCGGGGTCGTCACAGCGGAATGAACCACCAACTTATCCAGCATGTGTTTTACGCAGCAGATGCCCTTCCAGCTGCAACCCATCACTGGAAAACATTTACACACACACACTATGGACAATTTAGCGTACCCAATTCACCTATAGCGCATGTCTTTGGACTTGTGGGGGAAACTGGAGCACCCAGAGGAAACCCACGCAAATGCGGGGAGAACATGCAAACTCCACACAGAAATTCAAACTGACACAGCTGAACCAGCGACCTTCTTGCGATTAGCCAACCCACTGCGCCACCGCCTCACCTAGTACCAGTACTGAATAATATTTTACTTCATATTTTTCAAGCCACTATTATTCAGATTAAAGTGACATTTAAAGGCTTAACTAGGATAATTAGAATAATTAGGCAAATCATTGTATAACGTTTTTTTTCTGTAGACAATCAAAATTGTATTGCTTTAGGCGGCTAATAATATTGCCCTTAAAATGGTTTTAAAAAATTAAAAACTGCTTTTATTCTAGCCGAAATAAAACAATTAATACTTTCTCCAGAAGAAAAAATATTATAGGAAATACTGTGAAAACTTCCTCGCTCTGTTAAACATCATTTGGGAAATATTTGAAAAAGGAAAAAAATAATAATAATAATTTTGACTTCAGCTGTATATAAAATAAACGTGAATTATTTTAATGATGCTTCTTTAAAGATATTTAATATACTCAGACATTAAAGATTCACAGAGTTCGACATAAGCCATACAGATAAGTTTAACAATACTTGTATGAAAAGATTAACCTTGGATTTGTTACCGTTCTCAAATACATATGCAGAAACTGTATGAGCACATCCTACTGGGTCAACTGTTCTCAGCCACAAAAACACTCCTTCTCTGCACACACACACTCTCTCTCTCTCTCTCTCTCTCTCTCTCTCTATCTCTCTCAATTCAATTCAATTCAATTCAATAGTTGCTTTATTGGCATGACAAATTTTACAAATGTATTGCCAAAGCAGTTATAAAGTTTACATAAAAAAATAAAAGAACATACATATGTAATAAAAAAAAACACAGTAAACACAGTAAATAGTAGAAGTAAAAAAAAATAAAAATAAAAATCTATCTCTCTCTCTCTCTCTGTCTCTCTGCTTGATAGGGAATTATTACAGTGGTGAAAATATCACAGGCGCTCTCAGACTTGAATCTATCAAAGCCAAAAGAATGAAAGCATGGAAGCTTTGGCTTATAGGGAGGATGATTCAGTATCCCGTGCTGCCGTCGCTGTGACAGAATGAATAACACATCCTCTCCTCATTCTTTCCACAACACAATGACCTAGATCAAATCACAACCACAAACAACAGAAAAACCTAGTCCTATTTACTTTGCATTTTTTTATCTCTCTCATCCGGACGTGCTGGTGAACATGTGAGCTGCTGGTTCTCTTCCGACAAATGAATTATTTCTCTGTGCAGTCAAGGATTTGCCTATACGTCCGGCCTTGAGGCTCAGTGACACAAAAATATATAAAAAAAAAAAAAAATATATATATATATATATATATATATATATATACTAAAGCTCTCATGAGGCTCCATATGTGCCTCCCACATCATCTCTTCACCGTTGAATTTATCCTCTGCTGTCAAGAAGTGATTAGTTTGTTTTCTCAATTATTTTTGTGGGATTTGACTTTTGTACATGTTGTGCTGCATGACTTTCTCGTGTAACTGAGACAAAGTCTGATCTGGGATCTCTGTCCCAAGAGTCATATGATGCCCTATCTGATGACATGCCAAAAGAAACACAGTCGCTCACGGTATGGCTTTCCCTCTCTGTTGAACTCTTGTAAAACTCACACAAGGCAAACATTAAAAGAATCCAGTGAATACTGTCAGGGTTGGCTTAGTTGTCTTGTTGCTTCTGTTTCATTGCAGTTTAGCCCCAGCATCCTTATTTGGTTCTGATTCACAAGCTCAAGATTCGATTCGTCTTCGATTTTTGAGTTCACATTAGTGGATTTACACTAAGAGTTCACACTAAGCTGATGATTGGTTGTAAAGCGTGTTTGGTATGCTGTCCCGAGAGAGAGCCCTGAGCTCATAAGATCATCGAGTCTGGGGCTCCCTCCCATTTCCAGGGCGAGAAGGGAGTATGAGCTTAGCTAGATCTCAAGAACTCCCCTGCTGTTTGTAGCTAATGAACAATTAGAGATTGCTATGAAGAGATAACTACTGACAAGGAGCACGTCTATGGTGCCGATTTGGAATAGTCAATTAACTTAAGTCACATGTTTTTGGATGGTGGGAGGAAATTGGGGAAACCCACGTGAGCAAGGGGAGAATATGAAAACTTCGCACAGAAACGTCGACTGGCTTGGTAAGGACTAGAACCAGTGATGTTCTTGTTGTGTGGCAACAGTGCTAAACACTGGGCTGCCGCGTCTCCCAATCTAGGAAAAAAGGAAAGTATTGGTGTAAGGGGGATTCTTCAAAATGAAGACAACTGTGGTATGGAACTTTGGTTATTTATAGGAATCATTTGATTGGTGAATCATGTTTTGGCTAATGCGGGTCCAGCCGTGATCAATCATAAGCACATGATCCTCTTAACATTAGTTTGTAAATAAACTTCACTTAGATGTAGAGTAATACAAATGCTACTGATATTTCTAAAAAAATATTCATTGGCAACTTAATTTCAATCACATTAAAACCGAACCCAACTGTCTATTTCAGGTCCAGGCATAGTCAAAGTCAAACACCTACAGTAAGTGGGACTCCCTTTTTATAGTTGCAGTGGCCCAATTCACATGTTCTCCATCCTAAATAATATTCGTAAATAGAATTTGTACGTTGAAATGAGTATTCAGAAGTTACAAGAAAGGTCAACTACTGCTGGTAAAAATTTGAAGCACAGATTTTAACCACTAATATTGTTGACAATACATTTTGCGTTAGACTTGAATTTGATTTCATTGCAATCATTTTATACAAAAAATAAATAAATAAATAAATGAAGCAGCCAGAGATGCTGAAACTGGAAAACTTGCACAACAGATAATGCACTATAATGGAGAAGAAACTACAGAAAAACACAAGATAATCTGCATTAACTTTGCCAAATTTGTCAAAATTTAACAAATATTGACCTGCGTTTATTTCATACCTCCAGGATACCATGATGTTTTCAACATTAAATAAAATGACTATATAGATCAGATGGAGTTTGATATCTTTGAAAAAAAAAAAATACAGGTAATGAGTAAATTACAATCTTTGAAAATCTGTATCCAAAGCTATGTAACATACCTTTAGAGTGACTAGACAAATACTTTGCCATCACAGAAATTCATTGCATTTAAACAATATATTAAAATGAAAAAAGTTATTTAAATTGCAACAATATTTCACAATACAACTGCAAGATTTAAAATAAGTCTCTAAACTCATGTCTCTAGAGTCTTTATGTGAATTTTCAGCTCAAGAACACTTTCAATTCAAATCAGATTATGCTCCCAGTCCTATTATCAAAAGAGGGCGGAGCTACAAATGCCTATGCATCAGCATAGTGGCAGATTCAAAACAGGACTAATGTTATCTGAAGTGTCTCAGAAGAAGGCAGTGTATGGAGACGCCAAAGTTCATTTGTGCATCTTAAAACTCAACAAACAATCAATTCCTCTTAATCGCTGACATTATCATCAGCAGGTAAAGTGTGAAAACTAGAGGCGGACAGCTGCTTCTCACTCGGGCTGTCTATGATAATGAGGGAGAGATTGTCACTAATGGGCGGAGCTTCCCCCCTCTGATGACATGTACAAAGGGAGAATGTCAATCAAAGTGTTTCTGCAGACTGTTTTTGTCAAGTTTGATTATAAGAAATTTTATTCTTTAATTTTTACCATAAGAGGCTGGTTATATTCACACACTGTTGCCAGACAACTATGCTTAAACCTCTTATGAAAATGAGTTTTGCCTAATAGGTCACCTTTAACCTGTTTTAAACAAAAATGTACCAACAATATGGTGAGTGTACACTCTCAGAAATAAAGGTACAGGAGCTGTCACTGGGGCAGTACCTTTTCAAAAGGTACATATTTGTACCTGACGGGTCCATAATGGTACGTCAAAGGTACTTTTTAGGTACATTTGGGTACTAATAAGCACCTTTTATGTTCAACTGTGGACTATTTGGGTACAAATATGTATCTTTTAAAAAGGTACTGCCCCAGTGACAACTCCTGTTTAAACACTTACCAACCCATAACCTTTTAATGCTTTAACGTCAACATATATTATTCAAAAATGCTATGAATCACATCAACCCTTGCACACAAAAAATCAAAAGCTTAGTTTAACATGCTATTCTCCCAAAGTTCAATCTTTTCCCAGTGTTGTAAAAGGAAACTACTCCACTTAAGCTAAAGGTTATGTAGCCTCTTAGAAAGCCAATCTTTCCATTCATCTCCATGGCCTTTTGCACAGAGAAAATGACGTCACTTTAAAGTCTCTCCCCCCCTCATCTGACGGTGAGGAGGATCTCTAAAATTATCCCCGTGAACACGTCCCCTGTGTAAACACCACTATTTTACATGGTGTACAGTACACGTAGTAGCCCACTTTTAACATTTTCGGTTCAGTACATCACGCTCTCATTGTAACTCACACCTCAACGGCACAATACCCTTTGTCCACTTAATCTGCTCATCTGTCTGAAAATGAGATGGTAAGCCTCTGCTTTTCATTCTGTAGGCCTCAAACGTAAAACTAGATCCTCCAGTAATACATGATGGGAAACTTCTATATTTAAACAAGGTTCCAAATATGACATCATAGGTGTCAAAGCACTCTGACCAGGTTCTAATAGGTTTTCCATTCATTCCGCCAATCAGCTCACAGATTCTAACAGGCGAATTGTGTTAGGACTCATTAGCACAGAACACCATCTGCTTTTCTACAGCATCCTCTATATTCACCTCTTTCTGTGCACAATTTCAATTATGGGTTGTACTTGAAACTTGAATAAAAATGTTTAAATAATGCTTTGAATAATGAGGTCATTATAAATTAAATTAGAAAGTTAAGCTATAGATAATTACATTTAAAAAAAACATATAAAAAGTGGCTTTGTGCTTTATTTTTCTGCCATGAGCTTTGAAAGGCCAAAGCTCTTTTACTGCATTTTGGGTAACACTTTATTTCGATGGTCCATTTGAGTATTAGTCTGTCTGATCTGAAACTGTTGATACTGACATTCAACAGACATTTAACTGACTATAAGAAACATTGCAAGTACATGTCAACTTACACTAACCCTACCCTTTACCCCAACAGACTACTTATAATCTAATGAGAATTAGTTGCAATGTAACTTAAATTCAACAATCGGACCATCAAAATAAAGTGTGACCGCATTTTGTTCCTCCAGATTATTTTCTCTTTGTGTTTACTGCAGGACAGTTATATTTAACATACAATATTGCAGAGGAAACACTTGTTAAGAGTTTTGAGCGTTATTCATGGTCTGCTGGAAGTAATTTGTTCAATCTGATAAGCTACATTTGTATTCAATGGATTAACTGTATAAGTATAATAATAATATTATTAATAATTATATTTATAATATAATAATAATAATAATAATAATAATAATAATAATAATTTTAGTTTAATAATGACACCCCATCATACCCAGTAAAAACATGTCACTGATTGTTTACAATTAAGAAAAAAAACTAGAAAGTAAGTAAAATGTGCAATTATACCTCCATGGCCTTAAAGTAACCCTTATTTGCAGCTTATGTCAATATTAATATTGTACTGTGATTAGCGTTACTGTTAATCTGAAGTTGCTATAGCTTTCAGTATGTTAAAGTACTTCCAGCTGAACCTGAATATTGAGTAGGCTTTTTTTTCGTGCATCATTCCCTCATAGCAAACTAACAGTACGAGTAAGCCATCACAATGACCTCTTTGACCATGCCCATTCACTGAACAATGTCTCCCTTTTCACTGAACTTTGAGCCTATTGCATTCAGAGATGTTGTTTTCTTCGCACATCTACAGTACTAAATGAACTACATAAACTAAAGTTTAAAATATGATATCATATTGGACCACCGCTTTAAGGATATTGCCTGAAGTTGTGTAACTGACTCATCCCGAGGCCCCCAGAGACTATGCAGCGCCACAGATGTGATCCAAGACCCCGCGACGAGACGATCCCAAGGTTCTATAATCCTGGACCAGGCTGTATCCTGAGCAGCTGCTGTGGTGCATGGAGGAGTGGACAGTATGAGACTGATTCCTGTGACGCTCCAAAGACAGACCAGTCACGCTGACGTCCAGCGTTGTCCAGCCTCCGGCGCCTAGACTGCAGCTCTGCACAAGACATGTGGCCATAGAAGAAATGATCGTGCCCAACTGAGCCTGGTTTCTCTCGAGGTTTTTAATTCTTCACTTTCGCTAATTGATGACGTTTTTTCCTTGCCGCTGTCGCCACTGGCTTGCATGGTGTGGGACCTGTAGAGCTGCGCATCGATGGATTTGCTCTTCAGTGTTTGGACTCTCAGTAGTGAATATTAAACCACACTGAACTGAACTAAACTGAACTTCAACACTGAAAACTGGACTGACACTGTTTCAATATACTATAACCGCCTATCTGAAGCTGCTTTGACACAATCTACATTGTAAAAGTGCTATACAAATAAAGGTGAACTGAATTTAACTTAATTTAATTGAACTGACATCAAAAAAGAAGAATTGCCACGCTAAATGCAGAAGCAAATGATCAGACTTTGATTAAAGATTACCAAAACCAAAAGAATACACTAGCAAAATAAACATTGTAAATTTAGTTTCAGCTTTAAATTACTGCAACAAGAAAATCTGTGAATAAATCCCAATCATAAAGTGATGGACAGAGGCAGAAACATGCTACTTTACACGTGCTTCCGCAGAGAAAAACAAGTCTGTTTTTTTGTTTTGTTTTTGTTTTAATCACAACTGAAAAGAACATTATGTGTAATTAGTGATACAGGACCCTTCTGCCAGACAGATGATAACTCGATAGCTTGTTTTGTTCCACTCAGGGGGCTCTATGTGGCAGGAGGACAGCACATTCGATCATGGCAGTAATTGCATGAGCGCTGCTGGCAGTAACTCATGCTGTCATAATGGAAAGCAAGCAGCACCTAATGCACTATAAACCACATATAGGCGCATGTTATGGAGCCAATTCCCAGCAATCTCAGCTGAGATCTTCAGGCTTACATGAATGAACAACAAGACTTACCAACCAACATGACAGCAGGCAGATTCACAATTGTTTCAATGAAATTCATTAGTGTTCTGGGAAACACTGGTAACTGAAGCACAAAACCATTTGATAGGTGCATTTCCATTAGCCTTCAAATTGCGCAAACAGAAATGGCAAAATTGGAATGCACTAAAGTTTGAATAATTAATGTTTTTGTGGCTTTAAATGTCTTTCTTTAAATGGAAACATAGAGCAACTCTAACTCAATGCTTTTCCTCAAGCTGAGTTCAATATTAATATGAAGACAGCTCACTAACAATAAGGCAATAATCATCCATATAAGAATTTATTTAAGAAATTAAGAACACAATGAAGCAGAATAACGAAACACAAGCGTAGAAAATAGCAAACAGGAGTAACATTTGGACTTAAAGAAACAGTTCACCCAATAAATGTTAAAATGTTACTTTACTCAGTGTCAGGTCATCCATGATGTAAATATATGGATTTATATGAAGTTTTTTTTTTTCTTGAGTAGAGCATTAAAGAGGATTTTTAGAAGAAAATGTCCTTGGTGATTCATAAAATGAAAGTCTACTAATTCAAAATCAGAAATATTTCATTTGGAAATGCCAATGGATTTCTTTTATTTACATTTGCTAAGCCTATCGTGACTCATTGTGTGGGTATACTGTATATGTACAATACATGGGTGAACATGTAAGGGAACTTTTATCTGCTTGTTTTGTATGTATGTATATACCATGACATGATGAAAAACAGATTAAAAATGTGCATAATATATTGTATAGAAATGGTGCAGTGGGGTGGGGGGCTCTGTTGGAGCAAAGATAATTTGTCTCTGTTCTTCAAATATTTCTGAAATTGATGTTTTATTGACCAAAATGTTAATAAAAATCTGAACAAAAAAAAGAGAGAGGTCAACAGAGTTTGGTTTTATATAGATGTCGCCATATGTATCGCAATGTATCGATTCATATGTATCGAGTGTTAATGTAATATATACTGGCACTTTGAGAGCCAAAAATAAAATGTTTAAGGGGTAAATTAATAGTTAACTCATCGTGAACCATCTCTTTAAACAGACTTAATATAAAGAGGAAGATGACCTTCATAATACCAGCCTGACCTCACGAGTAAATGTATGTTTTGTCCGTTTAGTGGCTAAATCGAGTTCAGTCGGATGAAAATGTACAATTTTAAAAAGGAAGCGTGGCACCAAACCCCACTGTCATTGGGTGATGAGCAAATTCTACTAAATTGTACAAATGAGATCATGCGATTTCATATTAATTAGCCACTTAATCAAACAGTTACAAGTTTCCGTGAGATATCGTTGATAATACCCATGCAAAACTGTAAAACACACACACACACACACACACACACACACACACAGGCAAATTCTAATTTAATTCAGTGAAATTGACAAAAAAACAACTGAACATGGTGTACCATATGTATTCAATCGCAAATAAAAATGAAGGTAAAAAAAAACTCTTCACTCAAAAAATTATTCTGTCATCATTTACTCACCCGCATAATGTTTCAAACAAAGACTGTATCCGAAATCGTCTCTTCATACCCTCATTTACTATTCACTACAATAGTCCAATAATATAGGCCATTAAAATAGTAAATTTGAGCACTAAATGCATAGGAAGTTCTTGGTCAGGCCCTGTGAGTTATTTGAGAGAGTGAGTTGTCTATTATTATTATTATCCCAAACATTAATTTAACATCTAAATATTCATTTATTGGCCCTATTCCTCAGTGCGGAAGTGCGCTCGTTTTTGCGATTGTTTCAGAACGTGCGATTCAGTTGCCTATGGGAGAAATGACTAGGAAAAATAAACAGCAGAAAATGGTCAAACTACTTGCTCCACAAACAAGTGTTTGCATGATTATACAGACAAAGTAGAATAATATAATAAGAAAATATCAGTTTGCAACATGAAGTGCTATACAGAGCTGTTTTTAACATCTAAAAATAAATGGAAGTGAATGAGACTGGAAGTCTCAAGCCAAAAACTCGTACTCGAAGAATAATGGCCCGTTTCCACTGAGTGGTACGGTACAGTATGGTTTAGTAGCTTTTAGGGCTGTTTCCACTGTCTAAAAGCGTACCGAACCGAACCGTACCGTACCACTTTTTGGTCACCCTTTGCAAAGGGTACCAAGGGTTACCAAAAGGTGGAGCTAGATGCGCAGCTGAACGCTATTGGTTTCAGAGATACGTCATTTGCTTGTGCAACAAGCCAGAATGAAAACAAAGGACCCGCCATGTTTTATACATAGCCGAGAGACAATACTCCGAAATAATATAAACATATAATAACGAGCCATGGTCGACCCGAGCTCAAACAAACTTGTCGTCGTCTTGAACAGCCACAAAGCCAAGAAGAAGAGCAGATTCTCCCCTGTGCCCTGTAGTTTTTTACAAGCCCGTCTAAAGCGCGAGTGGTTTCGCTTTCTCACTTGCGCGTCTATATTTGAAATAACAAACCTCTTGAGCTGATGATAATAACGTGCTTTTGATTATTGACGTGCTTTTGAAACCCGATCCTTTGCGCTTGATTATTAATGTGCTTTTGAAACCGGATCCTTTCAGAATCAGACAAATGCGAGACTGACGCGGGCAAAAACAAAGGAGAAGCCGGAAAAAAGGAGCAATTTTTATTTTCGGCAAACAATTAAGAAACTGCTACATTTAACCATTGTCAACACCTTCTGGACTATTATGAACTCGGAATGACGAAATTACTTTCTAACAAGAGGTTACATGTGCTGGTGAAGATTACAGACACAGATGAGAGGTTTGCACTGACTGTGGGCTCAACTACATGTAGTTTTTAAACCTAAAAAAGGCATAAATGTATGCTGTGTGTAGTTTTTCTGTAATTGGTCAAATATTGGAGACTGCAAGGGGCTGTATGTGTTCATATATGCTGCATTTATTTATTTATTTGATATAATCGCAGGCAGTAGGCTATTTCGCATCATTGATCTGCAGTTATAATCAGATTAGTTCATAGAAAGGTTAGTAATGAACATTTATACAGCAGTATTTATGTGTACAATAAAGCATGTTTCGTGAGGAGTGCTTCTCTTATGATTTGTGAATGACCCGTACAGCTTTACTGTACACATTTCCAGCGAGCGAGAATGGCGTCGACTGCAACTTTCTGCCGTAGCAGTGAAAACGCAAGCCTGATAAAGGTGACCCGTACCGACCCGTACCATACCATACTGTACCACTCAGTGGAAACGGGCCATAAGGTGAATATAGAAACTTACAGTGACAGGATTCGCTGTGAATGCCCTCTTGTGGTTCTATGCAGAAATTCATTTGGTGGATGAACTCTCACAAAGCATTTTGGGTATTCTCTAGCTGTTTAGTGCACATGTGTTGTACACTCATTACTGCAGTGCATTGTGGAATTGATTGAAGGCAATTCAGAACATCCATTATGGTTCTGAACACAACTAGAAATGGCTGCTACCTCAAATAGTGCATCATTTAAATGGTAAAAAGGCGATTTCGGACACAACAAAATAAGCTGTTTAAGGATGTTACTTTTTTCTTTTCATAGAAACAAATAATTGTGTTTTTTCATTTATTTGCTTTCAAGCCTTCTGGTCTCGCAATAGTTCCCTGTGAGTGACAATAACAAAGTTGCTATTGCTGTAAAGTCTTCCCTCAAGCTTATATTCAAATTGTATCTCAGTCATGCAATGTGAACATGCACATTCAAATTCTGCATGTTTATTCTGGCAGCTAAAAGCTAAGTGAAACATGCTAACCGTATTCTTGTGCGTTCCATTGAAACATTAAAATTAAACAGATCGATGAAGGTAATATGAGGACGTATTTGCACAATTCGTTCATCTGCATTAATTCTGTCTGCCTTTTCTATCTGATTTGCTAAAATTGCTCCCTGCATGAATCATCAAATGTCCTTTGCCTTTCCAGAGTGAGCAGACTCACTACATGAGATGGCTAAAAATAGCAAATGAATTCATATAATCTCATCTTGCATGAATAAGCAAAGTGTGTGTTGTGTGTGACTGCGATTGACCTAAGGCTAAACTGTCCTTGCTGCTGTACTAAAAATGTCACAATTATATATGAAGTATTGCAATAATAAAGACAAATATTGATCAGAATGGCTGTTCATGAACTGACTCTTCTTTAAAGGGACTTAATTTGGATATATGCTCATTTTCAGCTCTCCTAGAGTTCAACAGTTGAGTATTACCATTTTCCAGTGGATTTCTGGGTCTGGTGAGAACACTTTTAACTTAGTTTAACATAAACGCTAAATGATATTACACAGCTTTTGAAAATAGTCCCCAGCCAAGTAGTGGTATTATGGTAATATCATTAATGTCATAATATCTGTGATAATATCATTGCGCCTGCTGCAGCAACGGTAAGGCATCTGCCCAATTGTTCATAATGCAAATTTCTAATCAGCCAATCACGTGGCAGCATCAAGGTGATCAGCTGTAATTGAAACCGAGCATAGGAATGGGGAAGAAAGGTGATTTAAGTCAGTGGTCCTCAACTTTTTCATCACTGCAGACTGGTCAACGCTTGACAATTGTGTTTTGTAGGTTGCTAGGCGAACATCAGCCATTTTCTCGGAGGAAGACAAGCTAGCTGACAAAACATTGCTGTCAGTCTGATACAAGTTTTATTCATAGAAAAATTACAAAGCACTGCAGTGCTTCGGTGATCTGTTTGTCTGAGATAATCAGTCTTACCGAAATGTGTACATTCCATACAAGCTGAAGCTGATCTCAAGCTAATCGAGTGGCTCTCGGTGCGTCTGTAAAGCCTGGTTTCAAGCCGCACAGACATGCTGGTTTCACCTGATTTGTTAACAAATGGGTTGCGGATCCATTCCTTGACAGTTCACAGACCCTACACTGGGCATTTTCCCCTCAGCAAAGAAACTTTCCATAGATGTTTGTTTCTTATTCATTTTGCTGCTTGTGAGTTACATTTTGGCGCTCAAGTGACCGTGAAGTAACCGAGAGAGTACGGTAACTTTTTCAAAATAAAAGACTTTTCAAAATAAAAGATCCTGTAGACACAGATAATAAATAAAACGGAAATAATTAATGATTTATTTAGCGGCCCGGTACAAGTTGATCCACAGATCTGTACCGGTCTACAGCCCCGTGGTTGAGGACCACTGATTTAAGTAACTTTGAACATGGCATAGTTGTTGGTGCCAGACGGGGTAGTCTGGGTATTTCAGAAATTGCTGATCTACTGGGATTTTCACGCACAACCATTTCAAGAGAATTGTCAGAAAAAAAGAAAATATCAAGTGAGTGGCAGTTCTGTGGCCGCAAATGTCTTGTTGATGCCAGAGGTCAGAGGAGAATGGACAGACTGGTTCTAGCTGATAGAAAGGCAAAAGTAACTCAAATAACCACTCGTTACAACCGAGGTACATAGAAGAGCATCTCTGAAGACACAGCACATCTAAACCTTGAGGCAGATGGGCTACAGCAGCAGAGGACCACACCGGGTGCCACTCGCACAGGCTCACCAAAATTGGACAATAGAAGGTTGGAAAAGCATTGCCTGGTCTGATGAGTCTTGGTGCGACATTCAGATGGTAGGGTCAGAATTTGCCGTTAATAACATGAAAGCATGGATCAATGGTTCAGGCTGGTGGTGGTGGTGTAATAGTGTGTGGGATATTTTCTTGGCACACTTTGGGGTCATTAGTACCAATTGAGCATTGTGTCAACGCCACAGCCTAGTATTGTTGCTGACAATGTGCATCCCTTTGTGACCACAGTGTACCCATCTTCTAATGGCTACTTACAGTAAGGTAATGCACCATGTCATAAAGAGCGAATCATCTCAGACTGGTTTCTGGTTTCTTGAACATGACAATGAGTTCACTGTACTCAAATGGCCTCCTCTTTTTTTGAGAAAGATGCTAATGGTCTAATCCAAATCAATGACTTATGCTACAGTACGCTAAGCCAAAAGTGCTCCTGCCTGACAGAATTAAAAAGGCAGGGAAAAGAAAATCTGGTGTACTTGCAAAATTTGCCTATTTCCAAACTATATTAGAGCTTCCTTTAAGATAACATTTTCTCCCCTCTGAAAAGTTTATTAACATACATAATGAGCTGTGTTTGTTTCTGAGATGAAGTCCCTCTCCAGAGGCTTCCTGCACATGACGGTCACTGTCAACTGCCAATTCATTAACCCGGCACTTTTCCAAACAGCTCAATTAATCTCTGATGTACACAAGCTTGCATCAGCATCTGCACGCACACTTTAACCACTAATATGCAAATGCTCACTTCCCTTGCTGAAACAAACACACACAACTGCACTCTCACTCTCATGCATCGAGATGTGTTTTGTGCTCTCCCACATGCAGCACAAAATGAAAAACGAGACTCCCCTCTGGTTTTTCCTTGCCAGGACGAGAGGACAATTACTCTATTAGGATAAAATGTGCATGCAATCAGATCTGCTGTTTTAGAGGGGTGTGCGTGAACCTTTAAGGCAGTAATGCACTAATGGGCCTTGTGCTCTGCCAAAAATGTAAAAGAGTGAATTAAGATGTCCTTTACAAGAAAACAAAAGGGCTGTATCAAATGACCCAAATGCATTTAAAAGTCCACTTAAGGTGTTTCACAAGAAGAGCCTTCTGTACTGGAGCATTTAGCACTGCACTGTGCTTTAGGTGTAGAATTAAGTTATTTTCTCACAACCACAAAAAAAAAAAAGGTATAAATTTGGTTATAGCTAAATCAACCGCAAAAACTCTTTTACACCGGAATTAAATTTAAAGTAAATTTAACTTTAAATTTAAACAGAGTAACATACCTCAGTCATTTTATTTCTGAAATTTATTTCATCTTTTAATGAAGCTTGTTTTTGCCATTTAACAGAAAAAAAACTTTCCATTATTATGTCATTTGTCTCACATTTGAGAGTTTGTATGTTAGAATTATGATTTATGATTATGATTCTTCTCAGAATTGTATGTTTTATAAACTGCCAATTACTAGTTTTAAACTTGCAATTGCATGTTTAGAGAGTCAGGATTTAAAGGGCACCTATGATGAAAATCATCTTTTGTAAGCTGTTTGGACAGAACTGTGTGTAGGTATGGTGTGTCCATTGTCATATTGGAGTGATATAAACCCTACAAGTCTCTTTGTTTTAATTTTCTGATGTTAAATTAGGACCCAAATTCCAGTGATTTTGAGGTCCATCGCAACGTGACGTAGGAATGCAGTTTTCCCCACCGACTGAATTGATTGACAAGCGCCATCTTTCTAACATAACATATATACACATGTCCACAGAACATTTTTTTTGACCGAGAGTAAAATGTCTGTTCTAACTATAATAATAATTCTAATTAAATATCCAACTCTCTGTGATTTTTAAAAGTTTTAGAAGTTTAAAACGTTTTTAAAACAGAGCATGTTTGTATCAAAGACAGTAAACTGTAAAAATTCTTAACCGCTATAATCACCACGGCTGCATGGTGACAGTAAACGCTAGTGTGTGTGTGTGTGTGTGTGCTGCATTTGTGTGAGACTCATCATTTCAGAAAGGCTTGAATAAACTCTACCACAAATACATGAAATAAACTTACTTGGTATTTTTGACTAATGAGCTGTATTTCAGCTTCATCCATGTCTGTCTCTATCACTGACTGCTGTTTATCTGATGTAACGCATGATGAGCAGACATGCACGTGGAAAAGTGGGCAGGGAGCTTATTCGCATTTAAAGCCACAGGCTACAAATACTGGTACGCTGAACTTCAACACCAAAATGGGCAGATTCTGGAGGATATAATAAATGATCTGATGTTTTTTTGAGCTGAAACTTTACAGACAAATTCTGGAGACACTAAAGGCTTATCTTACATCTTGTAAAAGGGGTAAAATATTTTTTATTTAAATGTAATATAGAACTGTAAGAAACCAAGTCAGAATTGCAAAATAACTCCAGTATTTTCAACTTTCAACTATTAAAAGCCTGAATTGTTTAGAGTAAACTAAAAACTGCTAATAATTGTAAACAAAGTCAAATCTGAGTTAACTTCTCACAATTGCAAGAACTGCGAGATGAAAAGGTCGGTAACATTAGTCAGAATTGTGAGAGGCAGCTATGAGATACATATTTAGAATTTTGAGGGAGGAAAAAGCCACAAGAGTAAAGCCTTTTACACTTCAAGTTTTTATTTCATATTGATAAATACATATTTCAGATGACCAGATTACATCTCCTAAAAGTGACCCATATATTATATTTGTATTTACACAGTACATTTCCCTTAAAACCCTGGACATATTCTGACCCTCAAAAGCTTAGCTGACAAAATGGGAAGGCAAGCTTTAAAGGTCAGCAAAACATAAAAGTTCAGCATGACTCCACTGGTCTGAGCCATTCCATTCGCCACTGAAATGAGTCATGTGTCCACCTCAATGTCCATCCGTCCCTTTTTCAATAGTGTACAATATGCATCGAGAGAAGAATATCCAATCTATGCACATACAGGACAGATTCAAATGCACTCGTCTCATTCTTATCAGATTCATTCCCACAAGGCCTGAAACTGATCTGAGAATATCAGAATCCATGCGCTTTCTTTCTGTTTACACATTTGTTGGTCTTATCCAATGTGTGCCACATGGGAGGGGAAAAAATCAATATGAACATCTGAACCATGATACAAATGCAATTACGCAACTTGTTTTTGTTCTAGTTTTTTTTAACCTAAAGAGAAATGTCTTTACATTTTTTAAACGTGTATATCTACTGTGCATTAATTTAACCCATGACACAACATAACCTAATATCACATATGTGACCCCATATATTGATATCATCATAATCACATGATTTTTCCAAGAATGATGCGATCCTCAACATCTATGTTGATCCCGGAACATAATTTTTGTTTGAAAATTTAATCCATGTCTATTCCCTACCCCTGAATCCAACCATAACTGTAAATAATTGCCAAAATCAAAGGTTGGATAACAATCATGTAGAAGTACATAACCCTAACCATAAGCCTAAACTTACTCTGTAAACGTATCCCTTAAATCTGATTGGCTGATTGGAATGTTGTTCCAGGATCAACATAGATGTTAATCCAGGAACATGTCCTACTTGGTGAAATCAGGTCGGCAGATCAACATATGTTGTGATAATAGCCAAATATTCATGGTTTGAATCAAAATTTTCATTTTCCTTCAGCTTTGTCCCTTAGTTATCAGAAGTCGCCACAGTGGAATGAACCGCCAACTGTGTTTTACGCATCCGATCCCCTTCCAGCCACAAACCAGCACTGAGGAACACCCATACACTCTCATTCACACACACACACACTATGGTCAATTTAGTTTATTCAATCCACTTATAGAGCATGTATTTGGACTGTCTGGGAAACCGAAGCACCCGGAGGAAACCCACGCCAACATGGGAAGAACATGCAAACTCCACACAGAAATGCCAACTGACCCAGCCGGGACACGAACCAGCGACCTTCTTGCTGTGAGGCGACAGTTCTAACTACTGAGCCACCAAGCCGCCCCAGTAAATTTCATATTGTAAATGTATTAAAACTAAAAGTTTGATTAGTAATGTGAATTGCTAATAAATAATTAACATAAAGAAAATGATTTTTTGAACACTTCAGTGGAAACATTAGTGGAATATTAATGGAAATCTTACATATTGAGCTTTTTCAGTATTCAGTATAAATCAGTATTCATAAATAAATCATAGCAATTTCCAAGAATAGACCCTTATCACTGGTTTTGTTGTTACATATTTGCTTAAAGACTACATTAAAAACTACTGCCGTGAAATACTGTAACACTTCCCTGTGAACCCTCTTCTTCCACCATCTCCCTCTGCATGAATCCAAAGGCAGACTAATATTTCATCATATTATCAAAATGATGATGTCAGTGTAATTGGCTCTGCGTTCAGTTTCCGAGTGGAACCGCAGTGTAGCACTAATGTCTGGGATTAAAGAGTCAGAACTGGAGACAGTGGTGTTTCGGTCAGTTGAGTGATGATGACAGTGAGATTGTGCTTTTGGAAAGCAGCTCGGCTCTAAGGATCTCCCGTGTTTAGCTAGAGCTTGGTAAAGAGAGCCTGTGGGTTTGATTTGAGTGTGGTGGTCTCCACTCTGGCCAGGGTGGAGCTCAATCCTGGCTGGCTTACACACTGCTGCAGCAGCAGGAGACCACTGGCTGTCAGTCTGTAATGAGATCTGCGTCAACGGCTTACACTTTCAGTGGATTTACTGCGCTTTTTATGTCCATGTGTCAGGCATTATTCCTTTGCAAGAATGTTTCCTTTGTTTCTTATTTTCCAGTTCTTAATCTTTTATCTTCTTATAAGCTTCTTTGGATTAAGACAGCTTATAAGTTCTGTTAATGCTCAATGTAAAAAGTAAAAAAAGGTTATGACTAAACCTAATTATGCTGTAATAATCATCTGTTAATTAACATTTTTTATATTTTGTGATTCACAAGTGTTTATGGTTTATTTATAGTTGTGAACTGTATTATGGGATGTTGATCTCTGCTCTGTCGACTTTTGATGTTGTAAATTCAGCTCTACAGTTTAACAAAGTGACTTTTATTGACATTTTAGTAGTTTGTAGAAATGACATATAGAGAGACATAAGTGTTTAAAATAACAGAAGTGAACTGGCAGTTCATTACAATGCTTTTATATTATAATATACAACACCAACCCTGACAATAATTCACTTTAAACTATTTAAAATGACAATAAAAGTCACTTTTTCAAAATGTTCAAGATTACGAGTCGTTGGAAGAAAGATCCAGGTCCTAAAATGCATAAATAAACGGGGAAAAAATACAGAAAACTGCTAATTTACAGATATTTATTACAGTGTACGCTAAAGTAAACCAAAAATCTGTGGGTCAGTTAAAGAAATAGTCATCAAAAATGACAATTCAGGGCGCCACGGTGGCGTAGTGAGTAGCAGGTTTGCCTCACAGCAAAAAGGTCGCTGGTCAGTTGGCATTTCTGTGTGGAGTTTGCATGTTCTCCCCGTGGTTGCGTGGGTTTCCTCCGGGTGCTCCGGTTTCCCCCACAAGTCCAAAGACATGTGGTACAGGTAAATTGGGTAAGGCTAAATTGTCCGTAGTGTATGAGTGTGAATGAGTGTGTATGGATGTTTCTCAGAAATGGGTTGCAGCTGGAAGGGCATCCACTGCGTAAAACAAATGCTGGATAAGTTGGCGGTTCATTCTGCTGTGGCGACCCCGAATTAATAAAGGGTCTAAGCTGAAAAGAAAATGATTGATTGAATGAATGACAATTCTGTCATCATTTACTCATCCTCTAAGTGTTCTAAACCTGCCTTACATTACAACAAAGTAGCCAAAAACAAACGTTTTTTGCTTGCCTTTTGAAAAAGTTGCACGTCTACATGATATCAGTTATCAAAACTACCTGTTTTTACACATATCTTTTCGAAAACGGGTACAAAACGTATTACATATGTCAGGCTGGCATTTCACTCTCTTTTTAAAAACAATACCTTTAGAAAAGTGCCATCAGTGGTTCGCCGTTGGTGTGTATGTAAAATTTAGCGTGTGTATGTAAAGTCTCCACTTTTGGTTGTAATGTAAAGTAAATCCACGCTTTTACGATGAAGCGTTAGCAAAGACTTGAGCAACAACAATAACATGTCCTCTTCCATTGTTGAGTGTTTGTTTGCGCTTGCAGTTATTCTACTCCCCTGAACACGTACCATGCACACACATGACATAATCACTTTCAAAACTTCCAATTTGTTATCTAAAGCCATTTTCGTATTTCTGCATTTTAACTAAGCCCACACGGAATCTGCGGGCGCAGAATTACGCAGATTTCCGCAGATTTCCGCAGATTTTTAGCCCTTCATTGATTTGGTTTATTAACATGTGTAAATGTGTGTAAATTTATATTTATTCAGTTTTACTATTAATTTCAGTAATAATATTGACTAATATGAAAATATTCATATGATTTATTAACAATACACTTTGTAAAGTAATATTTTCTGTCATTTAGAAGAGATTTTATATGAGAGACTTGCTTTGTTTACCAAATAAAGTGAATCTAATTGGATTCACATTGTAAACATTAAATAAAAGTGAAAAAGGTATTACTTTTTATTTCAAATATTAAGGTTTTAGTTATGATACTCACAAAATCATTCCGCATAAATCCGCAGATTTTTAACAAAATTTTGTGCAGAAATAGCAAAAAATGTCTGTAGATTCCGTCTGGCCCTAAATTTAACTCCCAAAAATGCAGTTGACGTGTAAACGAGAATATTCTTCAATACATCTTCCTTTGTGTCCAACAGAACAAATAAAGTCATAAAAGTTTAGAACCACTTGAGTAAATGGAGAGGAAATGTTCATTTTTGGGTTAACTATCCCTTTAAGATATATAACAGTATTTAAACAATGCATTGACTTTATGATAGTTAAACATCATATTCTCGCCTTAGTATCATAATAAAGTAATGAGGTTCCAAACATTGATTATATCATGTGTGTGTGTGTGTGTGTGTGTGTGTGTGCTTGTGTGTGTGCTTTTTCAGTTTCTTTTCATGGATTACATGGTTAAATGTTACTCACACAATAGCAGTGGGTTATCCATAATTTATTGATTAACTTCATTTATTCTCTCTATAGGGTAAAGACTCACTAATTATTGATTCTGGAAGTCAGTCTAAAAACACTTCAATCCCATTTCGGCCCTGCAAAATCATTTAGTTTTATCAATGTATTTTATGTATTAATATGTTTCAATTTTCTTCCAAATAAATGCAGCTTTGATGAGAAGAAGAGACTTCTTTTATAAAAACTGCAAAAATCTTCCCAAGCTCGAATATTTGAATGATCTATAACAGTGGTCCTAAAACTTTTTTCACCAAGTACCACCTCAGAAAAAAAATCTCTTTCCAAGTACCACCATTATGACCAGTATTGAAATACAGTAGCATGATAGGCATAATTAAGCAGCTACAGCCCTGCACAGTTCAAAAACGAGGCGGATTAATTCTTATTATTATGAATATTTATTATTACTATTATTATTCATCAGCCACTTTAGACATTTTAAACAGTTTAAACAGAGAAATTAGAAACTAGATCTGCTTACTGTTCATTAAAGTAGGCTTTGTGTGTCAGAAAAGCAAGTGATTAAACTATACCTGTCAACGTTGGGATATAAAAAAAATGGGATAGTCCCCAACAACCCTTACAAATACAGGGAGGAAAATAGTTTTTAAATGAAAGAATACATAACAAACATTAGAAAATTAAAAATAAAATTAAAGGTTTAGCCTATTAAAATCACTGATCACATCTGTGTTATCGTACGCATCAAAGGGTTAAAAATGTGTTAATTTTTAAACTTTAATTATTCAGCGATTTCTCCGTGTACCACTAGTGTGTTTGAGAACCACTGATCTTTAATAATGATTTACAGTTTGCAGAACATAATACCCTTGTAAATATATTAAATATGAAATCCGTGAATGTTTTTTGTTAGATTCGACATGTGTAATACGCTAGAAGAATTATTTTCCCAAGGGGAATTATGTAATCCAGCGCAACACCATTCATCATTACAAGGAATCACAATGGACAATAAACGGTTCCAAAGTTTCTCAAATTTATATCTGCAGTACATCTTCCAAGCACTGCGCGCACACATGAACATCAATTAAATCAGCTGACATGTTTATACTTCATTTTACGCATCATTTAACCCTTCCCTCGCATGATAGCTGAATCAGAAATGGAGCCTTTTAACCTCTTTTTGCCTCTTTCTTAATGCTGCCACCATTCCGAGAGCCTTTTTACCGTGCGTCCTATTGATCTGGAATTGAGTTTGGTGCAAATCAGTGAGCAACACAAACAGAGCATGAAGCGATGGGCCACATTAGTGCTGCACGGCTCCTCTTTCTGCCAGGTGACACAGTTTACAGAGGCTGTAGTGAAGTGCTGGAGCTCTTTACTACACACTGATTGACTGCAAGTGCTTTTAAGAGCCTTGAATGAGGGGTCATTAGCGCCTGAGTGACTTTAGCAGAACGGACCCTTCTGCAGGATCCCATGGAAGCTTCATGCTTTGGTTCAGACATGAGCAAACACAGCGCAGGCTATATGGCTCTTTTTGCCTATCGACTGCTAGATTAGAGAAGACCTGAACCAGCACAATCTAATAATGGCTGCTCGATGCGTGCACATGTGCAGAGCTGGGTAAAAATCAGCACCGTTATTAAATTAGAGTCTCGTCTGTATTAAGATTTTGCAGTGGTGTGCTGGTTATGAGATAAGCTAAACAGAAAACACTATGTCAGTTCATTATTGAAATAAACAAGCCTCCTGAGGCAATTAAACTGGCTTGTAATGCAAGGCCATTTAGGAAAATATATATTCAAAGTTTCCATTTGACGTCACAGCTTTGTATAGGGTTACTGTGCATTTTTAAAAGTCAGATGTTTTAAAGGGCACCTATTTTACCCCTTTTACAAGATGTAAGATGAGCCTTTAGCGTCTCTAGAATGCGTCTGTAAAGTTTCAGCTCAAAATACCAAACAGATTATTTATTAAATAACGTAGAATCTGCCCAGGGGCGCCACGGTGGCCTAGTGGGTAGCACGTTCGCCTCACAGCAAGAAGGTCGCTGGTTCGATCCCCGGCTGGGCCAGTTGGCATTTCTGTGTGGAGTTTGCATGTTCTCCCCGTGGTTGCGTGGGTTTCCTCCGGGTGCTCCGGTTTCCCCCACAGTCCAAAGACATGCGGTACAGGTGAATTGCCGGATAAGTTGGCGGTTCATTCCGCTGTGGCGACCCCGGATTAATAAAGGGACTAAGCCGAAAAGAAAATGAATGAATGAATGAATGAATCTGCCCAGTTTGGTGTCTGAGTATACTGTAGCTGTTTTTGTAGCCTGTGTCTTTAAATGCAAATGAGCTTGTTTTCCCTGCCCAGTTCCGACGTGTGTGTCGGCTTTATGCATCAGATAAACAGCAGTCAGTGATAGGGAGGGACATGGATGAAGCTGAAATACAGCTCATTAGTCACAAATACCAATTAAGTTTATTTCATATATTTGTGGTGGAGTTTATTCAAGCCTTTCTGAAATGATGAGTCTCACACAAATGCCGTTTGCAGTACACACACACACACATTAGCGTTTACTGACACCATGTGGCCGTGGTGATTATAGAGGTTAAGAATTACATAGCTATATTACTGTCTTTATTACAAACATGCTCTGTTTTAAACGTTTTAAACTTATAAAAAAAATCACAGAGTGTTGTTACAGATATTTTAATCTCAGTTTATTTGCAAAAAAAAGTAATGTGGGCCTGTGTATACATGTTATTATAGAAAATGCCACCTGTCAATCAATTCGGTGGGCGGGGAAAACTGCATTTGATTACGCGTTGAGCTTCAGAATCACTGGGATTTGGGTCCTATTTTAACATCAGGAAATTTTCAGAAAGAGACTTGTTGTTTTTATATCACTCCAATATGACTGAGGACACAATATACCTACACACAGTTCTGTCCAAATAGTTTATAAAAGTTGATTTTCAAAATAGGTGCCCTTTAAAATGTTTTTGTGAAGGCATGTGCACTAACCCTTACTGAAATACTTACTAGTAAAGCCATGGAGTGGTAATACAGGGGTTATTACGAGACTTTTACGAACTTTTATGACTTTATGAAACATTCTATAGTAATCAATATAGACATCAAATATGCCGTCTTACAACAAGTCTCTTTTTTAAAATTTCCTGACATTATAAAATTGCTAAGAAACTGGGATTAAAGTGCAGTTATTTTACCCCTTTTTAAAAAGATTTAAGATAAGTCTTTTGTGTTTCCAGAATGTGTCTGTAAAGTTCCAGCTTAAAATACCCATCAGATTATTTATTATACCCTTTTAAATCATGGGAAATTTGAGCTTTTAGGACATTGCAGCTGTTTTTGTTGCCTGTGCCTTAAATGCGCACGCACACACACACACACACACACACACACACACACACACACACACACACATACACACATACATACAAACACACATTTACCATTGCACAAATGTGACAGGATCCACCTTAATAGCCACTGCTGTATGGATATTCGTTATTTTATTGTACAAAATAAACCTGATTTAAGTCCACAAACCGGGATTTAAGCGTTTTCATTGTACACTATATGGCTGGGGTGATGAATTACATAGCGATTTTACTGTATTTATTACAATCATGCTTTTTAAAAACATTTTACACTTGTAAAACTCATTCTTGAGGTGCAGATGATCACAGAGAAATGAACAGATCTTTTAATCCCAGTTGCTTTGTGCACATCCTGTCTTGTAGATGTGATTATACGGGTTACTACAAAGACATGTTAATACTAGTCTGTCAATCAATTTGGTGGGCAGGGAAACCGCACTCCTATGTCACGTTGCAGTGGGCCTCAAAATGGTAGGGATTTGGATTCTATTTTATTGTCAGTAAAAAAAAAGAGAGAGAGACTTATTGTGTTTCTATCACTCCAAATGACTGTGGGCACAATATACCTACACACAGTTATGTCCAAACAGCTTCCAAATGATAATTTTCATAATCATCTTTAAAAGAAATGTGCCAACTGCACTTTAACTGGCACTTTGTATTTTCTATAGCATTTTGTGCTGTGCAAATGAATAAGCTACAATAATTTGCACAGTAACATAGCTCAAACTTAGTTTCTATTATACCCAGAAACAGCTTTATTAGCTGGTTCAGGTGTGTTTAACTGGGGTTGGAGCTAAACAATAATGGACACCAGCCCTCCAGGACTGAGTTTAGGCACCCCTGCTCTAATGGATCTCTATATACAGCAGCATATTTACCCGGTTTGGATACTCCTGTCACATACACCATGAGTAGATGAGCAAAAACAGCATAATGTCTTAAATGCACACAGACTTTCTTAACAAAAAAAGGCTTTGCTCCACTAGTTGCAATTTCAGCTATACTCAGCATTTTTAACGTAGACTAAATAACGTAAATAAATGACAGAGAAAGTGCTTAACATGACAATGGTTGACCCAAAAGAATTTCATTTAATTTCTTCTCCGTTTCCTCACACTGAAGTAATTGTAAACTTTTATGAACTTCTGTCTTCTGTTGAACACAAAACGGCAGCCATTGACAACAAAAACAAAAAATATGGAAGTCAATGGCTAATTTATTCTTACACTCTTTAGTATATCTTGCTTTGTGTTCAACAGTAGAAACGAACTAAAAGAGTTTTGGATAAGTAAACGACTCTTTAACCAAAGGCCTAGGAACAGATTCGAGGATTGCACACTGAATTGAAACATAAAGTGTTTGTGTGTTGGTGTGTGATTTGAGTTCAGACAGAAGCACCCTAAGGGAGTAAGTGGCCTCTTTTAAATGCCAGATGTGTCATTCATAATCTCGCTGTGTCAGATTGATAACAAGGACATGCTCCAAGGCCTGTGTTGGTGACGACACTCGGAGGTCAGTGCCAGTGCAAATGAAATTTCAGGCCTAAATAAACAAGCCTCTCTGTATCAACACTAATTTATCACTATGAGAGATCTGCTCATCAAAATATGGCATTTCCAGTCTTCAGTCCAACACTGACTTTATTTTAGCAACAACTGTCAAATCCAGATTGAAAATGTCATAGTTGAAGGGACAGTTCAACCAAAACTGAAAATTCTGTCATTTGCTTACCCTTCACTTGTCACAAAACTGTTAGAGTGTCTTTCTTCTGTTGAACACAAAAGAAGATATTGTGAAAAATGTTGAAAACCTGTAATCATTGACTTCCATAGTGTTTATTTTCCCACTATGGAAGCTAATAGTTACAGGATTATAAAACATTTTCTTTTGTTTTCAACAGAACAAAGAAACAATAGAAAAAAAGACAATTTAAACCACTTGAGGAGGTGCAATTTCGGGGTGGACTATCCCTTTAAATGCATGGATGAACAAAAATTTAAAGATAAAAAAAGTAAAACAGCACCATCTATCGGCATGCATTCAATCAGAAAATAATAGCAGAAATTTTAAAGTTATTTTGATAAGTACAATAACATAATAATTTATCCTGGTGCAATTAATCCCTTATAGCAGGGATGTCCAAGCTCGGTCCTGCAAAGTTTAGTTCCAACCCCAATCAGACACACCTGGGCTAGCTAATCAAGCTCTTACTGGGCTTTCAAGAAACATCCTTGCAGGTGTGTTGAGTCAAGTTGGAGCTAAAATCTGCAGTACACTGGCCCTCCAGGACCGAGTTTGGACATCCCTGCCTTATAGCCATTTTTTGTCTTTTTCATTTCATTCTTTGTGATTATTGTGGCTGTATTAAAGCTAAAAGCATAACATCACACAAAAAAAAGATTCTTATTCAAAAGTTAATTATTTGATTCCCATTTCATTTCATACATTTATTGTTAAACAGGTGCATGTTGGATTCATGACCTTGAAGACAAAAATGTCCCCAGTAAAACTCCTTAAAACTGTGATATTTCATCTCAGCGCCGCTGTAGAGCAAAAATAAGGGAATTAAAATGTTACGTTTATTTTTTTGACACTGACATTTTGTCCTCTTTGTAATTTATTTAAGTGAAGCACAAAGGTTAAATAATAAAACACAGCATAACTCATTTAGGGTGACATATTTTATTAGGTTAGCTATTAATAATTGATGATCATAATTTTTACATAATGCTGAAGTGGAAACAGAAAAGAATGAAGTAAACAAATATACAATTAGAAAAAGAGTCATTTAAAAACTGCTGATCTACAGGGATTTTCACACACATCCATCTGTTTCTGTGGTAAATTAATAATATAAAAAATAAACATAAAAAAATGTTTTAAACATTTTAGAGGTCTGTATACACTTTAATTTGGTCACTTTAAAAAATAAATCATGCATTTATCTGCATTGCATCAAGCAACCCTGAATAAAAGGATCGTAGACTGAAAACACATATCCATTCTACTAGATAAGTGGCCTAAAACGTTTAATGCACACAACGTGAGAAAGCTTTCAGCCTGCTTCCATAAAAGCCATTCTAAACAAAAAAATGCATGATGGCTTTAATAGTGCATTATTAAGTCAAAGCACTTCACAGTCATTATAGAGCTGCACAATAACGCTCACATCCTGATTTAAAAACAGAACTGCTTAAATAAAACAAGACAAACATTAATCAAGGTATAAAAGTTGAAAACTAACGTAATTAACACTGATTTGAACACTCAAATATATAAATATGATCTGTAAAATTATATGTGCGAGCTAGAATGAGCCACTTGTTGGTCAGAAACTGTAAATCTGTTCTTCCTCCATTCACAGATCTCCTCATACAGGCATGATCTGCATTTCCAGGCCTCCTCTATATCCACACCTTTAGGTTCCCTCTGTCCCGTCCAGTAGGACAAATAACCCTGAAGCTCTCCCCTTGTTTGGGCTTCATCAAAAGGAGCCACTCTGGTGCCAATGGGCCCATTAGAGCCTTGGTGAAAGTATTCAATCTGAAGCAGGTCAATACATGGAAGATCAGAGCATGACACTGTTATTAGCAGAGCTTCAACCAGCTCCTCAAGCGTTGTGGCGTGAACCCCGAGGCTTTTAGCATAAGCCTGGACGCCTGAGCCGAGAATTTGAGCTGCACGAAGTTTGAGGTGACCAAAAACGTGATCTTTTTTCATCTCCCCTTTGACCAGTCCATCAAAGAGCAATTTATACAGGCCAACCTGAGTAATAGATGGATGTTTTAGAACAGATGTAAAGATGCAATACAAGGCACATCATAATAATGAAGTTTTTTTGTCAAGTAGAAATGTGTGTTTATATATGATGGGGTCATATGAATTTGAAACACCTATTTATTATTTAATTTTTATTAAAATTTAATGTTTTTATCTATTAAAATTGAACTTAACAACTGATAAGTTTACTTTGAGGCTCTTCAAGCATTTGCAGTTTTGTTTCCTTACTCAATACAAAGTATTCATTCATTCATTCATTCATTTACTTTATTAATCCAGGGTGGCCACAGCAGAATGAACCGCTAACTTATCCAGCATGTGTTTTACGCAGTGGATGCCCTTCCAGCTGCAACCCATTACTGAAAAACATGTACACACTCTCACATTCACACACACGCACTACCAGGGCCAATTTGGCTTACCCAATTCACCTACAGCGCATGTCTTTGGACTTGTAGGGAGCACCCGTAGGAAACCCACACCAACACAGGGAGAACATGCAAACTCCACACAGAAATGCCAACTGATCCAGCCGAGGCTCGACCTTCTTGATGTGAGGCGATTGTGCTACCCACTGCGCCACCGTGAGGCCCCACAAAGTATTTTGTGATATATATTCTTTTAAACTCTGGTATTTGCTTTATATGTATTCATAATTTGTATTTCCAGTTTTTGTCATTTTCACTCTCGCCCTTCATTCAAAGGGAAATTATATAAAATATACTGTTAATTTTTCCCCCCAATTAAAATAAAACTGGAATTCAACAAAGTATTAAACAAGAAAAGGTATAAAATGCATAAATCAGAAATGTTACCACAGCAGCTAGCTAAAATAACATAAATAATAATAATGAAAACTGTTATTAATAATTATAATAATACTTAATCTAATAATTATACTAAAGTTAAAAATTCATATTTTGAAATAACAACAATGCTTAATCCATGCTTAGTTTATTAAATAAAAACATAAAGCATAATTCTATCTGGGTTTCTGCAGGTTTTTTCAAGTCAAATTTAAGATGTTAACTTTTAAAATCATTATGAATGAAATTTTAGACTTATATAGGGCTAAACACTAAGGATTTTTTCTAATGGCCCGGTTACTTCTGTAAATAGTTTTCATTTTAATGGAAGATCATGTAAAGGGATGTGTTGCTTTAGTTTTCTTTCCCTGTTTAGGGAATTTAATTTGGAGAGTTTTCTGTAAAAATGTCTAACAGCTGTTTTGAATTGTATCTCTTTGCAATAAAAGAGGATTACAACATAATATTTCAGTGAATTTATATCTTTTTGAAGGCTTAAGACTTTTTAAGACCCCACAGACACCCTGCTCTACATAATGCAAAAAAGCTTGCATAAAAGTGTGAATTAAATAATTTTGTGCCTTTACAAAAAACAAGTGTCACCTTACTGACTCACACTATGGCCAAATATATGTGAAAACCCATTAATGCAATTCAGCAAGAACAAGGCATCAGAGTTCACAAGAGCAGATTGCAATGATTAACCCCTGTATCACTGTGGACAAAGGCCAAAGTTGCAATCAATTCCTCCAGCTCACCTGAAAGCAGTTGACTTTATCTTGCGCAGAACTGGGCAAGGAGTTCTGTCTGCGTGTCTTGAGCTCATTCAGGACCAGCTCCCCCTTCTGGTTATACATGAGTTCATCAATGACCCCCATGATAAAAACACCTTCCTGCACACCAAACACAGGGAACTCTCGCACACGTTCTCCTGAAAAAACAAACAAACAAACAATATCACACATTCATATCTCATTTAAGAAACAAAAAAATAACTACTCCCACACCATCAACTCACCTGCTTGTAACAGCGGGATCATGTGCAGCATGTTGAGAAGTTTGACGGCTTCTCCATCCTCTCTAGAGCGGATATTTACATTGACAACATCCTGTATTTCCAATTCTGAGGATGAAAAGCAGGATTTGGATTACTGAAACACTTCTGTTGTACTCTTTGTTGTACAATAGAAAATAAACGACAGAAAACTGATAGGGGCCAACGGAGTACATCCTTACACTTTTCTTGACTTTGTCAGTTTGTGAATCCACACGAGGTTCAGATTTTTGTTTTAGAATTACGGTGTATATTTTGTATTATTTAAAACTAAAAAGATGAGGGTGAAATGTGACAACATGCACCATTTGTTTATTGTAACACCTAAGGGGAAACCTGTTAACAATATACAAGACAAGCTAAAATATTTTTTCAGTACAACTAAACGTCCTGAGAGGCCATGCATTCAAATAGTTTTTCTCTCTTGTTTTCTTATGATCACAACTTAATTTTCTTGTGATCTTAACATAACAAAAAGTTCAGAACAGCCACAAGTGCAAACGTGCATGTTCATGATTAATGTACAATCATGATTATATTCATGTATATGATTATATATATAATTGTTTACAAGAATGATTTAATAATAAAAATAGGTCATCTGGTCATACATTGGGCAGGTATTAATAATAATAATAATAATAATAATAATAATAGGGCGACGCGGTGGCGCAGTGGGTAGCGCTGTTGCATCACAGCAAGAAGGTCGCTGATTTGAGCCTCGGCTTGGTCAGTTGGCATTTATGTGTGTAGTTTGCAAGTTCTCCCTGCGTTCCTGTGGGTTTCCTCCGGGTGCTCCGGTTTCCCCCACAGTCTAAAGACATGCGGTACAGGTGAATTGGGTAAGCTAAATTGTCCATAGTGTACTGTATGTGTGTGAATGAGAATGTATGGGTGTTTCCCAGTGATGGGTTGCAGCTGGAAGGACATCCGCTGCGTAAAAAACAAAATGCTGGATAAACTGGCAGTTCATTCCACTGTGGCTACCCCAGATTAATAAAGGGACTAAGCTGAAATGAAAATGAATTAATGAATAAATGAATGAATAATAACATACATGAATAAACAAAAGGAAAAAAACAAGTCGTGATAATGAGAAAGCAACTTTCTGTTGTGTCAAGATCACGAGAAAATTAAAGTCGTTATCATGAGAAAACAGGAGAAAAAAAATATTTTAATGCATGGCCTCTTGGGACTTCCGTAAGAAACACATTTTAGCAAAAAATTACATGGGTAATGTTGTGAAGTTACACAGTATTAATAACAGTGGTGCACATTGGAAGAGTTGTAATGTATTTCCATCTGCCCATCTGTGGTTTAAAACTGATTAGTTTCGTGTGCTATTTAGTAAAGGCCTAAAGAACTGTCTAAATTGTCAAATAAAAGACTTGATATTGACTCAAATAATAGAAAAATTGTCACATTTTAAATAACAATAACAACTGGAATTAAAGTCTGTGTGGGTGGTGCAGTGCATAGCGCTGTCGCCTCACAGCAAGAAGGCTGCTGGATCAAACCTCGGCTGGGTCAGTTGGTATTTCTGTGTGGAGTTTGCATGTTCTCCGGGTGCTCCGGTTTCCCACACAAGTCCAAAGACATGCACTATAGGTGAATTGGGTAAGCTGAATTGTCCGTATTGTGCGTGTGTGTGAATGTGAAAGCGTATGCATGTTTCCCAGTGATGGGTTGCAGCTGGAAGGGCATCCGCTGCGTAAAACATGCGCTGAATAAGTTGGCAGTTCATTCCGCTGTCGACCCCAGATTAATAAAGAGACTAAGCTAAAAAGAAAATGAATGAATGAATGAATAAGCAAATAAATAAAGTCTGTGTGAAATCTAAATTTTACAAATGATTATTTTGCTAGCGCGCATTGTTATTCTATTGGTGGACAATTAATCCGTGCAAGTTAATCCACTGAAAAAAAAAATCTTTTGGTAATCTTCAATCAAAGTCTGACCTTTTGCTTCTGGTTTTAAATGAACTTTTGCTATTATTGAAAGTGTTTAGCTATATCAAATTATTTTAGAATTTTGGTCAATGTTTTCCCTCTATATAGTTAGTTTTGGTATGCTTTCACATGTGGCAATGCTTAAACCAACTGATTTACAACTAACCCTGTATTAGTTTGTGAACTACTCACCCCCACTGTTCATTAATAGCCTCACCTCTTGATGAATGAATTTCCCTTCCAATCTGCACCTCAGTGCGTTGCATTTCTTTTCTCTTGATATGCGGCTTCAACAGATTATAAACGCTTTTCATCTCACACCAAGTCTGGTCGCAAAGGAGGGTCACGCTCAGATGCTGCTTCCGGAAGCGTTGCATTGGGCTGAAGCTGTTTTCATGGAGGCTCTTTCTCTTTAAACCCCTCACATCATCAGTTTTCACTACTTCTTGCTTCAGTGCTTCTTCATTGCAGCTGTAAAGTAGAGCATTATGTTATGTGACAAAGCAAATAATAAAGATCTACTTTTGAATGATAATCATGTATCAGGCAAAGATGAAAATTCAGCTGTTGGGCAATAAAGGAATTAAATAAATGAGCAAAAAAGTAACTATCATACATTTTACCAAAATGTACAGAAGACACTCATATACATTTCATCAAAACAAATACAGTACATCATATGCCAAAATATCTTGTCAGGCATTTTAAAAAAGGCATCATTTGATGACATATTACATTGTTTTTTATTTAGGCTTTAGGTCCTTTCTGTACTTTTAATAAGTACAAGCCAAACAAAGTGTTCTATTTTTACATAAATATATTAGTTACACTGTGCAACAATTATTTCACATATATTTGTCACATTTTATAGTCACGAAAGTTGTTTGAATTAAAGCACACATTTCATTGTTGCATTTACCATTCTCATTATGTTTAAAATCAACAACTACAATTTTCCTCTCAGCAACACCAATACTTACTTGTGAACTGATGAAGATGCACTGGGTCTGTGGATGCTCCCTGAACGTTTACCATCAGTTTCACTGTTGAGAGGAGGCTGGGATTCTAAAGAGACATAACGAGACATTTTATTTGCATGTAAATCCAACAATATTTTAACAAACCGACGTAATACAACGCGTCTTTCAATGAAAACATGGAAGTAAAAGATGAGAAATGAACAGTATAACACGACAATGCCCTCTTGTGTTCAGAAAATAAAGACACGTGACTGTATTCATAACAAACTGGCTCAATGTTTACCTATACTTTCTTCCTCGGAGGGGATGTTGAGAAACTCCGAGTCGCTAATGTCGTCCCAATCATCGAGCGGTTGTTGAGATCCAAACGCGTCCATCAAAAAAACAAACTCAAGCTAATCTCTCAGGCCATTATGCACTTTACACCAGTGCTGTAGCAACTAACCTATGATAAACACGATACTAGTTTATATTTTAATTTGTTTTACATAGTAATGCGAAGTTTGCATTGTTTACATGCGACATGCCCGAACTAATCCCGACAACGCCCCGCCTCTCTCAACATCTTTCATCGGTTGCTAATGTTTTGCTACAAATGTATTTCCTTTGCTGATAATCTAAGTCCCGCCCACCTCCCTAAAACATATCTGATTGGCTCATTACATGTCAAATGCCTGACTGTGCGTGGTAAGATAAGCAACACTTCCTAAGAATTATGTAAACAGTTATTACCCATTCATACATTTGAATTGAAAAATAAAACACAATAACTTAATAGAAGTACATTTCCACTCAGGAAAAGAGTCGACGATGAAAGGTGGATTCTATCAGCAAACAAATTTAATGCAATGCAGTTTTACATTTTAACTTAATATTTTTGTTTTCATAGATGCATTTATTACAATATTATTGTGATATTATTTATTACATTAAATATAAACAGTAGCGCACAAAGAATAACGTTTTGGCGTCGTTTATTATGACTTGTTTCCTAAATTTAAATGAAAACAGCAAACAAACTCTCCAGCAAAGAGTTAAAATCACCATGATGCTCTGCTCTTCGTCTCCACTGAGTTCAAACAAGGCTATGTCAAAGTCAAAGTAGGCTACTCTGAGTGTATTCTAGAGTCTTTGGCTATATGGATCAGCTATAAATTCCAACGATAAAGGTGGGTAACACTGAAAAATAAAAAAATAGATGTTAGCAACCGACTTGGGTATCTTTATATGAGCCCAATTTTACATGAACACATGATATATATGTTGATAATGTCCCTTCTCAGGTATGACACTTCAGTGTAAAACAGCAGATGAACACAATAGCCTCTCTGTGCAGAGAATGAGAACAAGGAGAGAGATAAGGAAAAGGCCAAAGACATCCATGATGAGTCAGTCCCAGGAGAGCTGCCAGACCCCGTGGAAGAGGAAAAGAGGATCGAGCTTTATAAAGCTAACAGAAGGAATCGCTATTTGGCAGCTCGAGAAGGACTTTTGAAGACTTTGGTTTCCGACGACAATCAGTAAAGTGTTTTATTGATGAATCAAAAAAGTTCTTGTAATACTGATTCACTCCACTAGAGGGCCTTCGAGAACAGAAAATAAAAACATTACAAGTTGTGTTTAGTAGCATAATGCTAAAACCCCAACAAAAATCCAAAGTAACTGATTACATATACTAGATTACGTAATTACATACATTGTTGTGCTCTAAAAATCAGAATATTTACTTTTTAATGGATATTTTCACTGTGCCGGTAAATTAGAAATCAAACCCCAAGTCTTTTTTAGCATTTAAAAATGAAGTCAAATATCTTCATAGCTTCATATGGAATAGCTGACTATTTACAAGCAATGGCCATGTTAACATCTTATAAATAATTTAGTATGTCATGGTTCTACATTTGGATGGAAAAGGCCAATGACCATATAAAATAAATAACAAATAATGTAGAAACTTCTAACCGATGACCTGAAATGATTGAGTTAGGCCAAAAGTAATCTAAAAGTAATGCAAATCATCAAAATATGTTACTTATTAATTAATATAAACATCAAGTCAGCTCATTTAAACTGAAATATAACTGACTGAAAAGTATTTAGTAATCAGTAACTGATTACAGTTTGCAAGTAATCCACTCTTACACTTTGCACAATCACGGAGGAAAATGCACATTACTATATAATATATGCAGCTTTGAAAAAATGAATTTATTATTTTATTTTAACAGTCAATAACCATCTTAACAGAAAGAATAAAAGAATCCATTAAAAGAATTAAAACAGACTTTATACTTTAAAACCAGCACATTTGTGTCACGCACTCGCTCAATAACCGTGCACAGAATTAAAAAGAAATTAAGAAAATAAAATAAATAGATAATAAAAACATTTGTTAAACTGAAGTGCTGTTATTTACAATATAATTTACTTCAAACACTGGTCTACAGATGCTTCAGTCTGCAGTATCAGTTCTTTTCTATGGTGAACCCACTTCTAATGTCTTCCTTCATAAGTAACAATACTGAAAACAAATGACTAAAACCAAAAAGAGCTGTGGAAGTCAGAAGAAGATGGATAACGGCACTAGTGTGATTACAGTAGTAAAATATGCAGAACAGGTTAGTTTCTGATGAAGTTAATGCTTCGGCCTAGATACGTCACATACCCCTTGTGCAAAAACACCCTAAAATACACGCTTTAAAAATTACAAATTCTCAAAGACCTAATATATGAACTTCTCCCTCAGTGAGACCTGAGCCTGATAAATACATGTGAAAAAGATATGTATGGAAGCGCCAACTCTGTAACTCAACCCTGAAATGCACCTATTTTATGGCAGGGCAAATCCGTTTGTACATCCAGTATTTCCCCATGGCCAACTACGCTTCCTAGAGAACCATTAAATCTAAGCCTTTAAACCAGTGACAGTTCAAGATCAGAGCTCAACATCTGAAACCTGAATCTCACTAAATCAACCAGATTACTACATACAATTAAAACCATTGTTGAGAAAACCATTCAAATCTCAAAATGCTGCTCTTAAAGGGACAGTTCACCCAAAAATGAACATTTACTCACACTCAGTTGGTTCTAAGCCCTTATGAATTTCTTCATTCTGTTGAACACAGAACAAGATATTCTGAAGAGTGTTGGAAGAGAGAAAAAAAAGCAGCCACTAACATTAACAGCAGAAACTAAAAACAGCATGAATGACAACAGCTGCTGCTTTCCAACATACTTCTAAATATCTTACTTTAGGTTCAACTTTAGAAAGAAACTCTGGTTTAAAACATGAATAAATGATGTTTTTTGTGTGTGTGAACTATCCCTTTAAGCAAACACAGTTGCTTACTCCCCTCCAGTCTAAAACAAACTCACTAAAACTGCCTGTCTGTCTTGGGTAGCCCTTTCCAACTGGCAACAATTTCAGTCAGAGTTTCCCTTTTTTCCCTTCTGGGACTTGGTGAATGCAGGCGGTGGTTTATAATTGGTACATATGAGTGTAATGTCAGGCACAGATGCCCCTGTGTGCGTTTCAAAAAGCAGCCCTGCAGTCAGAAGCCTGCAGCTCTACCGCAGAGAAGAAGCGCTTGGTCAGCTTGTGCCCGTCATAATTGAGCTGGGTGGTGTAGAAGGTCCGAGTGTGTTTGGGATACACTATGGTGGTGCTCTGATAGCGCTGCACCCGCTGACGGGGCCCAAACTCCAGCTGGGTCTTATAATGTCTCCAGGTGCTCTGAGGAAGAGCCAGCACCGTCTGGCTGCACATCTCCAGACCTAAACCCCTCGGCTGCAGGGTCACGTCCTGGATGAAGTGCCGATCTGAATCATAACGCACCGACGACGTGTATCTGTAACAACACATGTAACAAGTTAATGCTGCATCTGAACTGCACCTGTCTGGAGCAAATCACCCAAATCCCAAAATCGTTCGATGGGAGTTACAGTAAAAAGAAAAAAACTCACCTTATTTCTTTTAGTGGTAGAGAATCAAGCTCAATTCCTTCTCCATAGGACAATGCATGCAAGTGCCTATTATTAGGAACCTGTAATAAATAATTAGCATGTAGTTTAATTGATTCAAGTCGAACTAAATATGTGACTAAAGTGATGCTGAGCTTATATTTACCATAGACTGATAAAGGGACATATTCTGTAAATCTAAACTATTAATAAAACAAAATAAATGAAGTCAATGCATAAAATTAAACTAAAAGTGGAGAAATTCCCAATTTATGTAATAGTAATAACCTAATAACATAATTTAATAAAATAATCTAAATAG
>CAIGQQ010004837.1:19797006-19833327 GCA_903798035.1 Danio albolineatus | reverse complement strand
TCCACATTTATGTTCTTCCTTCATCCTTTGGTTTATTCACCATTCTTCCATCCACCTCTCCAATCGTCTATCTCAATTCATTCACATTCTTTCTTCATCCTTTGGTTTATTAAACATTCTTCTATCCATCTATCTATCTACATTCATGTACACCATTTTTCCATCCTTCCATCCATCCATTCGTCCGTATCTATATCCATTCATTCATATTCTTCCTTCATACCTTGGTTTATTTACCATTATTCCATCCATCAATCCATCAATCCATCCATCTATCTATCATCTATCTCCATTCATTCATTCATGTTCTTCCATCATCCTTTGGTTTATTCACCGTTCTTCTTTCCATCTGTTTATCCATCCAGCCATGCTTCAATCATTCCATCGATCCATCTATCTATCTATCTATCCATCCATCGATCCATCTATCTATCTATCTATCTACTCGTTCATTCGTTGGTCATTATGAGCGTCCATCCACCCATTCCCATTCTTCCATCCATCTGCTTGTTAGTCCGTCCACTATCAATTTGTCATTCAGCCATCTATTCTATCAATCAATCTATCCATCCATCCACCAATCTATATAAAATGACAAAAACGAGTTGGTCAAAGCCCATAGTCATCAAGATTTTTACTGAGAGGAATGTATATCTGCAGTCAATATTAAAAAGCTGTCGTCATATTCACAGAAGGCAGGAATGTTTTGATTAGAAGCTGTCAACAGTATAAACCAGAGCAGAAATCATTGCAAACAATATTGCAATAAACTCACATACATCACTGTAGCCACTCCAACACATAAATCATACATTCATTGCACAAATCTAGCTTTGATATGCACTGCGGTTGAGCTTTTTTAACAAGTCCAAAGCCATATGCAGAGAAGAAACCATCCTAAAGAAGAGTGCGATAATAGATTAAATGATCCAAATTACAGTCAATCCACTCCACGGTTCATTAAATGACTTGTTAAAAAGGACAATTAAATAAGTTATGTCAAAACGATGAACAAAAACAAATACTTCTTTACACAAGTGAACAGCAGATGACGCAAATGAAAATTATAGATCCGCAGCATGAACACTAATATATCTGCATTCCAATAATCTCCAATGAACTTCAGTTATTGTTCGCAAAGAAAATATCCACCCCTCATACTTCCCAGGACAGAGATATTTCTTCCTGCAGGAATAAAACATCTACAATGTGAGCGTTTCTTTCTTTTCGCCCCAACCTGGGAAAACATTTTAAAAGCCAAAACAACTGGTTTGTCAATTCAGCAGGACATTTCAAGCCTATCTGTTTTGGAGTATCTGAAATATGCTACCCAACAGGCCCAAGCTCCTCACAGCCGTTTACGGTTATAGTGAGGGGACAATTAAAAAAACATTGGAAATCCTAAGCCAGAACGCTTTGTGCCAGAATAGCAGCAGGTTACTTTTCTAGGCCACGCTGCCCGTTGCATAAATCAGAAAAATGTGCAAAGTAAATGACACTGTGGGTATTAGTGTTGCAAAGTAGAGCAAGAAAAAAGGGGGGTCATGGCAAAATGACTCACTCATGCCAGTAATGTGTTGAGGTTCAGGAAAGGACTTGAATCATAAGGCTTATAGTAAAGCAAGTCATGAAAGCCTCAAAACCATGATTTGTAAAAGAACATAAATACACACAGAGGACACAGCAGTAGTATTTACACTCCATTTTCAGCAGGATAAAACTGGAGTGGCGACATGTTTTCAGGCCATGCTGAGTATAGAGATTAGTGGGCACTAATGAAAGTGCTCACATTTATGAGTTATTGAATCCTCTTTTTAATGAGCTTCTCTAGTTTGCGGATGCGGGAGGACTCTTGTTCTGGAGTGGGTGCGCTGAAGGACAGTGATGGGCCTCCGTCTGGTCCTGACGGTGGAGTCGGCAGCCGCTGTCTGAAGAGCTCCAGCATGGTGCTCTGTTCACTTCGTTTCAGACCCTGCAGGTTTAGAGGGGAAAGATGTAGACACTTTTGACCAAACAGTTTCAAAACAAAGCTTTTGTTATAAGCCATTTTGAATCCCATAATTTCTCTAATGAATTAATTACTGTTAAATTAGTTAAATTAATTTATAACTGACTCAACAGAGCAATGTACACCCTAAGTTTACTACTTGCATTTACTATTTACAACCATTTGAACTAAGATGTATTAAAACCATCATAATAATTTCTTTTATTATATTATATTAATATTTTAATGCATCTCTAATCCTTTGAAAAGGTTTTCATCTTTGGAACAAAGTAAAATTTTTGGATCTAGAGCTCTCTCATCCTCCTTAGACAGCAATGGTCCAGAGACATTCAGGGCTTACTCACACTAGGCTATCTGAACCGTGCCCAGGTGCGTTTTTCTGTTTCGTTTGACAAGTAAGAGTGCTCCAAATCGGGCCCAGGTGCAGTTCAGCTGGCCGGCCTTAGCCCAGTTAGAAGAGGTGTGGCAGTACACTTGTAGCATGAGTGCAAAGCATCCCTGAGTGCCAAACTGAAGACACAATGTCACCTCATATGGGACTGTTCAATACGGATTTACTAATCATTCTTACTCTTCAATGAACGCAAACTGCCATAGTTTATCATCAAAGATGCAAACCCCACGCTGCATGTCAGCTGTACCTTCAGCAAACCTCCTAATGCCTGCAGCACAAAGACATTTATGATTGCTTATGAGCATCAAAACTGGTGGGTCTGTCCAGCAAAATATTTAAAGGTTGTATCACGGCATCCCAAACGACTAAAAATGATACAAAACGGGTTAACTAAAGCAACGTCCACCGTACTGAACAAGAGCTTTTCTCTTCCTGGTCTGGCTCGGAAGGTAAAGATGCAGTGTGAGTGCAGGCCGTCAGGGCAGAGGGGAGGGGCGACAATCGTGCTTCGGCACGGTTCAAGGCAACTGTATCTACTGAGAGTACGCCCTCAAAGACCAGCAGACTTTGTTCACTTCCATATTTCAATTCAATTCAGATCAGTTCATGTTTATTTCTACTTTTGTTTTGTGTGTGTGTGAAGTAACCCAGTGTTTCTCAACCCTGTTCCTGAAGGCACACCAACAGTACACATTATTAAACTCTCTCTAATCAAACACACCTGAATCAACTCGCCAGAACATTAGAAGAGACTCAAAAACCTGAAGTTAATGGGTCAGATTAAGGAAGACATCTAAAAGATGTACTGTTGGTGTGCCTCCAGGAACAGGGTTGGGAAACACCGAACAAAACTTTTAAAATGGTTAAAAAAAAAAAAAAAAAAAAACATATACAAACACATTTTAAGGATAGTCAAGATTGTATTAAAATTGTGATTATATGGGAGCCCTGTTCTACAGATTGGGGGATCTCATGAAACAGATGATGTGCAGCCTTACCTTCATATCTAGAATCTTCTGGAAGGTTTCAGGATTGCTGTCGGCAAGCAGTTTGATGTAGTTGTCCACAAACACCACAGATGGCTCGTGAGGGGCCATGACCACCTGAGAGGTGAAGACAAACAAGTCAGCTAAACTACAGCTGGGCTCCCCAAACTCTCACCAGAGAAACATTTCCACATGAGACCAACTCGAGGAGCGAGAGGCAACATAATACGCCGAGCTGAAAGATAAAGCACTAAACAAAGAGCAAAAAAACCTTGAAGAGTGTATTTAAGGCGCTCTTTTACCAGCGTAATTACTCTACGCTTGAATGGAGTTGAATTAGCCTCACCGGTAATTTTTTGTAGGGTATAATGGGAGTCTCAATTGAGCAGTAAAAGGAGGTTAAATGGGGTACAGGCCTGCACTGCGAATCTGATTCTTGCAATTCGTGTGGGAGGAATACATACACACACAAAAAACCTGGCTATCTTGCGACTATTTAGATTTGTAACAGAGCAGAAGAACACATGGCTGACAGACACAACTAGGGGGGAAAGTATCTTAATCATCTTCCTGTGCAACATCTCCCTTTCTACAATGCCCATTATTCCTTCTTCTGACTCTCAGCACCTGAAGGGGTAAATCAGGAAATGAAGATAAGGGTCAAAACAAAGCGGGACACGGAACACTTTGGGAACGTCTTGAATTCTGAACGTTCCTTCCCTTCCACAGAGAGATTTACTTTGCGACCGTCATGGAGGCAGGCCAAGGAAAAGCCTTGAGGAGGCTTGTTGTAGTTACCTCGTAAATGAGAACGAAAGAATAGACACAACGTGAGGTGGGGGGGAGAAAGTCTGCCTTTCCGTTCATTTCCAAAAAAGAGCCACAATTGGGGGTGGGGGGGTTAGTGGTGAGACCGGCATGAAAAGAAAAAGGAGAAGAGTGTGGAAAACAGCCACGTCTCACAGGCAGCAGCAGCACGCTTGGCTCGCTCTTCCTCCTCCAAACTTCACATCTCTCTGAGGTTTGGGCCCGAGGATGGGCAGGAACTTGTCCCCGGCCAAGGAAAGAGAGAAAAACTGAAGACATCTTTAACAGATTACTCTCCACGTTTACCCTGTAATGAGCGTCATGTGGACAGCCAAGCCACCACCAGCAATGAAGATCCTATTTCAGTCATAAACTGCTGAACGAGTGTCACGCTTCACTTGTGTAATTCATCAGCGATTAAGAAAGAACAATGACGAAGCCAGACGGAGGTGGCAGATGATTATGCTGTTGTTTCATGAAGAACAAGAATAAATAGCAGCGGAGGTCTTGATGTTGAGGAGCATATTGAAGAATGAACAGCTCTTTCAAGCACCACGGAGCAAAATGCTGATGAAGATGGAAGTAATTACCTGAGAGGCACCTGGGGCCCAACAAAGCCAATCGTTAAATGCCAACCAGATTTTAAAGACCCACCGTATGCAAGTTAAGATCAAGGCCGGGTTTCTTTTAGTTCTTGTCCAGACATTCAAAAGTGATTCAGTGAGATGACTTGTTTGCGTTAACCAATGTTTTTTTATTTTATTTCTTGTGAAATGTCAATTCAAAAATCATCATGATGGGCGTTTGCAGGTACAGTTCAAGTCATAATTATTAGTATTAAAATTATGACTTGAACTGTACCTGCAAACAACCATCATTATGATTTTTGAATTGCCATTTCGCAAGAGATTTTGAAGCATATTAAAAAACTATGTCTTGATTTAGATCAAGAAGTATTTTAAAAGCTTAACTAGGTAAAAAAAAATGGTTAAACATTACTTTGTAAATATTTGAAACCTCACAGGAGGGCTAATGTTTTCACCTTCAATTCAGCAATTTATCACCTTCAATTCATTATTTACAGGGACGTGACATTATTTTAGAGCAGTGGTTCTCAAACTTTTTCACCAAGTACCACCTCAGAAAAAAATTGTCTCTCTCATTACCACCATAATGACCAGTATTGAAATACAGTACCGTAGTAGGCCTAATTAAGTTCAAAAACAAGGCAGATTAATTCCTATTATTAAGAATATGTATTATTGTCAGCCAGTTTAAACATTATAAATAGGTTGAACATAAATTGTGCTTGCAAGCAAAAAAAAAAAATAATAATAATAATAATTTGTTTAAATTAAAATGTGCTTTTAAAATTGAATTAAAATGACACTCTTCTTAAAAAGTAAAAGGAAAACTGCTGTATTTGTAAAGTATTAATGTATAGCTTATTTATCAAAACCTGGAAATGTTGCTTGGGCCTGATGAATGTAGGCTTTATGCCAAACAAATATATACAATTGTTTATACATTTTAAAATATGCTGCATGCACATATGCCATTTTTGTATATCTTTGAAATCTAAACATTAACTTGTAATTTAATATGATTTGGAATTACATATTTAAATTAGAAATTAGATCTGCTGCTCGTCATTTACAGCAGGCCTACAGTATGTGTGTCAGAAAAGCGAGTGATTAAATGATTTAATACACTGCTTGACCAATTCATATGTGCAGTATTTCCATGATTTGATGCAAATGAGATCACATCTTAAGTGAACCGTGAAGTTCGCGTTTACAGTGCACCAACCACTGTTTTCAAACAGACTCTGGTACGGTTCCCGGTTCCTCCGTCTGTGCACACGGAGACTAACTTATATTCTACCTCTAAGCTTCAAGCATGGAAAAGTTGCTTGAGTCTATCTATGTTCTAAGTCTTGCACCATTTGAATCACATCCAAATTAATTAGCCTGAATCTGAGGTAACAAACTAAACCAAAAGCCACGCTACATTACAAACAAATAACTTTAAACACATATATAATAATTATTTTACCAACGATGCAGCATAGGGAAATCGTAAGTTTGCAGTAACTGAAACGCCAACACAACAGGACTGATCTGCAGAAGGGCTTCTCTGGCACGTATCTGCTCCGCAAGTGCCACGTGCCTCTTCTTCTGCACCAAGCCGATTGATTTTTAACATCTGATGAGACGATGCACTTAAGTAATGTTTCTAAGCACACAGGTGTAGTCGAACGCTTCAGCGAATAGCCAATATTGTCTGATCACATGAGTCTCAATGTTATTGTACACGTCAAAAGGGTTAAAAGTGTGTTCATTTTATTCTTTAATGATTCAGTGATTCTTCCACATACCACTAGAAGGAAGCACGCGTACCATTAGTGGTACCACAGTTTGAGAACCACTGTTTTAGAAGATAATCTGGAAGTACTCTGGAGGAGGCAAGATGACGCCGATGTGTGTGGCTGGTCGTCTACTCTCTGTTTGTTTTGTTTTCTGTCAACGTTCTCTGACTCTGACTGTGCACGCATACACTTATAGTGTATGATCGACAAAAGTTTGATCGTTGAAGTATCAACCAAATATGCTCCAAATGGAACGGTTTAACTACACACCTCCATATATGTATATCTGAACTCCAACACTAATAACTGGACTGACACTTTCAATTTACTATAACCTTCTATGTGAAGCTGCTTTGACACAATCTACATTGTAAAAGCGCTATACAAATAAAGGTGAATTGAATTGAATATTTGCTGGCATCCATTCCGGTCTACTTGCATCAAACTTAATGAGATCTATGCTCTAAGAAGCACAGCAAATGGAGAGGAAAACGGAATTGCAGTCAAAATAATATTTTATCTAACACGGTTGTCCTCATAATGTCATCTCGCGGCTTTCCCGGATTGTGAGCCGATCGGTGGCCGACGCATATAGTGGAGATCAGTGGAGATTTCATACCGATGTGTTTGGCCCGTGATGCTGATTGTCAAGCAAGTGTAGCCTTTTTATTATAACCATCTTCAATTGTGTATTTAAAGAGAAACAAGTTTCTAATGTGTTTGGAACAACATTATATATTGATAGGAATGATACTGTACTTGTTTAAAATATAGTCAGGGCATATTTTAATCCTCTCACACATGCACAGACACTGTTTTTGTCATTTTTAGTAGTGTTTTCTTGTGTCTCCTTTGTTTCTTTTCTTCTGTGAAACAATGGCCTGCATTTAATGTTGAAATTTGTGGGCAAAATTAAGTATTGAAAAAATATTTAACACGTGAACTGAGCATATTGTTGAATAAAATCTCAGATATGCTCACTGTACATCCTCATGTACTCATGAAAAAAGAACTGAAGCGTACTTTTGCTTTTAGACATCAGTGTGGCCTTTGTATTTACTGTTTTTGTTTTTAGTAAATAATCTTTGCATGTTCTTGCACAATTAGAGCTAAACCCAGAATGAACATTAGGTGGATTAAAGCTGAATTCCAGGCAGTTAAAAGACCAGGAGCAGGAAAGCCCCGGAGAGCCCAATAAAAGTGTGTGGAGCATGTGTAGGGTCGGAGACAAGGGTCAGGGAGAAGAGGGTGGATGTGGAGATCAGGACAGCAGGATTCACTTGAGGCACACGCCATCTACTCGTACAACCACAACAACTGACCACACACAGAGACGATTATGTTTCAACAAATTTCTAAACATTATAGTTTTAATAACTCATTTCTAATAACTGATTCCTTTTATCTTTGCCATGATGACAGTACAGAATATTTTGCTAGATATTTCTCAAGATACTAGTATTCAGCTTAAAGTGCATTTTAAAGGCTTAATAAGGTTAATTAGGAAAGTCATTATATAACAGTGGTTTGTTCTGTAGACAATCGAAAAAAAAATTATTGCTTAAATGATAATGACCTGTTTTTATTCTAACCAAAATAAAAACAAATAAGACTTTCTCCAGAAGAAAAAATATTGTAGGAAATACTGTGAAAAATTCCTCGCTTTGTTAACCTAAATATAAATATAAATATTTAACAGAAAGGACTAATAATTTTGACTTCAACTGTATACATTTGCCTTTTTTGTACACATATTGTAACATTCTATATTCATCAGGACTCTAGGATCAATGAAAACTAAAGCATATAAATGGGCAGGAATCATGCCCCTCAGGATATTGAAACATTAAAGGTTATTTTAACTGCTGAAAAATGATATTCCAACATTCCAAAGTGACTAACATATAATGTCAATAATATCAAGCAAGTGGACACATACAATGAATCTGCGCAGACCTACATATTTTCAGTGTCAATGCAACAGATTACTTTCATTCTTGTGTAGAGTTGTACATAAAACTAGAGTTGGACAAGTAATCGATAGGAAATTGCAAGTGCTGAGTAAAACCTGCAATTTTCATGCACATCTTGTCAGGGAAGCACAGTTGTGTAATTAGTAGTAAATCATCTTCTGAAGGCCAGAGGGGCTCTCATGAAGAAACACCAAATACAATATCTGTGTTTCGTCCCAAATTAATGTTACTCTCCTCCCTCCTTGACCCGCCACCTTTGAGTAGGGCTGGGTATCGAGTTCGATACTTTTTAAGCACCGACCGAATCGTCTCGATACTATCGAGTATCGAAAAAATCATTTTCGTTCGGTACCAAATTTCGATACCCAAGGGTATAATCTTGTCAACGTCAGTGAGCTAGAAAACCTGCGGCATCCCTTAACATATGCCCGGATCAAATGCTGGTGATGATGGTCTTGAAAATCAATAGTTTACGGCAGTATTACGCCCACTCGCCCAGAGCTTGTCAAATGTGAGGCTGTAATGCGTACACTACACTTTAAAGCATATCATAAATTCAACGCAAACAATGTTTAAGCGATCAAAAGTATGGCTACATTATGCAAAGATTGGCGGCAAAAGCGTGCGATGCAATAGCCTATCTGTAAAAAAGTTATCGCGACCAAGACTGGCAGCACGTCAAATATGATAATGTGGCCGTTTACGCGGAGAAAATTAAAAGAAGAGACATCAAACGCGGGATGAACACTTTATGAACCGATCGCTTTATTTTCCTCCTCGACACACACGCTTAAAGGGGAAACACACTCTTAAAGGGGAAACACACCCCGTCACTTTCAGCTCTCTTAAAGGGGAAAAACAACAAGCACAACTCGTGAATGCTGTCACATGTATAAATGTATGCGCCACAATAAAACACCTCGCAGTACACGGAATTATTTTACGAGCAGAAAGTTGCTCCGTGTTTGACTGCAAGAAGATCACGCCGGCGCAGTCATCATCATCATCATCATCCTCAGTATTTTCCTGACTTCAACAATGTGCCCAGCACAAGCGTCCTCCGTGACTGATGAGGATAACTGCGCGATGGCTGGGGCTCCGAAATGTAAAAATACATACAATACTAATATGCTTTGAGGTTAACAGTAAATGATGAAGTTTACATTAAACTTGTCTTATTTAAATGTCCACCCTAATGTTGTTCCAAACCCATAAGATCTTTGTTTACCTTCAGAACACAAATAAAGATCATTTGTGTTTAATTCAAGAGCTTTCTGATCCTCCCATAGATTTACTGGATATGCATTTTTCAATGTCCAGAAAGGAAACTAAAAACATAGTCTAAATAAGTCCATGTGATAAAAGTGGTTCAATCATAATTATATGAAGCTGCAAGAATACTTCTGTGCGCAAAGTAGACAAAAATAACTTTATTCAATGATTTATCTATGGGAGGATCAGAAAGCTCTTGGATTAAATCCAAAATATCTTCATTTGTAGATAATTAATGACAGAATTTCAATTTTGGGTGAACTAAACCTTTAAGCAGCAGTAAGCCTCACAAATACTTAAAATTGATTGACTTAAAACTGCTTGAACTTTATTAAAACTGTTGCACTAATATATTGTGTTAAATACACTTTGTTCATTTTGTGCTTTTGTTCTTTGTTTATTGGTCTTAGAGATAAGCCTGCTGTGAAAAGTGTCACAAACATCCTGAAAAAAATAAAACCAAAGTTTCTCTGAGATTGTGTTGTGTAATCTTGTTAAAATATATTTCTTAAAATAAAAGTATCGAAAAAAAGTATCGTTCGGAACCGGTATCGAATTCAGGGTATCGGTATCGGTATCGGTATCGAAAATTTTGGAACGATACCCAGCCCTACCTTTGAGATCGTAACACCTATGAAAAAAACAACCCATAAAATCCCTATAGCGTTGCATTGTAAATAGAAGTTAACAGCTTTCATTGTCTACACGCAAAACTGGAATAAACCGCATTAAAAAATTTGCATCCAAGAGTCGTCCTTTCCTGATAACTGGTGCCAAATATCAAAAAAGAAAAACATTGCTGTGGTAGAATCTGAGTCTAATACATATTAAAATAATAATTAAATTAAATAAATATTATAAAAAATTACTTCCCCCTCAGAAGACAATACTGATACCCAATAAATGTGTGGTGCTGTTTGGAGGTGTGATACGTTCTTTGGAAGCAGAGACGATCAACACTATTCTGGAGGTAATAATACTGAACCACTGTGATGACAGACTTTGGTTAAGGCATAGAGTAACCAAAAACAAATTTTCTGATGTTTTACAATGTGGTCAGCCTGCAGGTTTGTCCACCAACGCTGTCCATCGCACCTATTTTTATCATGACATGATCAATTATAACACAATCGCATTACATTTTTATGCGCACACTGCCATTTATTCAATAAAAGTGTTTCCATCGTAGTTTATGTAAAGTTTATCTTGCTCAGTTGTGCGAATATGTTTTCATCTTGGCATCTAAATTAAGCATTTTTTAATGCGATTTATCCAAAATACACATAAAAAGAGGTGGATAGAAGCATAGCTATTGATTCAGCATGACTAATAATCACACGACCTTGGAGTAATGGATTTATATAAGGATTTCCTTTGACTGAAGTTATGAAGTGAGCGGAGTACATGTTATTATATGTGGTAATTTCACATGCAGCATGTACTACTCAGTGAACTACGGCTCTGTGAAGCAAATGTAAACAGCTGTCATTATCAAAGAATGATTATCTCAATGTCATTATAGTCTGATTAAATCGATTTCCATGTAAAGGTGCGGCCATTCTTGCAAATTTTCATCGAGATTTTGCATTCACAAAGGCTCTTTGTCAGCAGTGTTGTACGATGTAGAATAAACAATCACTTTCCACCCAAACAGCTTTTCTGTTGTTCATGAACAATTTGAACATGAGAGAAATGTCAAGTAAGATTTCTTTTTCAGCCACATGTCGAAATTCTGTTCTCACAAATTCATACAATGACGAATGCATTTTGCTTATGAGGTTTCAGAGAACTGGTACACTGACCACATTTCAAGAATGAGGAAACTAGGATTCTTGTCTCTGTATTCTGTGCTAAAATCAACTAAATTATAAAAAAAGTGGATAAAACTATAAAAAGTATAAATAGTGTCTGTAGTGCGTTCACACTGAAAACTCTACAAATAATAAGTGCACTTTAATTACCCGATGATGCACTCATTCCACCGGTAAAATGAAGTGTGGGCTGATGGACACTTCACGCACTCAACGACCGCAGCTTTGCCACGTAACGGAAGGGGCGAAGCTATCGGGCGCACATGTTGGATAACTTTATTTATTTTGGACTGTGAAAGCAAAATTTTCTTACCAGAGTGATTATAGCGCTTCCCTGATGGTGAATGCAGTTATACTCATACCAGGTATTATTTGGTATTTTAGTCATTTATTTCATTAATTTGGCAACCGTCAAACATCATCTGGGAAACGGTTTGAACTTCCGCTTTGCAAAAAAGCCATTAGTGGTCCATTTGGGACAACACTACACACATATACTATGCTGTTGAGTGAGTAAGTGTTTAAGTACATAGTGCATGAGTGCATAGTGTATAGTGTGGGACGCAGCTTTTAACTCAACTTTTTGAATCGCACTAGTTACCCTGGAAGTGATGATTTCATTCTCTTGAACACATGGAATGGAAGCTACTTAAATTAATAAAGGCATAAGTTATGTGGAAACATTATTACAGCAAATCAATAACTTTCAAACAAACCGTGAACAAACTTCACATCAGATTATCATTCTCGTCAAAATATCTCACTTAATAACATACCAAACGCTAGAGCATCAGAAAAGAGGACAACCCCATGTCTGTTTTTCATCTATATGTAAATATGAGTTGAGCTTTATGAGCGAGGAATATTAAACTGTGGGAAAGCCAATGTATGTGAGAACTTCCTGTCTCTCGGAGAGAACTCATTAAAGCAGACACGCTCAGCTTAGTAAATAACTCCAACCGAGTGCTGCACCATGCAGAGCTTTATGAGCAGCTGATCATTAAAGACCTTCCTGTATTGAGCTTCTCATCAGGGAGGCCTGTTTCTCAAGTCTTTAAGGGCCACAAATGCATGCAGGGTTCCCACCTTGAGAATCATCTCAGCCCGAGTCATTCCTTTCACCACTATTTTCGTGTAGCTGGCAGGAGCTTTTCGGACCACCTGAGAGCCAATGGAAGGGAGGTCTAGAAGAACCGTCTTTAGCGAATGAGTGTCCAGGAGTAACTATTCAGGAGAATGAAAATAAGGACATGAGTTTTGTTCTGAATCACACCCATAAGAGAATTGAAGTATCTGAAACTCCACCCACCTGCTCGGCTCCAACCATACTGATTGGTTTACACCTGAACAGGTGATTGATGAACTTTGGAATGAAGGAGCTTGGGATGAAAGTAAAAGAGTCAGCGTGAATTTAGTAACCACTGTGTTATGAAAGAGTCTGGCTGCAATGATGAATGAGTGGCTGTGGTACTAACTTGGTGAATTTAATGCAGAACTGGGTGAAGTATTTGCGGGTGGAGGCCAGGTTGTCTCTGACGATGGGCACGTTCTGTTTGATGTGCATGATTACAGAGGTCACATACGGGCTTTGGTCACCCACATGTTCCACGCTCTGCCACGGCATCTGTACAAACACACAAAATTAACTTTAAGGCTAGCATAAAAAATCTAAAATACACCCTGAAATGGCGTTGTTGTTGTTGTTAACTAAAACATAAAATAATGAACTTAATGAAATGAACTAATGAACCATGAACTAATGAACCTTAAATACTCATATAAATATTAGATTAGAATAAGCTTAAAAAAAGATATGTTACCCTGGTAACTGGATTTTTAAAAACAAGTACTTGCTATAACGGTAACACTTTGCAATAAGGTTAACAAGAGATAATAAGGGACAATACATTAATAAATCTTATTTAATGTTACTTTCTACATTAACAAATAATAAATAGCTAAAATTAGGTTACCAATAGGACACCACGGTGACTCAGTGGTTAGCATTGTTGCCTCACAGCAAGAAGGTCGCTAGTTCGATTCCAGGCTGGGTCAGTTGGCATTTCTGTGTGTAGTTTGCATGTTCTCCCCGAGTTGGCATGGGTTTTCTCTGGGTGCTCCGGTTACCCCACAGTCCAAAGACATGCGCTATAGGTGAATTGAATAAACTAAATTGGCCGTAATCTATGTATGTGTGTGTGTGTGTGTGTGTGTGTGTGTGTGTGTGTGTGTGTGTGTGTGTGTGAATAGGTGTTTCCCGGTACTGGGTTGCAGCTGGAAGGGCATTCACTATGTAAAACATATGCTGGATAAGTTGGCAGTTCATTCCGCTATGGTGACCCCTGATGAATAAAGGGACTAAGTCGAAGGCAAATGAATAAACGCTAGCATTAGTTAATCTATCATTAACTAATATAAACAATACACGTTTTTGCTCAATGTAACAATATATGCAACTTTAATGTAAAGTGTTTACACAAAAAAATTATCAGAAATAAAAATGAACAAAGATATATATAAAAAAGAAACAAAAACGACATTACTAAAACAAAAGTTATTATTAATAACAGTATTATACTATTTTAAAAAAAACCAATAACTTTAATAAATAGTTAAAAAAGCAGAAATGAATCTATGTTAAAATTCTGGCCAATAAATATAAACCAACTTATTTTTATGTTATGGCTAATGGTCAATATACAACTCAAGTTAAAATTATATACTCTTGTAATAAACAACTATGGTAATAGTATAAAATAAATAACACTAAATAAACAACATTCCCTCACAAGTAAAGCAGAGAAAAAACTACATTCAAATTCTAGCTGATAATAAAAATAAGCCAAATTACTTCCATATTATGACCGATGGATGGCCAATAAAATTGCACCATTTTCAGTAAAATATTTTGTCAAAAAACATTTAAATTTGTAATGTAAGACATAAAAAAACACTCTTGAGATTTGTTAAAAATTATACTCTTGTGTAAGATTACTTAAAAGCTGTAAAAGTGATTATTAGATAACAGCAAGAGGGAACAAATTATCAATAATCAAAACCGATACCTTGCTCATAGCTGTGAGAGCTGGATCACATGCAGCGTCCAGATCCTGAACCAAGAGCTGGATACTGTTTGAGATAACCCTGCCAAACAGAGAGATTCATGGGGAAGTAATTCATCTCCCAACCAAACAAACATAGCTTTGCTCAGCACAAAGAGTCAGTGTGTGACTGGTTATTTACGTGCTAAAAGTGTCCATCTCCCCAGTTAGATTGATTCTCTCCATTAGAGACTTGTCCACCTTCTCCTTGAGCTTCTCCTCCAGCTGTGGACACCATAAAGAACATCAGCATCATTGGAATAACTCATACATCAGTGACCAGCGAGTGATATCTATATCTTAATCAACTCAACTCAAAGTATTTTTTTACAGTATTTCCTATAATATTTTTTTCGTCCAGATAGTCTTATTTGTTTTATTTGACTAGAATAAAAGCAGTATTTCTATTTTTGAAACCATTTTAAGGTCAATATTACTAGCCCCTTGCGCAATATTATTTTCAATTGTCTACATAACAAACCATCGTAATACAATGACTTGCCTAATTACCCCAACTTGCCTAATTAACCTAATTATGCGTTATTGGGGAGGCTTTTTTATTCAGGAGGTTAATAATTCTGACTTCAACTGAATATGTGTGCTGGCTGACCTGTAGTGTGGTGGCCAAACAGTATTCGGCCGTGCTGAGGATGCTACAAATCAGACACAGCTCTTCCACGGTGAACTTGGCCACTTCTGATCCCTCTTTCTCCTTCAACAGGCTGCTGATGGTCAGACCACCACTGTTGGTGCTGGTTCTGCATGCAAACACGAACAAACATGGTTACCAAAGCACCCCAAGTCAAGCCTGTGGCCCTCCCCACTGAAAGAAACACAAGAAAGACTGCATGGAAACCACAAGGCAGCCTCTCCAAAACAAAGATCCTTTTTGAAACTCCCAAAGACAATACGGGGTAAACCACACAAGGCGACGGGTGGGGATTTTTCTCCTTTTGAAGAAACCCCACAAACGCGACCACACAGAAACGAGCACTCGCTCTGGTCCCCAGCATCACCACAGCATTAACACCATGAATAAAAGCCTCAGTGACTGGGAGGATCAAAATCAAAACACTCAACATCACTTGTTCATCATGTTTTGTCATTTATCATATTTGCTGTCCATGTGGTCTACAATATATTGGCAAAAAAAAAGACCCATATCAATGAGCATTGAAGCTCTAACAGACGGATGGATATTCATTCTTCTCTGGTCAGACATTTGTTTTCTGGTATTCAGAGATTAAGTATTCAAGAAGAGGTGGTGATTCTAATAACAACATGGATCTACTATATGGACTGTATATCAGAAGGGATCAAATTAAAAACTTTAATTGTTATATAATATTTATTTCTCTCATTTTCCTTCATCTGGTTTGATCATGTGATCTACTTAATCATCATGTGACCTAATTAAGACTTAACACTGTTAGCTTGGCATTGACAATAGTCAACATGTGACCAAAACGTTTGCATTTTTTCCAGTAAATATCTTAGTACTTCATCTCACTTGTGACTTTTTTTTTTTTGAGTGCGCAGACTTTTTTACTTTATTCTTTGAGGATCAAAATGACCACATAACAAGGGAGAAAGCTAAAAAAAAGCATAAAAAAACAACAACCCATAAACAGTCTGGACTCACTTGGGTAGGTTTCCAGAGAGGATCTTCCAGGCGTACTCACGCAGATACTTCTGGAAGATGGTGGTCAGAGCGATCATGGGCTCTCCGGTGCTCAGTTGAGAGCATTGCACCATACACTTCTTGTAGTACACAAAGAGATCAGCACAGCTGGGCAGCACAGCGCCACCCTCATCTGTACCTGATTTGGGGGGACCCTGCGCCCGGAAGTCAGCAACGAAACGGTCAATCAGCTCTCCAAGATTTCTAAGAAAGAGAACAAAAGTGAAAGAATTTAAATTGGACCCATATGAAAACGGCAAACATTGTTTACATTTTTATGGTTCTAAAATACATGATGATGATAAATACTTAACCAAATAAAATCTTAGATATTTTTGGAATTTTTAATATATTAATTTGTATGTTTGGAGTTATGCAATTAATAGAGTTATTTTATTAATAAAGATAACTGTACAAGTGAAGTTTTAGAAGTTTAGTGTATTCAGTACTGATTACCTACACTAAACTCAAAGGTATTCATTTTCTGCAAGGTTTTTGTAGGCCGATCATTCTGATAAAAGCTTTGGGTTTAGTGAAATTTACTAAGCATGCACACACGTTTACACTCACTGGCCACTTTATTAGGTACAACTAGGTCAAACACTTGGCAGAAACTCAATGCATTTAGGCATGTAGACACGGTCAAGACGATCTGCTGCAGTTCAAACCGAGCATCAGAATGGGGAAGAAAGGTGATTTGAGTGACTCTGAACGTGGCATAGTTGTTATATAGCTTATATATAGCTTTTTTGAAGGGGGACCAATCTGACATATGATTTGTTTATGGCTGGAAAAACACTATATGTATCTTTGGGAAACAAAATAATGGGGGTGGGGGGTATACCCGGTTGTTTGCACAAAAAAAAAAAAAAAAAGAAGATGGATCAACTTAATGGATGCTCAGTGTATGATTGAGGAAAAAAATCAAATCACAAGAGAAACAAATTAAATTTAAGCCTTAATACTTTTGTATTTGGAAAAACTGCAAATTCTGAACATACAGTTACATTTGGGCTGGAACCTTTTGGGACCATTCTGATGTTTTATTGAAAATAAAATGTAAAATTAAAAAATAAATAGATAAAATCAAATAGCAACTGAAAAAAATCTAACTATTACAAATGTAAAACTAAAGTAAAAACAGCTATTAGCACAAATATCTGCCTATGCTGTATTTAACTTGCTTTGAACAGCATTGTATTATAAGTCAGTAAACAGGCCATCTCTCTCAACACTGAGTAATCAGATAGATGTGAACCCCAAGAGAAGAATGTGGTCACTCTCATGCCAGACAGGTCAGTGTGAACTGCTATAATGCAAGCCATTGTTAACAGAAAGGTCATTCTGCTTTAGGCAGTGCCAGTGGAGTGTTCACAGGCCAGAGCAAAGCCTCCACAACAAGCCCTTGTGGGTGAAAGAGAGGGTAAGCTGGAGAGAGAGGTAGAGACTGAGAACATGAAAGAAATCAGATGCCGTTTTTAGGTTGTATGCAGTATCTGTGGTTAATAGTTAATGGAAAGCATTTTTACTTCACTGGCAAGGCTGGGGAGTCAGAGAAAGGAAGTACTGAAGAGGGTGACACAATAAAAACGAAAAAAGCATCTCTAATGGGGGATGGTGATGGGAACCCTTATATGACCCTGAAATAAAACGGCTTCTTCCTTCCTGTGTTAATTATCCGACATGACAGTGTATAACATTCCAGTAGATATACTCACTTATCCTGTGACTCGATGTAAACGTACAGGTGAGGCTCAAAACATTTGGACACGATGCCGTGGAAGGGGTTGTCTGGAGCCTTGGGCTTCTTTGGCTGTGAACAGCAAAATACATTTTTAGTTATTTTAGTACTATAACTAAACAGCAGGTTACTTTTATTTCAAAAATGCTTGTCATGGTTTTTAGCTTAACAAAAAGGTTACACGTTATTTAGCTGGTCATCTTTTGATATGTATTTGATTTCAAGTAGATTTGCAACTACATTTCAACTAGAGTATTAGTAGAGGCCTTGTTTACATTTGTTGGTGAGATGTGTTTTTATTAGTAATTTTTTTTTTTTATTTGACATTGTATTTAGTCTATTTGTAATTTGATTGACAAAACAAAAATCTAAATATTAGGTTTTAACAGAGCACAAGCTAACGTGTAGTTAAGAAGTTACATTAACAGTGTAGTGGACAGTGCACCGACATATAGCACAACTGTCCTGCGATCATACCGAATTTGAGTCCCTACTTGCGGACCATTCCCAATCCCACCCCAGCCTGTCAGTATACTGTTCTGTCATAATAATGGAAAAAAACGTCAAAAACACATAAATAAAAGAAGTTACATTGAAACCCTGTTTACTGGGGTTTCTGCAGGTTTCACCAAATGAAAAGACCTTTTTAAAAACTATTATGAATGAAATTTCAGCCAGAATATTTTTTTACTTTGCTCTACTAGAATTCAAAATCAATTATTTCTTAGCCACATATTTTAAATAATGTAATAAGCAAACTCTAGTTATATGCATACATTATTTTATTATTTATAAAAAAAAATAATAATAAAAAAAACACTTTTTAAAAACTAATAAACTAAATGCACAACATACATTTATGCATACACACACACGTTTTTACAAATGTTATTGTAAGGATGTAAGGAAGATAAATATACCATATTGTTAAATAGAGTAACCGGTAATCCTTTTTACTTTTATTAAACATTTTTAAAATTAAGGCCCGTTTTAAAGTACGCAAGATCTACAAAAACATATTAAATATGACGTAGACTTCGGCAGAAACAAGAGGGAAGGAAATCTTAACACAAGTGTTGTGTTAACAAAATTGTTAATACCAAGTTGAAATTGTGAAGCATCTCAATGGATCACTTACGTAACTGCTGATACCATATGAAACAAGGCCAAAGATGCCATTCACATCAGTGCATTTTTGTTTTAAAATAATATTTTGGATTGAAAACTACTGGCTTTTTATTGCGTTTAGGTCTGCAGAATTTTCAAAACACTCCATTTTCACAGCTTTGTAACAAAACATAAATTTTAAAGAAAAATTGCACTAGTGTAAACAGCGCCTAAAGCTAACGTGTTAGCAGATGTTCAACAGATTTTCCAACAACATGCACCAGCACAAATTCTCTTTTGCCATTATGAAAACAAGGATTTGAGTCTGACATTTTTAATTTGTGCTTTGTCAGTGTATCACTCACTAAACTTTCCACACACATCAGTGTTTTTTTTTAACTGTGCTCTCACACTAATTTGCTCTGCATAGTAAATCCCTCCCTAATACTTTAAAGACTGATCATTGACATGTTGTTGCAAGGTTACTTATAGTCCACAAAATCTCCAAATTGGACCATTAAAATAACGCTAACAAAGATAATACCCCAGACATGAGCTACAGCGGCACCAGCATGCCGGGGAAAGTGGAAGGAAATTAGGTTGCAAAACAGTACAGTGATAACAGTGAACTTTAGTGGAACCCAAATCTTCAGAATCATTCTTACAACACCTGATACCGAGAACATCATTGCCAATTCGAAGATAAAACGAAAGAAGAGTGCAATAAATAAAGAAACTGAGCCAAAGTCAAGCTGTTATATTAAAATACACCGCACAGATGAAAAAAGACTTTTAAACACAAGGCGCCTTAAATGTTTTGATAATACGTCAATTAGAGAGAATACGCTGCTGATCAGAGTTCAGATGCAAGTCAAATCGAATGACATTAGAATAAAATGCTAATTGCATGTTGGAATGGTTCCAAATGTAGAGTAAACTACTATCAAAAGAGAGCTGGAGCACAAAAGTAGTCATGAAATATCACAAATAGAGATAAGCAGCCTCACTCTATCCAAATCTTCATCCTTTTCTGATACATTGTCCTCTCCAGACTCATCTTCCAGAAAGGGGTTTGTTGGTTCTAGAGGAGTCTCTGGCTTTTTCTGCTGAGAGTGCAAAGAAAAAAGGAACATCACATAACAGCCAGATTACACAATGCTCAAAAGGCCTAAAATTAGGACTCGGTAAGTGCTTCATAACAAGTAATAATCAGCATCTGCGAATATATATTTGATAGTTAGCTGGAAACCTATTTTTTTATTATTAATTAAAAACAATTGACAATGTAATATGTTTTATCAAATAGTGTTGTAAATTCATAAACACAGAAACTGAATCACTGCATATTATTCCCTTATGGTTAGGGAGTTGGACTTGTAACTGAAAGGTTGCATGTTTGAACCGAATTCGATTTTGAGTATGAATGACCATACTGGACAATACTCACTTCATTTCAAAACAAGTTTTCATATGACCAGCTCATGAAAAAGGAGATGGTTCTGAGAGTTCTGAGAAAAGTTCTAAGATTTTCCATTTGAAACAAAATCTATTGATAAATATTCACCTTAGAATTTTACTGTTGCTACATAAAACAATGATAATTATTTATTAATTTATACATTTATAAATATGACATACTGCTGTTGGTGATATATTTTTTGTTTTTAATAAAATAATCAATAGAATTATTCTATTAAAATATGAATATGTCTACATTTACATGTCCTAACAGTAGATTTAGTAGATTCTGCAAATTTAGGATTAAAGTGACATTACATACATTACACTATACATTATAATTTGTTTAATGTTAACTATAATCTACTTTGTTATTATTGTTATTTTGTATTTATGTAATTGCATGGCTGATAAAATTTTTAATAAGCATTTTAATAAATGTAATAAATCGTCATTAAAAAAAATAATAATAATTATAATAAATTAAAGCTAGTATAGCAGGTGTATCATGACCCAGCAAAATGCTTCTGTGCTCTTCTTCAAACAAAAAAACTGAAAAGAAAAAAAAACAACAACTGCCAGTGTGGGATGGTCTCACCCCAGGCCCGTCGTTCAATGTGCAGCCTGAGAACCGTTTAGCCAGCAGTCCCTCGAAATTGGTGGTCCTCTGAATAGCAAACAGCAAAAGCTTGACCTCGATCTCTCGGGCACGAGTTCGCATTAGCTTGGTCAGCTCAGTTCTGAAGAGAAAACGAAACACAGAAACGGGTTGAAGAGGGAAGCCTGACAAGCCAAGCAGGATTAAACCATCATGTAGATGCTTTTATAGGTCAGATGCCTGGTTTGGCTGTTAAGGGGAACCACAGTGGATGAGTGTTGAATTCGTAAGAAAAGATCCAGTTACCGTCAGTTTGAAAATTAGCTATGTTGAAGGGGGGGGGGGGAATGACAGAAGGTGGTGATGTGGTGTATCCATTCTTACAAAAAGAAAAAGAGAGAAATATATTAGCTCAGATTTCAGCAGAGCTTAAACGTTCTTTCCAGGCATTGAGGGTTTTGTAATGACTCTCTGGAGAAGAATCTGACTATAGACAACACACATAGTCTACTTCAGACTGTCAATAATACCACTTCTGAAACCCAGACATGTAACCAGTGCCTTTCCATCTAATCATTCATGTCAAACTGCGCACAGTTTTGTCTTTTGCCAAATCATGTCATAGTTGTGTGCTGCCTAATGTCTAGTCTACTACGCCAACCACTAAATACACATCTACTGTAAATCCCCAGGTGTATTTTCACTGTGGACTAATGTAGATAATGAGGATTTATTTTGGACTCACATTATGTCAAAATTACTGTAATTACAAGTCTGTTCAGTGCTGCGCATGTCTTCAAATGATCAGTTTCTATGGCAACACTCATGATGCCAAAATAGACACATGACTGGCTTTGTTATTTAAAACATTAAAATACAACTCTATATGCACTTTTCAAACTTCAACAACGTCAAATTTTAGGAAACACCTACTAATGGTATTTAGAGGTAATTACATACACTAATGATCAAATGTTTGCGATTTTTGTTTTTAGGAAGTCTCTTTAGATCACATTGGCCGTAAACAGACTTAATTTCTCCATTTAGATGCGAGGACGCTTAAATATCTGTTCTGGAAAACAAAAATGCTGAGGATTTTATGAAGGTATGTTTAGGACCTATTAAGGCCAAGTGAAGAAAATGAGTAATCTGAAGCGAGCACTACATCTGTTTCCTCCAAATGTAGTAACATTGATAAGGTAAACACAAGGAGTTGCATTAATCATATAATAAAATAATTAGTATGGATTTTTCGCAGTGCATGCAACATTATGAATTTTAAACTCTGTGCTTTATTTGAATCAAGACCTTCAATTGAGGAAGGGCTAGTTAAGCATTATTAAATGTGACATATAATGAATATATCTGGATATATATAGGCATAGCTGAATAATAATTAAGTTCAGTACATGGAATTGACATACCATGAGCCTCAAATACCTCATTGTCATTCTCATGTAAATGTGTGTAACGTTCTGATATGTATGTTTCAGGCTGCATTAGATTGGCTGCAATGTTTTCTAGTCAGATTACAGCAAAGATAATTTTCCTCTTATTTTTAAGTTTATCTAAAATTGTATTAAACATACTATGTACAAGGGTCTAAGGGACTTCTATTCTGAAAAAGGAGAGGCAGGAAGAGTAAACTCTTTGAAGCATCTGTTTACAGCTCACAAGAATACCAAATGCGCTACATACCAATTATTTGGGAAATACAGTATGATTATTTTGCTTGTGTGTTTTTCAGAGTACATCACACTGAGTGTGAGAGATTTTGAGCACCGACATGAACTTAAAATATGGTCAAAATCATGATTTTTATTCTAGGGATAATTCCTCTGGTTTTAAATGAGCAGATTTTTTTAACCTGCCTAAGCCACAAACCTACATATGTAGATATCAGAAAACTTATTGAATCAATGCACTCTATGGCACCTTTGAGACCCACAAACACCCTAAGGATACATGTATAATAAAAATAAAAAAACTGATGCACACCTGACCAGTGACATTCATATTTTCCACAATTTAGGAGCTAATGAAGCAGCAGCAGCAGCATAAAGTAAGGTGTTGGAGCAGTACCTGGTGATGTGACAGAACTCAACAGCGATGCGTTCAGTCATGCACCACTCCTCAGGGAACATTCGTCCATATTTCTCCTCATAATCCACCAGTTGACGCTTTATCCACGCATAGCGCCGGTCAATCTTGTCCAGCCATGCCACCTGTACACAGGACAATCAGCAGAACTGTAAATGAGAAGGCACTTCACAGCATTATCACGTAAAAAAGTGACACTCACATCTTGATTCTCTTGGAAAAGCACCAGGTATTCCGAGAGTTGCTGCCGGATGAATTTTTTGATGATCTCTTGCTTAATTCGAGGATCCAGGACATTTGCCACCAAGCAGGCGTCTCTGAGAACAATACTTGGACCTCCAGATTTCTGCAAACAAGTTAAATCCGTCACTGAAGTGATTCAGAGACTATATAAGTTGATTATTTGTGATCCTAGTGCTGCATCTTTACCTTTGACCCCTGGGCAGGAAATGTCTCCTCAAAGTCGGCCAATATCTGTGTACCAAGTTCACTCTGTGCAGCTTTAACTCTGAGGAGGGACAAAGCAGTGTCTCGCTGAAAAGCAACTCTGACAATACCAAAAAACTTTTTTTTTTGACGATCACCTCATACCTCAGTTTCTCATAAAATATTCTGACCAATTAAATGTATATGCCCTTCAAGATACCATTGCTATGTGCATTGAGCTTAACCGCTCTACCTGGCAGAGCTGTAATCAAATGAAACGCTATAGGCTGTTTATTTAAGATAAAAGGACTAATGCACAGTAATTAAACCAAGAATGAATTTGACATTATCTACTCCTTCACTTTATGAACACTGTGATAATATTTAAAAATAATAAACTAAGCTTCACCATTTGCCACCAATACATAAAAACAGGTTTATGAAATTTATATATATATATATATATATATATAGAGAGAGAGAGAGAGAGAGAGAGAGAGAGTCATAATATATATATATATATGTATGTTTAAAAAAAGTAAAACATCATCAAGTTAGAAAAAAATTATAAAAGTCACTACAAAAAAAAACAAGCAAGATTGAGAAATTAAGCCTTTGTTTTGAATTTTTACTTGTAATTATAAGTTCAACTACAATTTTCTTCCACTCATTCTATTTATTTCTCTCACTGTGTGACAATATGGCTTCAATTTTAAGTCCCAACATTTTGACTTGCTAAGTCATGATGTTGTTCCTCATGTATCAGACACCATTAGGCCAATGTGAATCGCTGCACTCCCTCAATTAGAACAACTGCTGAAGTGAAAACATATGGAACAGTAACAGAAATAGCAGCTACTTGTATGAAAACAGATGTTAACCAATAAGGGCAAATTGTATGTTGGGTCAAAATTTCAGAAATCAGTGTGATTAAATCCCAAACCCATTAATAAGGTTTAGATAAACTACAGTTTGATGATTAAAAGATGCTCTTTTTATTTCTGCATGAGCCGTTGGCAATAGCAGGATCAACACAAGTGCCATCCAAAATAAGCATGCAAGATACTTAGAGGGCGAAAGGGAGATGGAGACACATGCGCTTTCCAGTCAGACAGCAGTCTTCAACAGGACACATGGCTGACAATTTGCTCTCTCAGCATCTACATGAAGACCCTGACACTGTCTGAACCACAGAACATGCCTGATCAAGCATTCAATTACATTTAACAGTGTTATTAAATCAGTGTGTTTTTGATCAATTTAATGCTTCATAAAATAGATAATTGATTGATAAAAAAAAATTCAATTCAAGTTTGTTTGTATACTGCTCTTTAAAATAATTATTGTTTCAAAGCAGCTTTACAAAAGGTTCACATTATTCAATTATAATCAAATTAAGTTAAACTTACAATCAAATATTGTAATATCTATGCGTACATGTTTAATGAAATGTATTTAGTTTAAATGTTTGGTATTGAAATACATTTTGAGATGCATTAGGAATTCTCTCTGATTGTCTTAATATTGTATTTTGTTTAGATTTTCTATAAAGTACTTTTAATACATAAACATATTTTCTATTATTAATAAAGTAATATTGTGAAATTCATTCATTCATTCTCCTTAGTTCAGCTTAGTTCCTTTATTCATCAGGGGTTGCCATAGTGGAATGAACCGCCAACTATTGCAGCATATGTTTTACGCAGCGCATGCCCTTCCAGCTGCAACCCAGTACTGGGAAACACCCATACGCACTCATTCACACACATACACTACACCCAATTTAGTTCATCCAATTCACCATAGCACAAGTATTTGGACTGTGGGGGAAAACAATATTATATTACTTTCAATTTACATGATTAAAGGCAATTTAGACACACATCAACAGTAAACAAACAGTCATTACGAGATTTCAGAAGATTTTTGGTTTGGATTTCCTGAATGTTGCATTTAACAGCATATACTAAATTTTTGATGTCATTAAGTGAATGAAATGAAAACCAAAACATCTCCATTTAGTGACAGTCAGGCTTGGAAAGAAAGCATTTCAGTTCCTCCATATCTGGCATGCATATTAATCACCACAAACATCCAATTAGATCACAAGGAATTTTCTCAAGAAATGCCTTTTACCTCTCTCATAATATGTGATAAGCTTGTGCAATTCAAAACAATTCCACCAATATCAGTCCATCTGATCACCATAGGGAGGGGGGGTAATATTATTTACATTATAAATTCCAAGGCATCTCCATCCCCCATCCTCATCAAACAAAATCTCTTTTTAAACCACAAAAGAAACATATGAGGGGGAAAAAACAGCAGTCACGCAGCGGTCAGAAAGTGCTGATGTACTTTGGCACACTTAAATGCTGTTTTAACAAAACACTGGATTTGCTTGATGTACAAATACACTCTCAAGCAAACAAACTCTCATCACCACTCAAGGACGCCGTCTGACATTTGAGCTCCTTCTTACGAACTGAAGGGCAGCACTGGACTACAGGGCCACTGAAAATGAGTATGACTTTTCCAGAGAAACATTCAGAACAATCAGGGGAATCGTTTTCCACATCAAACACACCCTTCCTTGCCATCTGCTTATGAAACAACAGCTTTATCCGAGTAGCCAACATAAACAAGCAATGGGAAGTCCAGAATCACCAACAAAAGGCCCAGTCTGCAAACCTGCAGGGGACGAGGACTGAACCACCCAAAACTAAAGAGAAATCCTCCACTGGGAAAGGCCTGAAACAAAGAGCTGCTTTCCGCTAGGGATAAAGGCCAAAGTAGTGAAAAAAAAAAGTAAATGAAGAGACACTCTGAAGCAGATTTCCTTCCTGTGCTTCATCTTTAGTAAACATAAACAGGATCTTCTCAGTGCTGTGATTTATTCAAATAAACAGTGCATGAGTGTCTCCAATAATATACGGACACCTTGCCAACGGAATCCCCTTTGGCTAATATTTGTTTTTTCACTCATCACATAAACATGCGTACACGCGTGAGTACATACATACAGTCAACTCAAAAGGTTATTTAGACGCCTTCAACATTTCTCACATTATGATAATTGATTTACTACAGTTTAGAAATAATGACAAGAATTAACAGGTAAACTTAAACTCATCATGATAATGTCAGATAACTTTGATAGAAAGATACAGGTATATAATGCATTACAAATAATCCCAAACAATTCAGACAAATGTTATTATGACAATATATTTTCACAACTGTCAATAATTTGCTGTCTAGCCTTAGGCTCATTGACAGCCTGTATTCTCCTGGGCTGCTGCCATCCAGAATCATGCAAAGCTAAACTTCAAGATTTTCCCAGCAGCTTCCACATTTCCTGTTGGTTTTTGGACCATTGTTTGCAGAACTTTTGGGTATAATGTGTCACAGTTTACATTTTGTTATCCTCACTTACATAAATGAACTATAATGTCCTGCACCCACTAGTAAAAAAACAAACAAAAAAAAATAAAAAATGATGTATTTGGTGGTGTCTTTTGGTTTGACTGTGTGTCATAGATAGAAAACCTGGATATACCTATAGGTATAGTTGAATTATAAAAGTTCAAAACATGGAATGACATGCCATGGAGTTTTAAATGACATTAATTATTATTATTTCCTTGTTCTCGTGTAAAACCTCACTGAACAACAGGTCAGTGGGAGAAAAACAAAGATTTTGACGTTACCCAATGGATCATTAATTTGGATGCCCTAAGCAATGTTTGATTGGTCATAATGTTTCCTAATGAGATAACAACAATTATAATTTGTTTCCCTTATTTTTAAGGTTATTATATTTCCCATGTATGAGGGACTCTTATTTTGAAAACAAGACTGGGATTATACAGCTCTCAGGTAATGCAACCAAGCTTTGATGCAACAGACATGAAGCATGATAATGGTACACACAGGACAGGAGAATTTAAAATTTATTTTATGTGAGCATCAGAGAAGTGGCTCATTAATATTCATGACCCTTCCAAATAAGGTAAAAACAGCATTTCATCCTAGAGTCAGTTCCTAGGGATGTAAATGGACATTTCTGGAGAATTTTTGTACTTACGTAAGCCACATACATTCTATGCAGATATTAGAAACCCTTTTTTAAAAATTTTTAAATGCATTATATGGCATCTTTAAAAACAATCAATCAATTAAATCCTTTTTCTTTTTTCGTTGATGGAACACAGTAATGCATAATTTTAAATATGATTATTATATGATTATTTAAAAAAAGCATGTCTGCATTTGCTTGCTGCGTCAGCAAAGTGATAGTGAATCAGGTACTAAATGTGCATCAAATACACTGTAGATCCACTGATATGAACCGAAATATTTGTGGAACTCCAAAGCACTCAGACGAGCCTCCAATTCAATCACAGGTGAATGAAGTTAATAGTTTATTACACAATGGTTCACACCAAGTATTATGTAGTGCCTAAGCCTAACGTGAGTGATTTATGTGCATCACAGAGTGTTGGTTTAGTGCTAGAGTCTGTACCTCTCTGAGAGCTGGCGTATCTGCGGGATGCCCATGTACTTCTGGAAGTGCTCCAGCACGTTGACTACACCCTGAAGAAGATTGGCCACCTCTCCATACTGCCGTTTTCGAGTCATAGCTCTGCAAAATGTGCAAAGAGAGAAGCTTTCAGCGAAAAGCGTTGTGTCCGAGTATAGGTTTTGATTTTAAATAAACATACTCGAGAGAGTCAACGCCGCCAGCCAGCATGTGCAGGTGATTGAGGGTGGTTATAGAAGTCGTCAGGTGACGCTTGGCATGGTCCAGCTGCTTTATGTCCCGTGTGATCTCTTTAACCTGAAATACATTTTGAGATGCATTAGGGATGCTTTCTGATTATTGTTTTATTATAGTATATTTTTTTCTATTGAGTACTTTTAATATATGAATAGATTTTCTATTGTATTATACAGTATGTGAACGAAATAAGTGGGTATTTTTTTAAAACATATACTTCATTTAAACAAAATTTAATTTATATTATGTGATGTATGAATGTTCATGTGAGTGAAAGTAGTCTATATTTTTTTTATTAATTAATTAAATATAATTTAAACAAATGTAAAGTTTTATGGTTTGATATATTATATTATATTAAAGAATCACAGCAATATGCAGTGTAAAAATGAATGTTAATTTTCAATTTTGATGGAAATTATTGCGAAAGAATATTTAACAGCATTATTCAATTCTTAGCATTTATCAATTTAATAAATAATTAAATTAATAAATTATTAATAAATTATATATCTCTTAATTATAAATTGCATGAAGGCAACATATTAGTATGTTTTGAGAAGCTGCTGCCCAGTGACCATTGTTTTAGATTATTTCAGAGTTTGTATGGTACCAATATTGCATGCATGACTTATGCCTATTGCTTCACCATATTGGGGACACATAGACAGAGCTTTGCTATTGTTCTCCTGCCTTCCACCCCTTGCCCTTCCTCTGATCTGCATTGCATTACGCTCACAGATGGCCGGTGCATTACTTTGGGCTCAGAGCGAGTACTGTGGATGAAAACCACAGGATGTCACAGTTTCTTGCTCCTCGGTTACCCAGTCTATTGGGGTGGGTGGGTGGTGAGTGGCTATTTACTCTGGGTCCACTTTCAGGCCTTAAATGACTAGGTTCCTGTCTGGAGGGCTTATTTTTACTCACCATTTGCTCCGATTTCTCAGCTTTGTCTTTGATGTCTTTGATTTTGCCAAAGAGTTGCTGGATGGCTTTCTGGGCCTCCTCCAAAGCCTGGAAGAGAAGACAAAAGATCTAAGGTGACCCAAAGTAGCGTTTTCTTACAGCTTGCTGTCAGTTCTCTGTGTTTTCTGTGAAACAGCAACCTGAAGTTCACTGGCTTGAGCTGAGTTTGTGTTGGGCTGCTTTCATCGCTTTCAAACTAGGCGATTAGAAAAACAGACACTCCATCTAAATCTTTCCCCCACATCAAAAGCAATTAATAATGAACTCATATGTAAAATGAAAACAAGGGCTGAATGACATTTTAATGAACATGCTTCCTGCCTGCCCTCCTGACCTTCCAGCCGCTATATTATTTTTAGTGGGAAGATCTCTGCGCTTGAGATGGGTGGGGAACAAACCACACGGCCTGATTAAACCAGTTTTTACTTGACATTCTTGTAGGCAAAGGCTGTAGCAGCTGCACCGTTGTCTTTCCACATGTTGCCCCACCTGATGCCACCACATGACAAGATTCCTGGCCACTCGAATGCAGAGTCATGGCTAGTGGCGCACCTAAGGTTTGGACTCTGATAACGCATAATTACTACTTCCTTTGCGAGCAGCTGCAGTGCTGGATGAGTGGGAATACAGGCTGCTGCCAGTGTATTTAGAGAGACGTGCCTGGGCTGGGAATGGAGAGAGTTTGGCCGTCTCTTTAGCCTCGCTTCTTCACAGGCAACTGGAATGCTAACAGCCGGCACCAGCTGCCCCCTGGAATTTACCACTTTTACAATCCTCCTCAAAAACACAGAGGCGCTTTGAGCCACACACACACATAGAGAGAAAGAGAGAGTGTGTGTTCACAGTGATGCATCCTTCTTTCTAAGAAAGAATTCTTCAAACTGCAACTGCAAAGTCATGCCAAGACTTTCACAGCTCAGAACTAAGATTGCAGAGTTGGAGTCCAAGTGTTTAATCAGGATGCATCTTGGGCTTTGTTTACACCTGGTTTTAAAATATGTTTTGTTGATCCAGTCATAATTGGACAATACTAAATACAGGTGTAAACGGGATCTAAAATGTTTTGAGATTCTCCACGTTTAACCACTTCAAGAGCTTGTTGAAATCACATATGACTGGATTGCTTTCAAAGTGTAAACACAGATGTGGCTAACTGTGATCAAACAGGCAGAAAAGAGCTAGTCTGCACCACAACTGACCTCGTTCTTAATGATTTGGTGGGATGTTGTTGAAGCATGGTTTTTAAACTTACACTGTTAGCACTGATAGCCTAGTGAGCAGTTCATTGACATATTGACCTAATTCTTCACATGAGAGCAGGCCCAAATATTTAGTTATGCCTAAAAATTATTTATCCATTTAAGATTTTCTTTCATCCAAAAAATTAGAGGTTGACTAAAATACAGCCACCCTCATTCTCTTCAGAGAGCAGCTCTGAAAAATGTGCGTAATCAATTTGCAAACTACTAGAAATTTAACTTACAATGTTCAGCCAAATATAAAAATGTTATAATTAATTACTCCTCATGCCATTCCAAACACCTTTCGTTTGACTTCGAACCAAAAATTAAGATATTTTAGGCGAAATCTGAGAGCTCCCTCATCCTCCATAGACAATGAGGTTCTCGAAATCATTTAAAGGCCAAAAAACAATCCTCAAAACAGACCAAATGCCTTCCGTGGTTCAATTGAAATATTATGAAGCTATAACATTTTGTGCACACACAAGTCAAAAATGCCGACCATTTTTAACAATTTCTTCTCCTCAGTGTAGGGCGTGGGTTTAAGCACTTTGCACTAATGTAGAAGCCATATGATTGTGCCCTACTGACCTTATTCCGCTCCGCCCACTTTTAATACTTCGCTCTCTCGCATTTTGTCATGCAACTTTCGGTACACTGACACAGTACATCAGATGACTGTATCGGAAAGTCATTACATAGTATATATAGTTAGCTGTAATTTTAGAAAAACGGCATATAATGCTAGCAGCTAGTTCAGTAAATGTTTTGAGCTGGGAGTACTGGGAAACCTCCCTGCAACCATCAGATGGTCTCATATTGCGCCATCCATCGTTACCGTTAATGTGGGTAGACGATATGAGCCAGAGGTAACATACGGGGATATTTTAAATTACTTTCTCCTGTCACAAGGAGTAGATGGAGCATTTATGAAGACTTAAAAAAGTACTGAAGCCTACCAATATTTACATAGTGGGAAAGTTGGCGGTGCACCCCAGCCAGTCGAGCCGTCCAGGCCACTCAGCGTGGGGGCTACTTAGTAAGCAGGGATCAGTGGAGACTACAGGATGTTCGTCCATTGCTGGTTTAGGAAGGTCCTGTAGCCACCCAGTCTTTATATTATAAAGTAAATATAAGGCAAGTAAATATATAAATGAATAGTAATATCTTGTAAGGTCTGTGTTAACATAAGTAAGCCATAAATGTAAACAGTATGCTAACGTATTTGTGTAATAATACACAGCTGCTGTGTATTAATCTCTTCAGATCTCTTAAATTGTGAGGTAATAACCTTATTCTTCAATGCTGAAGAAGTCGCTTGTTTTTTGCGATTGTTTTAGAACTTCCGATTCAGTCGTCTATGGGAGAAATGACTAGGAATAATACACGGCAGAAAATGGTCAAACTACTCGCTCTACAAACAAGTGTTTGCATGAGTATACAGACAAAATAGATAAGATAATATAAGAAGAAAACATCAGTTTACAACATTAAGCAGCAAAACGAGCTGTTTTTAATGTCTAAAAATGAATGGAAGTGAATGAGACCGGAAGTCTTGAGACAAAAAGACTCAAATGGCTACACCCGTTTATACAGCGGAGAATAAGGTCAATACTGACACTGCGAAGAAAAAAACATTATTATTTTTGTTTTATGTGTGCAAAAAAATATTTTAGTAGCTTGATAATATGCTGATTGAACCACTGGAGGCAAGTGCAAAGGATTGAAAAGACATGAGACGAGTAATTAATGACAGATTTTTCAATTTTGGGTGAATAAACCATTTGATGTTCTGTTGATCAAACCTCCCTCATCTGAAAGGGATAAAAAGTTGAGAAAGAAAAAAAAAGATTTAAACAATGGATGTGAACTGTTAGGTGTCGTCCTTATCTAAATAACAACAAAAAATGCATCATAATACGCAGTGTAACGTAATGCATGAAAAGATCCATTCAGATTTGATTTCTGAAGGACTTCTTATTGGAGGATCTCCTTCTCACACTGCTGATCAGGATGAAGTGGTTTATTTGGATCTGGCAGGAAGAAGAGCAGCTGCTCCGCATGTGGACTCTATTTGCAGTTTCAGGATGTTTTCCCCCCAGATGGTTTAGCCAGGCCACAGACTATAGGACGGCATGGATGCTGGGATGCCTGCTATTTAGTGTTGTGACAGGACTGAGGAATATGTAGAAGCATTAAGAAAGAAGCATGTCGGTCATTAGGACAGTTTAACAGCTGCTGATAGGAAGCGATGAGAATGTGTGATTATGTCCTCTGTGATTATGCCATCAATCTTCCACACATACAACGATTATCCTGCATGTGCTTACTTTCTAAAATGCCAAAGAGATTATGAATTAAAGAACTTAGTTTCAGTTTAACTCTTTATTTTATCAACAATACTGTGCCTCAGGTTACACTGTGGTTTTTTTGTCCATTAAACTATGATTCATATTCATTAGTGAGTGACTTTCATAATAAAACATTAGGATGTATAAATGCTACATTACCAAGTATTATTTATTTTATGAGGAATTGCTTAAATGTGGAAAAATACACAGTGGAAAAATAAAATGGACTGACACTAATGTTCAAATATTTGGAGTCAATTATTGTGCTATACTGCTACAAAATTGCATTTCACAGTATTATTGTTCTAACTATTTTTCTGCTTACAAAAAAGCAGCATTGGTGAATATTTAATTTTAAAAAACTTAATTATTCAGATTTGATATACAATATTTGATTTATTATTTCCTTATCAATCACAGTATATCTTGTATAGCTTGCAACTTGCTAAAAGGCCAAAAATGTTCAGAAGAAATGTATGCATTCATCATTTGGGGTATTTGCTCTCCTGTTTAAGTGTCATGTTTTCTATTAGATTATCAATTTTTGGTGTACCTCTTAATAGAAGCTAAGATGTAATTAATAAATTGTTACCTATAAAATGTTGTTACAATTCTGCAAAATTGTTGAAATAATGGCATCAACAAAATCATACTGAGAGAATTTAACCAGTAATACTTATATAAATCTAATATTTAATATTTATTACTTAATACATATTTAACATTTATATAATTAGTATTGAATATTTATATAAAAACATCATCTGCTTAAGTGTGGCATCATGCAATCACTAATCAGTATATCAAACTGTATGGGGAGGCTCAACAAATGGTAATAATAAACTTTTACAAAGCGATGTAATACTTTCAAAAATCCTGATGGAAATATATATATCTATATCCATTTCTAATGTCAGATGGGTAGAAAGTGATTCATTTTTTATAAATTGTCTGTAAAATTCCCTTTAATGTGTGTTATGACTAAAAAGTGGTCACAAACTAATATTTTCTCAACTCAAATGAGTAGCGGCTTGAATGCAGAAATTATTTATACATATATGCATTTGATTCATTATTACTTAACAAGCAGATACAAAAAAAGTACAAAAGAGGGTTAAAACCTAGGTATTAAACCAATAAAACAAGTGGTGTTATTTTTTTTTAAATGTCAAAAGCCTCTGTCAACAATGTCCCAGATGACTAATACAACTTTAAAGGGACAGACAGGGATATGTTCATAACAACCGATAGAAAACCACACATGCAGTAAACTTTCCATCCTGTGTTTAGATTAAATATTTATACTACATTCTTGGGGAGGCTCCTTCTCGGCATTTCTAATAAGCAGCTCCAGATGCCAAAAACTACATGAGACATCCTGATCCCAACTGGCTCCCTGACAGCTATAAACCTCTCATCTGAATGCTCCATCTGGGAACAACAACATGGCAAAACTTTTTATATGGAACGTTTCTGCATCACGGAGGAAAATAATGTATATTAGCACAAACCCTGTGTGAGACAAAGAGGAAGGCGAAGCGAGGGAGTCCTCAAATGATGCTTTGGCCCACATTTGACTTTCCTTTATGAATGACATCACACATCTGACAAGCTTCCCCACATTGTCCACTGCTTTTCCAATTCAGAAAATATTTCCAAATAGCTTGTTGTCAGATAAGAATAGACCTTTCCTCACACTGTAAATGCTCTGATAACGGCAAAGAAAAGCAGAAAAGACTGCATTTTTGCCTCAGACAACATTATAAATGAAGCTATTCATATTCGCCTTCATGTTGTTTAACCATGTATGACATGCTTACAGCAAGACAACTAGACAATAAAAATTATTTATGAAAAAATTGTAGGCCTTTTTTCACGACATGATTTACTTCAGCAATATCCAGTTCAGTTTTAATTTAGTCAATGAAAATAAGAGCAAAAATGTTTGCTGACCAGCTTGACACAAACAGAATCTCAGAATAGCTTAGGTATTACTACAGTAAAACAAAGATGTTATGTGGTCCTTGGGGATTTATAATAAGTAAAACAATTGGCTACTGGCACTTTGAAAGCCAGACAAAACATATACAGGCAAAATAACATTGATAACACTAGCTACGTTTCCATCCAGCTATTTTTATTCGCATTTTGGTGGAAACGCGGTGATGCGCATAAATTTTGAAAATGCGCATTAAAAAAATGTATGCGCATAACTGAGTAGGATAAACTTTTTATTCAATAAGAAAATATGCGCATAAACTGTGATGGAAACACTTTTACCGCATAAATTCCAGTATGCGCATCAAAAAAAGGTCATGTGATTGCGTTATAAGAGATCATGTGATGATAAAAATGTGTGTAAATGGACAAACCAGCAGGCTGAGCACATCGTAAAGCATCTGACGTGTTGTTTTGGTCATTCTAAAACGCCTTACCGTTTAAGTAGTTGTGTTATTATATTATTAATGACCTCCAGAATCAAGAGCGTCTGTGCATTGTGTCTGGTACTGCGTGTCAGGATTGCCTTCTGAGGCACAAGTCATTTATTAAATAAATGAATTTATTAAAAAGACTCACGCAGCTTCTCCTACTGCAGAAAATTAAATTTTTTGCATTTTTTTGACAGTTTTTTGGTTCAGTGTTGCTTGATCTTCATTGCACATGCAAAAATAAATGCTCCTACAGCTTCTTTCAAACGAACATGGCAATGTTGATAACTCCAAAATCATTGCTTTAAAGCCATTAAATTCAGAAGATATTTCCAAATCTTGTTGAAGAAGTCATCATTTTTCCACCAAATATGTTGTTTACATTATGTTGTTTCCCGCAAAGTACATTTTCTCAAAGTAATGAGAAGAAGAATGTCAAACAGTAAATCATTCGAGCAATCCACTGAAAAGTTATAACTGTTAAAGGGATAGTTCACCCAAACCACTCTGGTGACTTTTCTCTTTTAGAGTGTTAATTTATAATAACCAAACAGTGGCTACTGGCACTTTAAAAGTTAGAGAAAAAACATGTACAGGCAAAACTACATTAATAACAGTGACTTTTAGTAATGAACTGAGGTCTTCAGAAGTAAAACAATCAGTCTGTGGCAGAGGGAGGGAGTGAGGGAGGGAGGGAAGGAAGAAAGAAAGAAAGAAAGAAAG
>CAIGQQ010004837.1:19741662-19755190 GCA_903798035.1 Danio albolineatus | reverse complement strand
AAGAGAGAGAAATAGAAAGAGAAAAAGAAATAAATACAATTTCACAAGATTATTTGCATAACTATTTGAAAAAAATTATAATTTAAAAAATTGATTGGGATAATTCTATAAGGGAGTGCATATGCATGAAATAAGAAAAAAAATCTACAAGCATAGATAAATTCAATAAAGAAAAAGATACACATTAAATACAGCGTTTTAGTGTTTAGTGAGGAGTCAAACTGTATTCAGGTATAAAGTAATTGAAAAATTAAATGATACTGTATAGTCTTTGTTATCTTAACTATTCAATAAAATGAATTGTTACACATGGTACAGTTAAGCCTGAATGCTTTTAAAACCCCCACACATAGGCCTCAATAAACATTTGCAAAATGAACAGCTATAATCCAGACTCAACATTACGTACACTCGCGATGTGACTATTGGGAATGATCACATTGTTATATCAATGCTCAAACGATATATCGTGTTACCCTAATCATGTTACTATTTCTGAGAAATACACTGAATAATAATGACTGCTAACATAAGACTTCAATTTCAAAAGATTATCTTTTAGAAAAGTTGTTTGAAATTGTAAAGATATAATTTGATCATATAAAAAAATAATCTTGGTGAAAGTAAGAAACCCAGGATCGATCAAAAGACTCACTGCAAGGCTTTCAAAAGAAAATCATCTCATCTCTATTACTTAGTTAAAATAATTCAGCCACTAGAATGAAAGCCAGTGATCTGGAAGCTGGAACACAAAACAGGTCCAGCAAGGTTTGTGAAATAAAAGAATGCGCTAGATAATGTGTTGAGCAGTGAGCGACGGCTGGAGGAGGGTCGACACGAGCAGCTGACGTCACGTGGCTCTGTCTAGCCATGTGCTCTAGACTCATGCGGCCGCAGCAGAACACGATGAAGAGAGAGAGAGAGAGAGAGAGAGAGAGAGAGAGAGAGAGAGGCGGAGGGAGGAAAACAGGCACAGACGAAGGGGAGGAGCTCTGAGCTACTGGAAATGACACGGGGAAACTCCACAGACTGATCTGCTTTTAAAGCTGCAGTCGCAAAGTCAATCTTTAAAGGGATTCCAAGTAGTATATAGTGAAAAATAGATGTAAATGTGCACACTTCTGGCTTTCAGAACAGCAGCCGTTAGAGATATGAAGCATGAGTGAAAACCACAAATACTGCGGCCCGAGTTCCTCAAGACTTTCCATGACAAGCTAATTTATCTGAATATTAAGAGAAATGAAACAAGAGTTCTTTTATTTGCTTTTGAGTCTAAATGAACTTATAAACTATATAGATTTTATTAGCCTTATTCTTTTCGTAACTTTAGTAATACATATTGAAATATTATTTTACAACTTAGTTTGTTGCAAAAAAGGAAATACTAATAGTTCGTTTCATTTTTATTTTTATCATCCCCTGGGGTACAAATAATTTTGGGCTTGACTATGTATGTATGTATATGTGTATGTATATAACGTTAGAAATAAAGAAAATATGTTCTAAAAAATCAGCATTTTATTTCTCAAAATTAATTTTAGTTTAGTAATTATTTGGTCATTTCAAGTTCTATATACAGACCTTCCATCACTTTTGTGTACACTTTTAGGTGTGTGGCGTGTGTGTGATGTGTATATTATGTGTATGACTTCACTGTGGACGGTAAATAAGAATTTCATTGTACAGGGAAACTGACAATAAACAAATTGATATTTTTTTTTGCAAGTATCCATCTAACACTATATGATTTCTATATCTTCTTATAATTTAGCATTTTTGCATTTTTTTAACGTAAAAAACGTTTTTTTTTAACATAAACGTGTTTTTTAAAAATATTTTTATTTTTATTACAAGGTAAATTTGCTGGGCTTTTTCATTTCAATGATCTCTTTAAAACAGCTTTATTATTAAAATTATTCTGAATATTACTTATTAACACATTATAATAATTTGTTAATTTATAAACAATAAGATATCAACATTACTTATGTAATAAACACACTGACTAATGTCAGCTCAACATTAACCACATTGTAGTGCACTCAAATCATAACACCACTAGTATGTTACTGCTGGCCTAAACGATAAAACAATTTAATCGCAATTATCCATCAATCGTTTCACTTTAAACATCAAATAACAGCTTGGCCATGACATCACAGGAATATGTGAATCAGGAGCCATGAAGCTGAATAAAATAAAGCATAATCGCATCAAACAATCCTCTTATTGAGCAGCAGGCTGTTCTGATTGGTCAATGCAGTGAGAGTGGGAGGGGCCGGGCAGTGGAGCGCATGCAGAGACAAACGCGTGGAGGAGAGAAGCGCGTGCCGTCCTCCATCCATGAACACACACTGAGCCACTGCCGTCTCCAGAGTAGAGCACAACAGACACACACATAAACACACAAACACTGCATGCGCTAATCATTAAGAGACAAGCCCCGTGACCCACAGGCACACACTAATCCTTTAGCAGGAACAAAAACAGACACAATGGCTGAAAAACAGCTCAAATCACTCACTAATATAGTGAAAGTGTAAAATAAACAAACACATAAGCTTCATACTAACCTGACATCCAAGAAAAATATTTTAAGACAGTCCGAGTCTGATAATACTAATAATACAACAAGAGGAACTAAAAGCAGGCACACTACTAATAACAAAAATATATTGTTACTAAAAAACAAAACAGTCTGGCAACAAAATGCAACATCACTGTTTTAGCCACAAGCTTTTAAAATGCTCCAAAACAAACTGCACTGCGGAAAAGTCAACACTAATCGCAAAAATAAGGCTTGTTTATTCAATTCAACTATATTTGTATAGCGCTTTTCACAATTATAATTTTTTCAAAGCAGCTTTACAAAAAGATACACATTATTGCATTACAATTAAAATCTGAAAAATTAAGGTTATTAGTTATATTAGCCATCACTTCATTAGTTGCTTATAGCAGTGGTTCTCAAAGTGGGGGTCACGGGACATTGAGGAGGGATCATTTGGTGATTTCCAAAAATCCAATTCATTTTATTAAACTATTAGAATGACCATATTTTATCAATAACCTACAGAAGAAGAAAATAATTGATAGTTACATTAAAAAAAAAAACAACAACACACAAATAAAAAGCCAATATACTCTAGATGTTTTTGCAATCCCTGGGGTGATTATGTTGTATTAAAGACACAGCACACTGATTTTCTGGCACCAGGTTAAACTTTCTGACATCTTTACGGCGCTCAGAAATAAGTACAAGCCACAACTGAACATGAAGGTTAGTCTTCGAGTTGGGTTCTTCAAGATTAAATGATGAATAGACATAGGCCTATTGGTATGTGTGTGCCGTTATGTGCAAGGTTTAAATATTTATAACCACCTCAGAGGATATTGGGGGTCACTGGCATTGTAATTTTCGGGGTCACGGGCTGAAAAGTTTGGGAACCCCTGGTGTATAGTAACTTTAATTACTCAGTAACTAATTACTAATAGCCTTTAGCAGGTGAAGTTACTATATATATATATATATATGTATTAGTTAACCTGCAGTTATATACCTTCTAGTTTAGACAGCAAACGGCTATAAAACAAGGCCTATAACAAGACAGCAAGGCCTATAAAACGTAAACTTATGGCCTAGTTCAGTGGTTCTCAAACTGTGGTACGCGTACCACACGCGGGACTTATTCCAGTGGTACGCGGAAGAATCTCTGAATAATAAAAGAATAAAATGAACACACTTTTTAAACCCTTTGACGCGTCCGATAACACCGTGATCCGACAGCATTGGCTGTTCCCTGAAGTGTACGAGTACACCGGAGTGCTTAGAATGTTTACTTTAGTGCATCGCGTCATCAAACGTTAAAAAAGTCAGTCTGCTTGGCGCGGAGGAAGAAAAAGAGGCGCGCGCACTGGCGGATGGTTGTGTGGAGGAGATACACTAATACACATGCGCTAGAGAAGCCCTTCAGCAGACCAGTCCTGTTGTGTTGGGATTTCCGTTACTAACTCGGGAATACTGCACGTATGAATTGGTCAAGCACTGTATATGTGTATGTAAGGGATAATCAACGGCTTGCCGTGCGTTAATGCACGACGCGCAGGCAGACAGAGAGATAGAGAGCATGTGTCAGTGCTGTTTATACATGCTGATATTATTATACGATTTCATCAGTCCGATCATGGGTGAACAGATGAGACATTCTCAGTCAGATGAGTATTTTTCTAATTTTGCGGATCTCCCGTCCGCCAGTAACAGTCCTCATCGGTTTCACATGCGAGTTGCTATGGTAACTATAAACGTTTGGGAGAAGCGCATTCATTTCGAACTGTGATCAAAACTGATCGGAACTACCTGAGCGTTGCACCCTCCAGCCAATCAGAATCAAGAATATCAACAAACTGGAATTTATGCATTTAATCACTGGCTTTTCTGACACACACAGGCCTACTGTAAATGACGAGCAGTAAGCAGATCTCATTTCTAATTTAAATATGTAATTCCGAATCGTATCAAAATACAAGTTAACGTTTAGATATCAAAGTTATGTTATATGTACATGCAATATATGTCTCAAAATGTTTAAAAAATGTATGTATATACGTATATGACATATAACCTATATTCATCAGGTCCAAGCAATATTTCCAGGTTTTGATAAATAGGCTACTATGCATTAATACTTTACAAGTACTGCAGTTTTCTTTTTATTATTTAAGAACATTGTCATTTTTAAATCACTTTTAAAAGCACATTTTAATTTAAATGGTAAAGTTATTTTTTTACTCTGCAAGCACAGTTAATGTTCAAACTATTTTTAATGTGTAAAGTGGCTGACAATAATACATATTCTTAATAAAAAGAATTGATGTGTCTTTTTTTAACTGTGCAGTGCTGTCGCTGCTTAATTAGGCCTACTACGCTACTGTATTTCAATACTGGTCATTATGGTGGTACTTGGAGAGACAATTTTTTTTGAGGTGGTACTTGGTGAAAAAAGTTTGAGAACCACTGGCCTAGTTCATAAAATACTTGCTGTAAGCAATCCATTTCACACCATGTATATTTCTAACAATATTACCTGTTATTAACTTGTATAATTAATTTAGTATAACAATTTTATGAATAATAATAATAATAAAAATAATACTATATCATATAAATAACTTGATTGCTGTTTAAATTTGAAGGCAGATGACTGAAATATGCTGATACATACATAAATATTGATATTTACTGTTCTGAGTGAATTTTCTTTACGTGCCAATAACGATCACATAAAAAAAAAAAAAGCTTCCAATATGGCAGCCAATACATTATGTATCCATATAATTATGAACTAAAGGGTGACTGGTATTTTTAGAGGACATTTAAATGACAGTTTTCAGCCAGAAATGGGAAACTTTTTATGAAAATGCATAAATTTGAGTATGCCACCATTTTTGTGTCCATGTAAACAAACACCCGAAAACTGAAGTCTTTAAAAACATGCATAGTACATGTTCAGGGGAGTGTAGATTAATGGCAAGTGCAAATAACACACAACTACCTATTACTTCACAATACCACACAAAATGAGAAGACGTCTTACACACACAGCAAATTATAGACACCAGCACCAGTGTCACCAGTTTCACTCCTTAATTTCCAACAGGTACAGTTTACTAAACAAGGTAACAAAGCCAAATACAGTTACTGGCTGTTCTTGTGCACGATTAAACACAGATCATTTTGAAAAGGTTGTCGCGTAGTAGTGAAACTTTTAAAAAAAAAGGGAGAAAATGTGTCAATGTTTGACTACATTGTTGTGTAAATGTAGCTTTTATGAACAAATCCAGCACCAAATGTGATGCTACAGTTTCAAAACAGCTTCACATGACTAAATACATACAAATATGACTTTCAAAGTACACAGAGCTGCATATTCAATACAAACGCATATCCAAAAAACATCAACCTCACAGTAATACTGATTACACTGTGGCAAAATCACAGCAAATGGCTGTCTGTTTTCAGCAGGCCATGTGCTTTAAATAAATACAGTGTAAGCCTGGTTGAGCAACAGGCAGCAGAGAGCGGGAAAGCACAGTAATGGGTGGCCGTTGCTCTCTCAGATCCACCAATGGCTGCCAGCGAGCAGCTCAAAGCAAGGGCGGGTGACGATCCAGTGACACGAGCTCTGTTTCCACACTGCCCTAGTTTCCTGCACGTCTTGTGCCTCGGCTAAATCAAATCCCTGGATTTGATTGGATTTCTATTTCTCCTCCTGAGGGTCTGGCTGTAGGTGTGCGTGAATGAGCTGCGCTGCTTTTATCAGATAGAGCCTGGCTTATGATCTCCTTTTACATCAGCCAAATGAGGCCGACGAGTAAGGGAAGGTGCTCTGATCACACAACAGGAGAGCAGACATCTCTCGACACTAACTCTAGCTTTAATTGAAGAGCTTTAGATCAATCAGAGCAGCACTGGACATGATCTTTAGACAAGACGACTGAAAGAGTTTAGACAGTATGGTGCTCCCCTGCTGTCGGATTGTTTGTGTCTAAATATATCTCTGAAAGCAAGGTGTGACAGGATGTAAAGGATGATCGGTTAATGCAAGCCATGTTGATCCTACCTGAATGTATCTCAAAGCACTTCTCAGAACGCTCAGATTGGACGTCTTCTTCTCGTCAACATTAGGGATGTTCTTCTTTAGAGTCTCAAAGCACTCTTTTAAATGTGCACGTCTGAGGACAATAAAAAAAAAAGGATCAATTGGCATTTGAGATTAGTTAGAATGACAAAAGTATTTGTTTATAACTATGGGTATAATATATACCCATATTATAAGGGTATATGTATATATATAGTTTTCAAAGACTAGAATGCTTAGAATAAATATTTAGAATACATTTATTTAATAACTATATATAAATGAAATAAACAATTAAATGTGCAAACACGACACTGAAGTACATTTAAAAAAATATTATTATTATAATAAATGATTATTAAATTATAAAATATTGTATTTATACAATATTTACAAAAAATGATTAATTTGAGCAACTAGCTAAATCTGCTTTTTGTAGTCATTTTTTAAAAGACAATATTATTCAGCAACAATCGTCAAAGAACAGAGTAAATGGTTTGAAAGTCACAATAAATACATCTATGTTGTTACAAAATAAATGTTATTTGAGTCCAATTTAAAGAAATCTATTTTTTAAAATATTTCTTGAGCACCAAAGCATCAAAGACTGCATTATTTATTTATAAGTATTTATATTGCAAGACTTTATTTATGATGCAGGATATTCAGCTTTGGCATCACAGGAAATTACATTTAAAAATATATATATAAAAAAAAACTATTTACTTAAAAAAAGAAATACAATATAATGATGAATTTTATATTTAATGCCATGTCAGTAACAAAGGCTATTTTCATGGCAAGAACATTTCATTAATAGATATACAATTAAAAACAACAAACAAAAGAATACATACATTAAATGCGCTAATACATGATAAAAATTCTAAAAAGTTTTTCCCTGGTGAGACTTGCTGAAAGAAAAGTTTGCTAAAAAGGGTCCTTAAGAGAGTTCATTTCATAAAAAGGCCTTCTGCAGGCATTAAAAGCAAGACAGTAGAATGTGAAAGAGAGAAAGTCAAAAAAACAACAACGAACAATGAAGACCTCACCTGTTCTTTTCTAGCTTATTGTGCACTTCTCTCGTTCCTGCCCTGTAAACACAAGTCAAACGTTTATTAATAATCAGCTACGAAACACAATACAACCTCGCAACCATAAAGGCATTCATGTGATTCAACTTTAAAGGTCCTGTGAAGTGTATTTGACGTTTGACGTAAATTTTAACTGGAATACGAAGAGAGGGCGGGGTATGTAGTAGCTCCTCCCCTTTAAAAATAACATCGTTTAGCGTTTAGTTTATCACTGCTCTGCCAGTGATAGTGTGAGCTCAAGCACATCAAATGACAAGCGTCTTTAAGGGGGCGGGGCATGTCAGATACTAGAGAGCATTGATTGGTCAAGATTTGATGAGAAACTGAAGTTTGAGGTGACGTGGAAGAAAAAAACGTGGATACATTTAGGTGGAAGTGACCCACTGCAAGATTTACATGATTATATCAGTTTCAGATCTTCTAAATGTAATTTGTCACCGTTTTGTGGCACACTATCTTATACACTCTTAAAACTAACATACAGATACTAACATCTAAAAAACATCATTTTAATTTCACTGGACTGTTAAATGTGCTCATAAACAAACTCCTCACTCACCCTCCAGGCCTCTTCTTGCCATCCAAACCACGTTGGTCCTCGGGCGGGCTTCCTCTTCCCACAGGGCTGGTCTGAAGTGACGAAGGCGAAGGTTGAGGGAGCAGTACATGCTGGGATGACGTGACGATGGAGCCAGGGTAGCTCTGGATCTGTTGGGCTGGTTTTGTGCCATTGGACTGAGGCAGTGACGTGGGCTCTGTTTTGACCTGAGTCGGGGCGAGGGGCCACGGATGCTGGTTCGGCAGTGGTGAAGCATCTTTTCTGGGCGGCGTGAGACGGGGCGCTGCGGACGGGCTGAGGGAGGTGGTGGGGGGTAGAGGAAGGGCAGGAGGGGTGCTGGACACCAGTGGGATGGGGATGACTGTGATGGGCATGGGTGGAGGAGGGGGTGGAGGCTGGGCCGGGGCAGGTATGTGGCGATGCTCAGGGCCGGTCTCCTCTATGTAGGCCACGTGGTTCAGTCGAATGGGCTGAGTGTAAGAGTTCAGCTCCGCTCTCCGCTTCTCTGCCTCCTGCTCACGACGCCGCCTCTCCTGCAGCTCATTCTCTTCTGTTGGGGGAAAAAAACATATATTATTATTATTACATTATTATTATTTAATTATAACAAATATCACCAAAAATAATCATATCAAATAAAATCAGAATGTGTTGGGCTTTATTGATATTTACTACTGCTGGGCAAAAATTTATCACAAATAATTGCATTCAAAATAAAAGTTTCTTTTGACAATTTAAGTGTGGTTATAGTGTATATTTATTATGTAAATATAAAAACATAAGTGTACATATATTTGTGAAAATATTTATTCATATTTATATATAAAATATGTGCATATGATACAAACGGTATATAAATTTTAATATCTTTGTAACAAAATAGTTTTGTTTCTATGTATGTGTATATCACATAAATATAAATACATATAATACACACACACACATTTATAATGTCAAAACAAAGTTTTAGTTTGGGTGCAATAAATCAAAGTTTTATATAATAAATATAAGCAAATGTACTGATTTTGAGATTCTGGCTGATAGTAATAAACTTCTGCTTGTATCAATTGAGCGATTTTTGTCTGATATTAAAAATTACACACCATATTGCCTTATAAAAAAATGTATATGTAAAGGGTAATATGTATATGTATTGTATAATATGCAAAAATTGTTTAAATATGTAAATAATGTAAATGGATATTCATTTTTGAGATATGCAAAAGATTACATGTAAAAGTGTTACTATTACATTAATAGCAACAATGATTTTAGCAGTATTCTCAGTTCATGTAGACGAGCATGAATAAATCACATTCTTGATCATTTATTCTATTATATTTATATATAAAATTTTACTTTTATTAATTCGGCTTTCATTTTATTTTCAGGTTTTTGTAGCGTTTTCTGTATTTTGTAATTTTTATTTGAATTTTCCTAATAATGAATTTTACTAATACAATAAATGATTATAAACTCATTTAATTAGCAATTCCACAAAATTCATTACAAATCCATCAATATATCGGTGTATAACATACATATGCAAACAACCACACAAAATAGACATCTAAAGAGACACCAGTAATCCGTGTTCAAAATAAATGCAGCGCTATATGCTGCACACAACAGGTAACCTTTGACCTCGAGCACATGATATGATGACATCACATCTAAACTGGGGCCTATATAATTGAAACAGGTCAGCCACAAATCAATACAGGCCCATAAACCAGCCTGACATTATATCTAGCTCAGAGTGAACTCCTTTAAAGAAGCGTTTTTAGTGTGTGCATACAGACAAGCGAGTGTTACTGGTTAACAGTGGAGGACAGAGATTACTCAGTTAGAGCACATCATGTTCAGGCTTCAGGCTAATGTTTCTCTAGCATAAATGGAAACATGATGCTCTTCGTCTTCCTCCTACCACACTCAGAGGAGAACTCCAAAACACCACGGGACGGCCTTCTGAACCCCAGCCAAACCTTTAGCATCAATTATACATTCCGCTGCACATCGTTTAAAAGAAGCAGAGGACACAAACTACATTTGCACTCAGAGAAGAAACAGTTTCAGAACATATCTCCATCCACACTACTCCACCAAAAACGTATATCACGTGACCATTCACGCACTCTGGGCATGCGCGTTCAAGTATTAACAGGAAGCATGTGTCTCGCTCGGCATTTGGTTATTGTTAGTCAACAAACGCTAACTCAAAACCGCCGTTCTAAATAGGGTTTACGCCGCTTGAAACGCGAGCGATTAGCGAGTGCTCGAACAATAGCTTGCCTCTTGCGAACATATGCAGCTGTTGTAGTAAAAAAGGCCGAGTTTAACTGCACAATAGAGCCTAAAACGGACAATAGTGCAAACAACGCTCCCATTTCTGTGTTCAGCAGCTAGGCATGGGCGACGGTGATAACCCTGGATAAAAATATCACGGTTCCACGGTATTGTGATAACTGCTCTAAAATATATTCTTTTTAAATGTCTGGCTAAAAAAAACAAAACCTTTTTCTCCTTTAAACACAATATATTTTATTTTTTGAAAGATTTATAATATTTTGGAGCAGTAACCATCTAATTACAACAAATTTTTACAATGAGTAAACTAATAAATACAATGAATCATTGACTTTTGCTGTCTTCATTAATTTCAAAAACACAGATTTATTTACAATTTAAAAAGGCGTCTTTGGATGTTTTTTTTGCTGAAGATGCTGTTGTCCTGAAAAACTAAATTAAAAGTATTTAAAAAGTAAAATAATACCTTAGGGACTGGATTACAGAAAATTTTGGCAGTATGAAAACCTTGACTTTTCCAAACCGCGGTATAGCTTGAAAACGGTTATCGTCCCATGCAGCCATGCCTCCGTTTTCCCCCATCCACGCTGAGTTTCCAAAACGCTCCATTTTCAGGGCTCAAAAACTCCAGCATAGTGTGGACGGATGGCTTAACTGTAGCAAAACGTATGCGTTTTAAAACACATAAAATCATCTTAAATCACCCCTCCCCCAATGGCCTGAATTGCCTTTTTGGATAACAGATTAATTGGGCCCAGTTCACACCTCGTTTTAACATGCGTTTTATCAAACTGACCACAAGTGGACACACATTACCGTTCAAACCTAAGTGACGAACCCAGCTGATCCTGATCATACAAATATGTTGGGATCTGTGTTACTTGCAATGCGTTTCAGTATTTGCATGTGTTGTGAAAATGTGCATGCATGTTGTCAAATTGATGACAATATTTTATAAATCTGTTAGAGCTTTTTTTATTTGCATGTGTTTCATTAACCTGCGGCACATTTGAGCTCTCTCTGGCACAATAAAAATACAGTAAAAACTAAAATAATGACAAATATTATTAAAATTTGAAACTATTAAATATTTCTTTAAAAATAACATTTGAAATTGTCGTCTTTAATGCATATTTTACCATAAAATACACCAGATGCCCACTAAACCTGCATTCAGTGTCACAAAATAGTTTATATTAAGACCTTAACAAAAAATATTGTCAGGCTTGTTTAGAACAAAAATCATGTGATGACGCACATATAGAAGGATCAGTAAGGAGTCACAAAATACTGATTAATCATCAATTAAAGTATTTATACTATCAATAGTAGTTTACACCACAAACATACCTACATTTTGTTAAAACAAAACATTAAAATGAGTATGGATAACTTCAAAATATGATAAAGATTTCTTGCAGACACCGAAATGTCTTTGACCAACATAAAACACCATCTATAAACCATTTCTTCTATGCTTGAACAGCAGCAGAATTCTCCTGAAACACCTATAGGCTTTGCTCAGTGAAAAGTGCATTTAAATATTAGCTCCCTCTCGTAGGGTTGAAAGAGAATTATCCCAATGAGCGGTTTTTTGCTTAATCTGAGTCAAGTCATTCCCTGTACATCCCTCACAAAGCTACTTTTCAGTATTCGCCTAATGACACACGCATAACAGTGTGAATTATGTACTTTAAAATGCATCACCATCAGGAAGATAATTGCCAACTAATGCAGCCAAAATAAATAAAAATAAAAATTGCACATTAGTTACATCTAATGTTACTCAATAATATTAATAATCCTCTTATTGCCCATGCAGGGTAATATAGAGGTCACAGGTGGCCTGGATCAAATGAAAAAGATACAGGCGTGTGTGTGTTTGTGGCATGATCACATTAAGGTGAAAAGCCGGACATCATGAAATCATGTGCACTCAGAGGATGAGACTTTTAAAGACATTCTTATCTTATGTGTCAGTAAAGGGGTGGTGAAAGCGCTGCATCCTAATCTCAGCCTATCACAGCGCTGTAAATCCACCCCCAACCAGTCACCACTGTGCTATTTGAACAGTTCAAGCTTCCTCCTGCTGAAAAGTGGTGAGGGGGGTGGAGCAATAGTTCCTATGGAACTAAATAGGTCATTACCAGAATACACGAGGAAGCACAATAGACATGAAATGACAAGCCTTTCAAGTCAGTGAGTGAAATGTGACCTCACAATAAATACACTCCCTTTCCTGACAGTGGGGCTGTTAACAGCTGATTAATGAGACATTCATCATAGTTCATACCAATTATATATGCAAGGAAACAAATAAATAATACAATTACAACTTTTTCGTTGAGTTTTGAGTTTTAGTGCACTTCAGACTTGAGCTAAATAAACACACAAGTCTAAGACAAAAACATCATATTTGTAGACATAAAATTGTTAATTTAATCAGCTAAAAACAGTTGTTCCAAAATACAGTCATTCACCAGCAGTTGCAAATGAGTTAATTGCAAGAAGTTGTAAAAAATATATAACATATATAATACATATACATAACACACACACACACACACACATACACATACATATATATATATATATATAATAATATATATATATATTAGGGCTGTCAAAAAATTTATCGTAATTAATCACATCCAAAATAAAAGTTTAACATAATATTTGTGTGTGTACTGTGTATATTTTATTATGAATATATAAATACAGACATGCATATACTTGATAAAATGTTGGTTTATATTTAGATATATAAAAAATATGTGTATGATACAAATTTTACATTTGAATATGATGTAACTACTTTGATGTAACTTTTTTACATATAGTTTTGGCTTCTATGAATGTGTTTATCACATATACATAATAAATATATATTGGACAGCCCTAATATATATATATATATATATATATATATA
>CAIGQQ010004837.1:19718716-19732152 GCA_903798035.1 Danio albolineatus | reverse complement strand
TATTTGCATTTTTGCGTGTTTTTGGCTGAGCACCCAGTTAAGAGTAATGTCCGTGCTTTTGTACAGTTTTTCATATTATCTGTAGAACATTAAGGTCTACAATAGGCAATGGACACTTTTCCCGCATTTAATCAAGAAATAGTACTTTAAAAAACACAAAAAGTCATAAAAACACTACAAACAACAAAAATACTTAAAATATTTTGTTTTTATTACAAACATAGTAAAACTTTGTTCAGTGGCTAATAAAACATCTGTTGGTGTCGTTACATTTAACTTTTGATTTGCAGTTCTGTTTTCAGCATTGTCCAGCATTGAGGATGGTGTTTACGTGCAGAATGATCAGTGTGTATGTGTGTGTGCTGTGCTGTGCTGTGCTGTTCAGGTGGGCTTGGCTACCTGTCGGAAGAGAGAGTTCTTCAAGCAGGTGCAGAGCTGGTTCATCAGATCTTTATTCTGGCCCTCCACCCAGTGCATCTCCACCAGCACGTCCTTCTCTTCCTCCTGCTTCACGTTCACCAGACACTTGAAGAGGAAGTGCTGCAGTGCTTCTGGGTTTGCAGGAGAATCCGCTGGGACGTCCTGCTGCTGCTCTGTGATGGAAGTTTCTTCTGAGGGTGGCTCCTGTGCTCTGGGCAGCTCTCGCAGATGTCGGCCCTGTTCTCTTCTCTTCTGCCGGCTGTGGATCCAGGTGTTCTCCACCGCTGTCAGGAAGAGGCTCAGCTCCGCTTCTCCACCAGGAACACGCTTATGAAGCACCTGCAGAACAAACTCATTAGCCACTCTTCTGCTATAGCAAGTCTACAGAAAGTCACTTTGTGACAAAAAGTGTTGGTTAATGTTAGTATCAATATATTAGTAATGTTTTTTAATCATATTTATTTTCACTTTTTTGGTGTTATTACTATTCTAATATATTTATTAACCAAATTGAAACTTTACTTTATGCTAGTCTATTTAACAATAGTATAACATTTATTATTTAATAGCAACATTACAACATAATTATTTAACAACAATAATAAAAATAGCATTTATTATTATTAGTTAATTACAGTAACTATAATAAAAAAATAATAAATAAATGTTATGTCGGCGATGTGGTGGCGCAGTGGGTAGCGCTGTCGCCTCGCAGCAAGAAGGTCGCTGGTCCGAGCCCCGGCTGGGTCAGTTGGCATTTCTGTGTGGAGTTTGCATGTTCTCCCCGTGTTCGCGTGGGTTTCCTCCGGGTGCTCCGGTTTCCTCCACAGTCCAAAGACATGTGGTACAGGTGAATTGGGTAAGCTAAATTGTCCTTAGTGTATGTGTGTGAATGAGTTTGTATGGGTGTTTCCCATTGATGGGTTACAGCTGGAAGGGCATCTGCTGCGCAAAACAAATGCTGGATAAGTTAGTGTTTCATTCAGCAGTAGTGACCCCAGATTAATCAAGGGACTAAGCCGAAAAGAAAATGAAATGTTAAGTTATATATAATAGTAATACCAATGACTTTTACAATCATGTTGTGTTTATGTTATCTAGATGTTATGTGTATAAATGTATAATTATCTATATTTAGTTAATGGAAAGTAAAAAAGTTCTTATTCTGTCATGCAATATTAATAATAATTATGTAAATGTAGTAATAGACAACAATATTAGTTTGAGAATAATTATCATTTATATGTGAATTCAATGAAAACAATCATTAATCAAATAAAAACGATTTTATGACAATATCTATATTTATGACAATATTTATTTGATCTTTGACATTCATTCATTCACTTTTCTTCGGCTTAGTCCCTTTATTCATCAGGGATAGCCACAGCGGAATTAACCGCCAACTTATCCAGCATATGTTTTACGCAGCGGATGGCCTTCCAGCAGCAACCCAGTGCTGGGAAACATTCATATCACACTCATTCACACACATACACTACAGACAATTTAGTTTATTCAACTCACCTGTACTGCATGTCTTTGGATTGTGGGGGAAACTGGAGCAGCCAGTGGAAACCCACACCAACAGAGGGAGAATATGCAAACCTCACACAGAAATGCCAAGTGACCCAGCCGGGACTCAAATCAGTGACCTTCTTGCTGTGAGGCAACAGTGCTAACCACTGACACCTATTTTTGACATTTGTATTCAAATTGATCAGGATGAATGTACGATGTGCTTATAAAATACATTCAGAGGCAAGTTTTATCAACATTGTGTTATGAGTTATAGTACAAAGGGACTAAAAAAAAAAAACAGATAACGAATGATAATAGCTAATACATTAACTCATCATTTATCAAAAAAGTAAATACATAGAAATTTGACAAGGACAGTAAGAAATAACAATAAACATAAATAAATAAATAGATGGAGGTAAATAAAAAAGGAAATAACATACCATCTATAAGTACCAATATTGGTGAGTAAATAGTCAAAGTTAAACAGTCAAAGCCTCTGGACAAGACTTTGTTATTTAATATATAAAATAAAAAACGTTATTAGTTTATTTATTATCATTTATATGTTGGGTTATATTCCCAGAGATGGGTTGCAGCTGGAAGGGCATCCGCTGAGTAAAACAAATGCTGGATAAGTTGGCAGTTCATTCCGCTGTGGCGACCCCGGATTAATAAAGGGACTAAGTTGAAAAAGAAAATGAATTAATGTTGGGTTATAATAATAAATTGAGATATAAATGGTGTATTTTTTAATATTTGACCACTATTATCATTATTTCTATACTAGGCTATATTTCATTTGTATGTATTTACACTTAATAATAATTTAAAAAAGAATACATTCAATGTTGAAAAAATAGTGTGTGGTTGTGATGGTGTGCTTTCACCTTGAGTTCAGTGAGGATGTTCTCCAGCCTGGCAGACACACTCTCTGTAGGGCTGCTGTGAGGCGTCTGAGTCTGCAGCTCTGCCACTGTGGCCTTCAGGACGGTGAATGTGAGGGGTTTACGGGCCTTCTCCAGCTTACGCTTCTTACAGGGCGGAGACTGAAGGGGACACACATTCATTCCTTAACTCCACAGTTGGCACACTCAAAACAGAATACAAAAAGGTCAAGTTTTTCATTAATAATTGTTAAAACTTTAACTACCAATGTTGATGACGGATATTTGGTACTACAAAAAGAGCAACGTGCGTTCTCAGCTCATTCAATCTCACTTAGCAAAGTGTAATATTAGTTGAAGTGTAATATTTTAATAAAAGTAGACAGTAGAGGGCAGCAAAACACTACATTCATCTGAGCCTTCAGCCCTGCAGGTGTTGTACAGCTGTTTGTCTGCTGTCTGAAGAAATGCAGTTTGAGACAAGAACAATGGCTAACGACAACCAAGCAAACCAAACCCATGTGTGATATTTTTCTAAATATCTATATTCAAAATATTGTATCAAGACCAGTATTAAAAGGCTGAAATTATAAAGCTGGAAAAAAAGAAAACAAACATAAATAAATAGTAAAACACAAAAACGTTAAAATATGTACATATAATTAATTTGAATTTAGGTGAACACTCATTTACATTTATAGACACATTCTTGCATAATAATATAATATAAAACAATACTGTTGTAATAGAAACTAATTGTCAGTGTCAGAATTATAATATGATATAATATAATATAATATAATATAGAAACTAATAATCAGAGTCAGTAATATAATATAATATAATATAGCCATAGAAACTAATAATCAGAGTCAGTAATATAATATATAATATAATATAATATAATAAATATATAATATAATATAATATAATATAATATAATATAATATAATATAATATAATATAATATAATATAATATAATATAATATAACCATAGAAACTAATAATCAGAGTCTAAGGATGTGAAGAGCTCAGCGTGGAACGAGTGATTAATGATGTAACGTAAACACTGAATCATGTCATACTGAGAAATACCACAACACACAGTGCAAACACTCAAACACACACCGCATGTCATATTTGACTTCTACGGCTCTCATCACAGCTGATTCAGGAGTGAGAGAAACAGAGTCGCTCTTTCTCCTCTGCTAACAGAGCATCTGTTGTTCAGACTGAAAAACACACATCATGACTCATCACAAGCCCAAAACACACACATACCACACCCGTTACCCACCACACACACACACACACACACACACACACTGCATGAGCACTCCTCCTGTGAAATGCAGCTTTGTACACAGATCCATTGTGTGATGGTTTTTGGTGTGGTTCACCCAAAATGAAAAGTTCTCATTTATTATTATTATTATTACTTTCACAGGTTAAATCCTAATATAAGAACGCCCGCAGCTAATCTGGCATCAATCAGGGGATCATACTCAAGACCCCAATTCTTCTGTCTGGATATACAATAACACAGACTAGACCACTGTTAACTATAGTCCTCATATTCAGATAAAGACATTAGGTAAATGTGATTTCGGGACAGTCAGCTAGTTATGGTGTCTGAAGAATCCTGCTGGTTTTGCAGTTTTTTTATCACATGCTTAACAATGGTTAACTTATGGTTTCACACAGAATCGACATCAACATCATGGGATAATAAAAGGAAAAAAACACATTTTGTTTAATCACCAATCTGACTATACAGTAATGATACTAACATTTATCTACTACTACTACTGCTACTACTATTATCTAATAATAGTGTACTTGATTTTTACAGTACAAATACTAATGCATGAGTAATATAAATATGATTATCTTAATTTTTAGAACTGTAATATGATTATGATGATTATTATTAGCATTATTATTAGTATTATTAAGAGGGTCTTGTTATTATTATTATTAATATTATTATTATTACTACTACTACAACACTATTATCTACTAATGGTGTCCTTGATTTTTACAGTACAAACACTAGTGCACGAGTAATATATACTTGATTATCTTAATTTTTAGAACTGTAATATGATTATGATGATGATTATTATTATTATTATTATTAAGAAGAAGAAGGCCTTGTTATTATTATTACTACAACTACTACTATTTATTGTATGGCTAATTAGAATAAGGTTTTCCATTCTCCTTTTTTTTAAGCCCTTCACGTCATCATGTGTACTCAAATGACTTGAATCTAATGTAATCATAGTTGATTTTGATCCATTTAAAACTAAAGGCGTTTCCCCGTGCAGTTCAGCGACATTCTCCAACACAAGAGGGCGCCATTTTCTGACTTTACCTCAAACGATCCAAACTCTGCTAGGAATAACAAAATGCCATCCCAAACCAAAATATCACCAATTTACAACAACAAAAAACTCAATTTCAGACGAACGTTAAAAAATAACCGTGTCACAACTAAACAATAAAGCGATTAATCCAAAAATATGATCAAACTACCTGCACCTTTAATCCAGACTGTCAAAAAATCCCCCCAAAAATGCGCAGCTAAGAACATCTCCACCCATTTGCGATTTAATGGACGGAAACAGACCGACACGCACATCGATCCACTCCCTCTCCTTAATTAATTTCTCTCAGTCTTAATCAGAGCGATGCACTGCTTTTATCCCTCTTCACTGTGAATTACGACCCCCTCCGCACTGTCCATTATTTATCTGCGACACATTTGCTCTAAGCAGATCCTAAACAGCTTCAGCTCTCAACACCGAGCCTCTCATGTGTCTGGAGTGGTTTCGCTCAAATAAAAAAAGGCCTTGAGATTCCAGCTGAAAGGTCATTATTCAATTATTGAAGATGAGTGGCGATGGGGGTGATCAGATCCTGACGATTGGGCTCTTCCTGTCCTGCTTTACTCTTCCCCCAGTGACGTTGACCTCTGACCCTTTCGCCTTTGTAAAATCCACAGCTTCAACAGCCTCATATACCGGGCACGCTTTCAGCACCGCAGGGGCCTTTTCAAACCACAGCTTTTTTGTCTGAGTCTTGGCTGTACCCCCTGCCTGTCCTGCAATACATTTTAGGTCTGGATTGAAGATCTGTCTGTCAGAGAGATTGATCTGGCTTCTGTGCGCTCAGCTAATGGGGCTCAGCTGGATTCACAGAGGAAGAATGGGCACAGGAAGTGGAAAACTGAGAAAACACCAAAGGGTAGAGAGTGCAGAACACAGATCAGAAGGATGCGGGATGTCATCCATAGGGGCAGAATGGTGTGATGTGGAAAATAAAGTCCAGTCTTTAAAATGTTCTCTCATGTGGAATGTCATGGAATTTGGTACATTGTTGGATGAGTAAATTAAAAGTGGTTCTGTACAACCGATCAGCTTGTGGTGTGTATAATAAATTGCAATGTCTGTGTGAATGAACGGTGGGGTTTTATATACAACACACGCACAGTGAAATGTGTGACTCTGCGTCTGTTCTAAAACACAAAATCTCAAAATTCAGTCAAACATGATTGAATAATAGTAGAAAGTAGAATATCTGAAAAGATTAAATAGATAAAAATCTATAGTATTCTAAATAATTCAAAATTTTCAGAAATTTTACTTGATTTGTGTACATGTACGTTTTATTTTCTAAAATACAATAAAGGGAATTTAGAAATTATAAATACTGAAATAAAGGGTGGCGATACGGTGGCACAGTTGGTAGTGCTGTCGCCTCACAGCAAGAAGGTCGCTGGTTCGAGCCTCGGCTGGGTCAGTTGGCATTTTTGTGTGGAGTTTGCATGATCTCCCCGTTTTCGCGTGTGTTTCCTCCGGGTGCTCCGGTTTCCCCCACAGTCCAAAGACATGCAGTACAGGTGAATTGGGTAAGCTAAATTGTCCGTAGTGTATATGTGTGAATGAGAATGTATGGATGTTTCCCAGAGACAGGTTGCGGCTGGAAGGGCATCCGCTGTGTAAAACAACTGGATGGATAAGTTGGCAGTTCATTCTGCTGTGGCGACCCCGGATTAATAAAGGGACTAAGCCGACAAGAAAAATAATGAATGAAAATAAAGGGTTTATCATTTGAATTAAAACAGAATATGAGAAATAATATTTTATTGTATATTATTGTATAATATAGTTTATTGTATAATTATCTATATTTAGTTAATTATTTGAAAGTAAAAACTTTTTTATTTTGTCATTTAATATAAAAAAATATTCTTATGTAAATATAGTAATAGACAACAATAATAGTTTGTGAGTAATTATTTTCATGTGAATTCAACGATTCGATGACATTATGCCCTTGATATTTATTTGGTTTTCGGTACATTGTTGTATTATATATAATTGATTTAAATATTATGATTCTTTTAATATGTTGTTGTTTTTGTAAATACACATGTTTTAAAATGGAGTGCACAAATAAAATGGATTTCAAAGCATGTGAAAATATTTTTGAAACTGTAAAGAAAAAAAAATTATTACATTATACAAGAAAATTTGAAACTTCTGTTATTTCCAGATTCTCTAATATATTTGTAAAATAATACTAATAAAGTTATTAGTAAAATAACTAATAATGTCTAATTGAAAATCATTTCTACATATTTGTTTTTCTTGCATTCAGAGGCAGACATGTCTGTGCAGCTCTAGAGGTCTGCTGTATGCAGGCTGCGGGTGGAGAGTCTCAGACAGATATGTAGGCCAATCTTTCTGCTCAAGTGCTTGTGAGGAAAAAGGCATCTGGGAGCAGGGGAATTCTCCAGAAAGACCATAACAAATCATTCTGCCGCCCCTCAACCCTCTCCCCCTTTACAGCTCTGTTTGCCCTCCGCAGTGCGTGACTGTGTGGCAGCGGCAGCTCGTCTGGGCAACTGTTGCCATGAAGGAGCCTTAGGAAGCAGGTCAAGTGTGTCTGATGGAATAGGCTGGAGATGCATTATTGAAAAGACTGAGTGAATATTCAGCAGGTGTTGCTTTCCCACACACAAGCACATCAAACACACTGGGCTACAGGGGTTGTGTGAGGACTAGCGGACTTAAAACTGACTCTAAAATAAAGACCTATTCACATACAACAGTTAAAAGACACAGGGCAGGTCAAAAAAAGGAGAAGGTCTAGGTATGCTTCAAATTAAATGTTTCATGGCAATGTACTGAACTTCTTAAACTTCTTATTGGACAATATTTCTAAACATTAAACATCAACTCGTATTTAACTTATCCAGTTCAAGACACTAGTTTATATGATAACAACATGTGCAAGAAACATGCTAGCAACAGGACCATTCAATCAAATATGCTAATCTTAATTAGATAATGTATGACAGCAACACGTTAACCATGCTAGCTACACCCTAAACGTGTTTGAAACACCAGGGTAATTATGCTAACAATATATTAACCTTGTTATAAAATAAAATGCTAGAAAAATGTTTATTGTTTTAATAAACATGATAACAACATGTTAATATATATTAACAATGTACTGTTAATCATGTTAGAACCAATCATTTAGCAATGAGCTAAAACATGCATCAACGTGTTGAACCGTACTACCAATAGTTAAGTGTTCTACAACATTATCTGATTGTTAGTAATCCATTAACATGTTAGCATGCAAATAGCATTCTAAAATATGTTAATTATGTGCTATACACACACACACACACACACACACACACACAGACATGTAAGTACGTACATACATCTATCTATCTATCTATCTATCTATCTATCTATCTATCTATCTATCTATCTATCTATCTATCTATCTATCTATCTATATTTATATATTTATTTATTCACAAACAGTACTATATATAATGCTATAGAATATTAACAAACACGCAAGCTAAATGTTAAAACATGCTAAAAGTGTGCTAGCAATGTGCTAAAACAAGCAGTAAACATGTTAATAACATATTTTAGAAAATTGCTAACTATTGGTAGTATGTTTTTAACATTATATTAACATGTTACTAATCCATGAACATAACTAACATAACATAGCTAACAGCATTCTAAAATGTGTTAAATACATGTTAGCAACAAACCAGTACTAAATCATGATAGCAATGTGCTAAAACATGCTAGAAACAAGCTAGAAACATGTTAAAAAATTGTACTTTAAATAATGCAAAATATATTAACATAAACATACAAGCTAAATCTTAAAACATGCTAACAGTGTGCTAAATCATGCTAGCAACCTAGTAAAATATAAGTTTCTTTTCTTACTATTCATGCTAGCGCTTTCTCAAGAAATACAGCAAGCATGTATAAACTATTAATAAAGCCCTGCACATTCAGTGCGAGTGTGAACTGTACTGCAGGAAATGATCAACACTTACAGGTACAGGTACGTCATCATAGAAACTCCAGGCGAGGGCCCAGCGCATGGTCCGACCTTGACAGAACTCGGTGTGTGTTACTTTAGGAACCTGTAAAACAACAAATGATAATGAGGATTCAGACTCAAAGCAAGCAGCGTCTTAGAAAACAGTCAAAAAGGGGTCATACTAGGATTATAGAAATACAACGGTATCAATAAAAGACGAAACAATCTTTATAAAACAATCACTTTCAGTAACATAATGTGACTAAAATGCAAAATAATTGTATAATTTCTTTCTGCCCGGACACAATGTCCTTTTTGTGCTTTCTGCCCGGACATAATGACTAAAAAAGGATTAAATAAAATGGAAAGATGTATTAGTATAATTTATTTACAGCAATCGTAATGCAGTACAACAAACACCTCAAATAGAGTCTATGTTTTAAAATTAGGATGCACATATTGATTGGACGCATCAATCATCCATTACTAGACTGTTTTAACTGTATTAACTCTATTAATCGGTATAAGTGTGGACAAAATCTACGACAGTCATCATTTTTGGCTCATAAAAATTATATATCCAAATCAAATATGACCCTAAAGCATGAAAGAACAAAGCTGCATCAAACCTACATTGAATTGATGGTTAAAATCCCCTCTATGTCGGATATCTCTCTCCCTCTGCGTGTGTGTGTGTGTGTGTGTGTGTGTGTGTGTGTGTGTGTGGAAACAACGACCAACAACAGACCTACCCAGAATTCCTAAACATCCTCAGCCCTGTCATTCACACAGCAGGGAATGTGTTTTAACACACATATATGTAGGTGTTGGGGGGTGAACTGTAGGGTGAAATCAAATCCCACTGCTCTTCAGTAAAAAAACACCACCCTGAGTCTGACCTCAGCAGGCAGAGGGCGTTCAAACAGCAGATAAAAGAACAGAAAAAGGAGATGGAAAAGGAGAAAAAGCAGCTCATTTGCATATTAATTAGAGCCAGGGTTTCGAGAGGACACCGGCCAGGAGGACAATGACTGTAACGAGGGCTGACAGGACGACGACGCCTTCAGATGAACCAAAGCACACTGACTGACACCAGACTAATAACCTGTGAGCACAGCGAATGTCTTTCATTCACAGATATCACAGCGTTCTGACTGTACGGACACAGCCTGAGCTAATGGAGAGCGCCTGCTAATGACGCCTAATCAACAACAAATGAAATCTAGCCCATTAGCGCTCCCTGTCGTGGGGCAGTTTTATGCTACGCTAGTGAAGCTCATTAAGATCTATTAACCCGCAGTCACGGGGATACACCCACTCATTTATCTAGAAAGATCCAAAAGGAGAAACAGGGATGCCTGATATATTGGTGTTACACAAATTAGTGTTTTATTTATCAGATATTTCATGTGTACTAACTTCTTTTATTGTTACAAGTAGATTATCTTTGCTACTGTCTAATTGTCACTTAAAGATAAAAGTATTTTATGCATATGAAGATATTAATCTCAAGTTTTAATAATGTAATTAATAATAGTTTTTATTTTTATTTAGCAAATATCAAAATGGTCAATATACTACCTGACTCTTATCACCTATCCAAGTTTTAGAAACAACAAATAATAACTTGACTTTAATAATAATTTTCTAGTTGATCATTTGGTATCAGAAGTGGCTTTTATGAAAGGCCACTAGATTACACTTATTTTACCAAAATATAATATGATCATGCCCTGATTTTTAATTATTTAACTAGGAGAGTAAGCTCTGACTTTGCTTAGACAAAAGTCTGGTCACTTGTCTCAGAAATAATGTACAGTATAGAATATAAAGTCATGGTGCAGTGAAAAAAGAATGAATATTGTGTATGACTCCCATGAGCTTGGAGGACTGCATCCATACATCTCTGCAATGACTCAAATAACTTAATAATGAAGTCACCTGGAATGGCAAAGTTCTTGCAGGACTCCCAGAGATCAGAGATTCAAGATTCTTTGGATTTATCTTCAATGCCTCCTCCTTCATCTTACCCCTGACATGCTCAATGATGTTCGTGTCTGGGAACTGGGCTGGTCAACCCTGGAGAACCTTGACCTTCTTTGCTTTCAGGAACTTTGATGTGGAGGCTGAAGTATGAGAAGGAGCGCTATCCTGCTGAAGAATTTACCCTCTACTGTGGTTTGTAATGTAATGGGCAGCACAAATGTCTTGAAACGTCAGGCTGTTGATGTTGCCATTTACGCTGCAGATCTCTCGCACGCTCCATACTGAATGTAACGCCAAACCATGATTTTTCCTTCACCAAACTTGACCGACTTTAGTGAGAATCTTGGGTCCATGCGGGTTCCAGCAGGTCTTCTGCAGTATTTGTGATGATTGGGATGCAGTTCAACAGATGATTCACCAGAAAAATCTACCTTCTGCCACTTTTCCAAATGATCAACTGAGAGTCCAGTTATTGCTCTTACAACAGGGATCGACAACAAGACATTTGTCAGGTAGTGTACTTGTATACTATTTGCAATGTTGTGATAAATTATACATTTATTTGTGACATTTAAAAAGTATTTTTCATTTCATTCATTTATTTTTTCACAAAAACAGTATAGCATTTTACCATCGACCTTTCCATTATAAGACATAACAGTTAATTTAAATTTCAGTCCATTCATAAATGACTGAATTTAGGTTTTATTTGTTTATTAGCAGACAATAGTAAAGAATTTTAATATTAGCCATACATGCATTTAACGGTTATTTCAGACAATATTTTTAAAAAATCCAATTATAAATAATATTATGGTGGTGTAAGGACGCCACGGTGGCGTAGTGGTTAGCACGTTCGCCTCACAGCAAGAAGGTCGCTGGTTCGAGCCAGTTGGCATTTCTGTGTTGAGTTTGCATGTTCTCCCCGTGGTCGTGTGGGTTTCCTGCGGGTGCTCCGGTTTCCCCCACAAGTCCAAAGACATGTGGTACAGGTGAATAGGGTAAGCTTAATTGGCCGCAGTTTATGAGTGTGAATGAGTGTGTATGGATGTTTCCCAGAGATGGGTTGCAGCTGGAAGGGCATCCGCTGCATAAAACTGGATATGCTGGATAAGTTGGCGGTTCATTCTGCTGTGGCGACCCCGGATTAATAAAGGGACTAAGCCGAAAAGACAATGAATGAATGAATGAATAATGGTGGTGTTAAAAACTATACCATTTATAATATTTATTTTAATAACAGTCATGTTATAAATATTGAAAAGGTGGCATTTAAGAACTATTAAAACAAACATGGACGGAATTTGTATGTTGACTATTTATATTTATCAGACATAATTTTAATATCAGCCAAATTATAAATAATATACTCATGGCATTTAAAACTGATGAAGATGTTTTGTTATAGCCTATTACTTAAAAACAAAACAAAAAGAAAAGAAAAAAGTGGTCTAGTCATTTAAAAAAAACTCACTCCTTGTTTTCGCAGCTCATCTTTCAAAGGAGCCAGGCTACACTTCTTTCCCAGCATGCAACTGTACCACCTGTAAACAGAAGAAAAGGGTCTGTGAAAGCATCAGTCTGGACAGCTGATCCACAAGAGCACATCAAACACACTGCAGGATGTGAATAAGGCCTCGCTCTGTGGGAACGGTCAGCTGGGCTACTCTTCATATTTTTAAAATATGAAGCTGGATGTTTAATTAAAAACCCTACCTTGACAGAGAGCTTTGAAGTTGCACGTGAGATAAAAATCAATGGATTTGCAGCTTTATAAAAAAAGATGAGGCTTCGTCCGTCAGAGAGTGGGAGGAAAACACAGTCTATGCATAATTGATTGGTGCTCAACTCTTCATTTTCTAGTTCTTCAGCTTTCCAAATTGAGAGAGTCTTCCATTTAATCACTGAAGTATTTCTTAAAAGGTCAACGCCAGGCAATAACAACCCATTTAATGTTGGTAATGGGACATATTTAGGAGTCAAACAGGATATTTAATGATTAAATGTAGGGCAAGTCTTGATTTTATCTACTGGGAATGAAACAAATTGTGGGTGTTGCACATAAGAGCCAGACTTAAGCAAACGTGTTCGTTACGGCAGACAGACGGCACACATTTTTAATGAGGATTTTTAAGCAGGAATCGGTGGCTGAAGGTCAAGTTGACTTTCAAGAGCTTTGTGACGTATCCTGGTGGTAACATTTCTTCAAATCTATCCTGTCCTTAAATTGCAATTAATTGGCA
>CAIGQQ010004837.1:19661126-19718316 GCA_903798035.1 Danio albolineatus | reverse complement strand
ATATATATATATATATATATATACACGTGTGTGTGTGTGTGTGTGTGTGTGTGTGTGTATATATATAAATATATATATACTCATATATACATACACACATATAAATACACACATATACATACATATATATATATTTAAACAGCATTCAAATAAAAAGTTTACTCAGTTTATTTTAATCATTTAGTCTCTGCTTTAATATGAGACTAAATCGATTCTGATTTGTATTTAACATGATCTTGTGAAGGAAAACTGCTTGAGGCTAAACTGTAAAAAAAATATATATATATAAAAACAAAATAACTGGGGGAATCAAAGGGGAAATCTACCATAAGAACAAGGGCGAGTAGCTGAACACACATTGCACCATATATGGAGCCTTGGGGGCCTGACAATCATTTCATTTTGTCAAATGAAATATTAAAGAGGCCCTAATATCCACACATGCTCTGTGAAGTGGAGTGGAGGGAGGCTGCGTGGCACATGGTGCGATGGGCTAATAACGGGGTACTCCAGCATCTATCAACACTTGAAAAGGGCTGTTTATTATGCTTTCTCTTCAGTTGTCAGACCCTAAGGAGGAAGTAGTAACAATTACACTCTCAATGGCACAGATTGTCTGGCATGAGGAAAAAAAATCAGAGTTGTATTTAGGCGGTAAGTGAGACAGGAGGAGCTGCAGGAAGACTGGCAGTAATTACAGATGGAGGGGCTGGAGAGGAAGAGGCAGCTCAGAGGGCCAATCAGAGCGCCTGGCTGGATCTACGGACACCTGCCGACACACACACGCACAAACACACGCACACGCGCACACACACACTGCTTTTACTACAGCAGGCCTGCATAGTCTGAACCCTTGAGAGAGGAAGCTTGAAGCACAGTGAGATGGAAGAGCGCCCAGATTAACTCGTGGACACCCATTAATATGCATCAAAACTAGAAGATTGTACTGTTTTTCCCAGAAAATATGTTGCATCTGACTAGTTAAACCAGTTCAAAATTGCACTGATGAGAAAAAAAAAAAACATTTGACTTATTACGTTTTATGAGTGTGATTTTGGCTGATTTATGCCGATCATGAAAAAATAAATTCGACATTAAAACCACCAGTAGGTGGCAGCAAGTCCCTGTTTAATGAAGTGATTCGCTGAAGCGTTTATCCAAACGATTCACTCAAACCAGCTGATTGATTCATTTAGAAACAAAGCACGTAGCTGGTTGAGTTTTTCCACAGTTTTTAATTTTACACTGAACACATTTTCCACTCTAATGCTCTACATTTCCATCATTTTTTTTTTTATTTAAATGTGCTTGGCAGATGTGTGTGACCATTACAGTCACGTATTTGGCAGCACCTAGCACACAAGTGCATTGCTTTTAAGAAGCCATGTCAAGTTCAAAGTATTTCAACTTTTACATGCACACTGCGTCACTCATCAATGTCAGTTCCAAAGGAGTGGACCAATCAGAAGAACTCCGATGCCAGGCAAGTGTTGCAAGCTACTGTTTACAATAGCAAGTTGGCATGACAACTGTTTCATTTGAACATGACAAAGGAGGCTCAAACAATCCTGAGCACTGTCTCATATTTATAGATGCATCGATGTGTTCTGTGTGAATGGTCTCTTAGAAAGGACATACTGTGTTGAGCATGTACTTAATTTGATGTGCTGTATGAACGTGTGAAGGATGAATCAAACTCAGATATACTATATTTCACGATATTATTACTGTCACATGACAAACCAAAATCTGTTGTGTGGCTCTTTTGGGGTTTCCTCATGGGACAGTAAAACACCCACAGAACGCAAACTTCAGAATGTAGAGAAGCTCAGTGGTCACTAATGGCCCGTTTCCACTGAGTGGTACAGTATGGTATGGTACGGGTCGGTACGGGTCACCTTTATCAGGCTTGCGTTTCCACTGCAAAAGGGTACTCTTTTGGTGGGCGTGGTGTACGACAGAAAGTTTGTCGACGTCATTTTCACTGGAGGAAATGTCTACAGTAAAGCTTTATGGGTCGTTCAAAAATCATACGAGAAGCACTTCTCACAAAACAGATGCTTTATTATACACATAAACACTGGTGTAAAAAGGTCATTACTGACTGAACATGATCTGATTATAACTGCAGCTCAATGATGCAAAATAGCCTACGGTCCGCGATTATATAAAATAAATAAATAAATGCAGCATATATGAACACATACAGCACCACACAGTCTCCGATGTTACCAAATTACAGAAAAACTAGACACAGCAGACATTTATGCCTTATTTAGGTTCAAAAACAATACGAAATAGAGCCCCGTCTGTGCAAACCTCTCATCTGTGTCTTTAATCTTCACCAGTACATGTAGCCTCTCCGTCATTATTATCTCGTTAGAGAGTAACTCCGTCATTCCCAGTTTATAATAGTCCAGGTTAAGAACTTTGTTATTTCAAACATTGACGCGCACGCGAGCACAAGACACAAGCGAAACCTCACACGCTCGCGCTTATGGGCTCGTAACCCATAAGAATCTGCTCTTCTCTTGGCTTTGTGGCTGTTCAAGACGACGACAAGGTTTGTTTAAGCTCAGGTCAACCATGGCTCGTTATTATATGCTCATATTATTTCGGAGCATTGTCTCTCAGCTGTGTATTAAACATGGCGGGTCCTTTGTTTTCATTCTGCTTGTTGCGTGAGCAAATGACGTTTCTCTGTAAGCCAATGGCGTTCAGCTGTGCGTCTAGCTCCGCCTTACGGCTCGCTTTGGTACGCTTGGGACCCTTTGCAAAGGGTGACTAAAAAGTGGTATGGTACGGTTCGGTTCGGTACGCTTTTAGACAGTGGAAACGGCCTTAAAAGCGTACCGAACCGTACCGTACCACTCAGTGGAAACGGGCCATAAACTGCAATGTTTTGACACCACTTCAATGCTTTACTCAAATACATTAAAAAAATCTGAAGTTAAATTAAAACTTTGTACTTTTGCTGAAGTGATATTTTATTAGCGTCTCTGTACTTTTACTTAAAAAGTAACTGAAAAAACCTAATTGTATTCATGAAAACACGATTTAAAACTACATCTGATATCTAATCCAGTAAACAAAAAAAGATACTGTTAACTGAGCAACTGAGTGCTCACAAACGCACAGTGCTGCGGTTCTCTTGTGGTTGAGCTCGTGTCATGGTTAAGCAGACCTCATGTGGTCTTCTTCACTCCAGCGCTCCTCTGACAGTCCTGGCACACAGGAGCTCTCCGTCTGCCTCAGTCACACACGCACAGCTGCTCCCGTCGGGCACACCGGATACTACGCCGGGTCATTATTTACTTTGCCTGTCAATTAATTACGCAAACTCTGTATGACAGATCCATCCCAGCACCCATCTGCCCTGCCCCTTTTTGGCTCTCTGAGTGTAAGACAGCTCCTCTGCAGATCAGGACATGTGCGCTTGTTTACTACCTGCTCATTTCACTGCTCACAAGTCCTCCTGTCCTTGAATCTGCGCCAAACTGATATATCAGTCTCTGTTTGGCCACATTAACAGACTTGGAAACACCTGATAAGTAAAAACATTTTATGTAAACTCCATATTTAACCGAATTCCAGTCAGTGAAAAATCGCATACCTCTATACTATGTAGTACGCTGAAAAGCATATGCAAGCAGATTAGTTTGTCTGAGTTCACAGTATTAAAAAAAAAAAAAAGTATGTGAGGAGTATCCAGATGACCTACTACTTCTGGTAAGATTCTGCACATCCAATAGACCATATGCTATGCCATTATGCCACGCAAGAGAATTCATGAATGGGAGTGAAGCATCGCAATTGACGAGGGTGGGTCACGTGACAGAGACAACTGGCGAATGTAGAATGTATGAGTTCCGTTCATACTACTGACATTCATACTATATAGAACGTTCTTTTCTAACGGTCACGTAGTAAATTCAAATTCATACAGTGTGTGATACCTACTCGAGTAGTAGGCAATTTCGGACGGAGCCATTGTTTTATAATATATTATGCAACAAACATCCAGAAAAACCACAAGCTTCACGTTAAAACTACATGGGAAACACTGAAATGAAAGTGAAAAAAAAAAAAACCAGCACCTATAAAAATCCCTATAAAACGAACATTTAAAAATAATTCCATGTGCTATATATATTTATTTATATAACTATAAATTATTAAAGCAAATATTAACATTATATTATTACTTATCTTTCAGTAATAACATGAAAAACATACAACTACTCTGTGTTGGACTATGCACATTTATTTCTAATAAAATAAAATAAAACAAAATAAAATAAAATAAATTTAAATAAAATGTATTTTTTTTGCAGAAATAATAATAATAATAATAATTCCTTACATTTATATAGCGCTTTTCTAGACACTCAAAGCGCTTACACATTTTTGGGGAGATCTCCTCATCCACCACCAGTGTGCAGCCTCCACCTGGATGACACGACGGCAGCCATATTGCACCAGACCGCACACCACACACCAGCTCATTGGTGGAGAGGAGACAGAATGATTAAACCAATTATGATATGGGGATGGTTAGGAGGCCATGATGGACAGAGGCCAATGGGCAGATCTGGCCAGGGTGCCGGGGTTAAACCCCTACTCTTTTTCGAAGAACATCTTGGGATTTTTAATGACCACAGAGAGTCAGTACCTCGGTTTAACGTCTCATCCAAAAGACGGCACTCACTGAGCAGTATAGAGTCCCCTTCACTATACTGGGGCATTAGGACCCACAGAGACCGCAGGTTGAGTGCCCCCTGTTGGCCTCACTAACACCACTTCCGGCAGCAACCGAGCTTTCCCATGTTGTCTCCCATCCAGGTACTGACCGGGCGCAGCCCTGCTTAGCTTCAGTGAGCAACCATGTGAGAGTTGCAGAGCTAGCTGCCGGAAATGTTTCATGTAACCATTTACTATTTCAATTGCATTCATACTTTAAACATTTATTTTATATCATGGAAGTAAATATCAGAATTAATATTATAAATATAAACATAAATATATTCCTTCAAGTATTAAATTACTTGTAATATAATTAGAACGTAATAAGTATTATATTACTTATTGTACTTGTTGCCTATGAAAACATGAAAATATTTTTAAAAACAAAATTATATGTACATATTCCTCAACTTATAATATAATAAAGTTCATAATTCCATAACATATGATGCATTTGCAAAAACAATTACTACAATTAATATCTTAAATTACGACCAGTGTTCTGTCGATTTGTCATACCTTGTCAGATTGTCCTACTTGCCATTCAAAAAGTAGGTAGCACATTTTGATGACACAATATGCTACCAATCAGATTTTGCTACCAGTGTAAATTTTAATGTGGAGTATTGTGATATGAGGCTGTAATATCGCCCAAACCTACCCAATTCCTAACCCCAACCTCTAAACCATTCAAATACTGTATTGGTAGCATAATTTAACAGGTAGGATAAAATGTCAGGACACTAGTAACCAAACTAAACATCCAGGCGGCTCATGTGTTTCCTTGCAAAACTGAAAAAACAGTTTCAAGGCACAATATCACTGAATTTTGGGTGCTCTTATATGTAATTGTGTGTATTTATCAGTTATATGTACTTGACCTGAGCCTCTTCTTCAGCTGCAGACTGTCATGGATGATCCGTTTGACGAATTCCAGCTCTCCACCCTCTGCCATGATCTCAGTAACGCCCCCAGTGTTGACGGAGCTGGGTGGAGGTCTGCGCGAGTTCCTCGAGTTCACCCCCTGACAGAGCAAACACAACAAACGCATCACAGCTATTGTCATGCTCACAAAAGCACAGACGAGGCTGGAAAACTGCCTGAGGGTTCAAAGACTGCAGCCGAATCTACCTTTGCTTCTAACTGGTTGGCGAAGAATGGAGGATTGCACATGCAAAAATCATACACAATGGACTCTTCCTTCAGCGCATCCATCAGGAGAGTCTTCTGGGGAACTTTCACCACTGAAAAACGCACACATTTCTGTGCTTCAGTGGGTTAAATGACATAGAAAATGTCAAGCTCTCTTTCTCTATCGCACGTACCTTTAATGAGCTCTGCCAGGTGGTTTTGTTCAACGTTTTTCTTTGCATAATTAAAGCAGATGTCATCCACTTCTGTGGCCAGGAAGAACCAGCCATTCATTGTGGCTCCCAGAAGGGGGTAAATACAGGAAGCTCCGGTACCTGCACACAGATGAAAACATGTCACATTACAGGCTTAAATACTGGTGAAATGTGATCTGGCTTTACAAAAATGGATTATCCAAGATGAACAGAATAAATTAAAAGTTTCTAGTTAACAGAGATGAGAATTTATCTTGAAATTTAACTGTATATAATGATTTGATGAACGTGCCAGTCAAGGATTAGTTTGAACATAGAATTATTTTATTAAAACAACAATCTGTATGTGTATAGATGCAACTCCAATGCGAAAATAACTTTAGAGCATTTTAAACCCTTTTTAAAAAATATTTTAAGAGTCCCATAAAAATTAAAATACAACTTTTTAGTTGTTAGTATCAGTATTGTTAGTTTTTAAGATATCTATGAAGCTAGTGTGCTCCAAAACAGTGACAAAACTCGCGTTTAGTAGATATAAACATGTAAAGCTTGCATTTTGTCACTTCCGCCTGAATGGATCAACTTCAGTTTCTCATCAAATCTTGACCAATCAAATGCTCTCTAGTACCTGTCATGCCCCGCCCCCTTCAAGATGCTTCTCGCTTTTCATTTCATTTTCATTTGATGAGCTTGAGCTCAACCACTCTTACTGGCAGAGTAATTATAAAACAAAAATGCTATTGGCCGTTTTTTTTAAAGGGGAGGAGCTACATTATGTCCCATCCGTGTTTCGAATGAGATTACGACAAATATCGAATTAAAATGCATATTTCAAAGCAGTTCAAGGACACCCTGAAATACAAATATATACAAAAAAACCCAACCTAAATTTCAAACCAAACCAAAATAAATACAAAATATAATAAACAAACAAACAAAAAACTTGGGGAAATAGTGTCTCCAGATAAAAAGTTTTCAAAACATACTGAAATATTATATATATGATAAAAATCTAAATGTATGAATGCAATTATTCATTCATTAATTTTTTTTTTAGCTTAGTCCCTTTATTAATCAGGGGTCGCCACAGCAGAATGAACCGCCAACTTATCCAGCGCATGTTTTAAAAAAATCACACAAAAAAATAAAAAACAAACATGTACTTAAAAAAAAGGAGAGAGAGAGAGAGAAAAAAATGTATACAAATATAAATGTACTACCAACGTTGGGACTCTCAAGCAAGTATTAGTATGATAATGTGAAGTGCAAGCGACTGGCTGACAGTGTGACGTATGACCGTAATGCAGTTAGACTGAGGCAGGACAGCTATGGCCATCCATTATCCAGTCAGCCAGTCCTAAAATGGACTGAAATTACCACAGAAATAAACACAGATGATCCCCATAAGGTCTGAATAAAAGAGATTTCCAGCTATTCATCATGTGTGCGACACTAAGAGCGCTAATCTCATCCCAGAGCTGGCAAAGGTCCTCAATCTGCAATCTAACCCAATCAACAGAGCCAAAACTACATCACTCACACAATCTGACACAAACGGCCAGAGACATGAACGTGGACGGACAACACCAATGCTTTAAAGAAGCTAAAGGCATGACCTTGTCCATTTTTCCACTCACACAATTTTCTAATCTGCCAATCACATGACAGCAACTCAATGAATTTCAACATGTAGAAAGACCAGAAGTTCAAAAACAAGCCTCAGAATGAAGGAGAATTGTGAATTAAGTGACTCTGAACATGGTTGCTGATCCCAGGACTGCTCTGAGATTTTCAGAAACTGCTGATGTGCTGGGATTTTCTTACTCTAGGGTTATAGAGAATTGGCTAATAAAGAGAAATTATCCAGTTTCAGTTCTGTGGGAAAATTCTAGATGCCAGATGTCCAGACTGGTTTTGTAAAGCATTATCTGACAATGTGCTTTATTCACAGAATACGGTAGACACACTGTGTTATAATTAGAAAGTTTACACTGTGATGTTACGGATCAATTTACAGCCTCGCAATCTACAGTTCACACAGACTCCCTAAAACTGGACTGTATAAAGCAAGGTATTCTGGTAAGAATGTCCTTGGACCTCATGTAATTTAAAATAAAATGTGTTTTTTTCCAATTAGACTCAACGGAAGAGATTTCAGAGATCATTATGGAGTGATGAGTGATTAACATTTCAACATTTTACCATGTGCTTGCATGTTTATATGCAGAAGCTCTTCTGGTATTGATTTTAGAACCAGAAAAAAAAAACCTCTAACTTTTAGCACCAACTGAGAATCAGCACAAACAAACACCACAATAAACACCACAAACATAACCAAAAAGCCAGCAACTGCAGCTGCATGATATTGGAAAAAAACCCTGACATTGTATTGCGTTTTCTTTTACTCCAATATATATTGCAATATGAATACAAATTCCCCAAATGATTCTTTATTTGTAAAAAATTAATAATTTTTGATTGGCTGTGATGGTTTTGTAGGGGAGTGTATTTGCATAAAATATAATTTAAAAAATGACAAGCAAAGTTTAATACCACAGAGCAAAGATGCAAATGAAATAAACAATGATTTATGATTTTCTGGGGAGTCTAACATTATTCAGGAACAGAAATTAAGTCAAATGCAAAATAACACTATCATTTACATTGTGTAAATATTTATATACTGTACACTGTATACTGTAAACTTCAAAGGTTTAATCCATTGCGGTCAAATGTCTTACATTTGCTTGAAATATCTACACAGTCACAGGCCTTAAAAACAAATGCAAATAATAAGCTTTCACACCAAGATTAAAATATGAAATGACTCCACTATGTTCTGGACTGTATTGTCTGGTCAACTATAATCCCAACTCTACTTTGTAGACTCTGTGATGTGACAATTGCATATTCGCACATTGCGATATCGATGCCAAAACGATAAATTGTGCAGCCCTACCAACAACCCATTTATGACTACAGTGAACCCATCTTGTGAAGGTTATGATAATGTGCCATTTTACAAAGCTCAAATCCTCTCAAACTGGTCTCTTTTCATGACAATAATTTCATTATACTCAACCAGTCACCAGATCTCAATCTAATATAGCACCTAAGGGATGTGGAGGACCAGGAATCTGCAGCAACTGCATGATACTCTCAAGACTACTGTAACATTGATCATCCTAACCATAATGTACATGTAAACAGAAGCATTTAGAGAGAGACAGGACAGAGATGCATGCTGAGGATGAATGTGATGTGATGAAGGTTGAGTTCTAATCCTGAGGATCTGGAGGCATGTGACTGCCAGCTTTGGCTTGCTTTTCACCAGCATGTATGAACCAACAGAAAGCCCTGCCAAACACCCTGCCACCAGCCTGAGGAACCACAAACAGCTTTAACAGGATAACAGCCGTGAGTCTGAGTTGGCATACCGATGTCGATGCCCCTCTGCGGGTTTCCCTGCCCCCCGATCAGGTCCTCCACCCAGTGGATGTAGTTGAGCCGGAGTGGGACGGTGGGGATGAGCCGTTCCAAGGGGATCTCGATGGTTAGGCCAAAATCCTCTTTCAGCAGGGTGCATGTGAGGGCCCGGACAGCCTCTGGGTCTTTAAAGTTGAGCCTATGGGAGGAAGGAGGATTAGTAGGGGGTAACGGATAGAAATGTATAAAAGCGTTTTGCTGAAAGACATCTTTAAAAACTCACCACATACTCAATTAATCTAAATTCATCAGTGCTAATCATAAAAATGATTCATAAAACTATTGAAGCACCAGCTGCTGGAGGTTAGCAAAAATCAATTTAAGAACACAAGCAAGTAATCCAAGCAAGAACACAACCTGCATGTTGAAAAAAACTGGGAAAAGAACAATGAAGTTCTAAAATAGCATACAAGTTTTTGTTTCTCAAAATAAGACAGAAAGTAGGGCTGTGCAATTAATCGCAATCGCAAAAAAAAAATCGTGATTTAAGCACATGCAATTTTAAATCGCATAAGGCTGCAATTTTATAAATTAAGTTATTTAGATTTTTGTTTATGTTCTTGTGCACATGATTTTAATTTGTTAACCAATCAGAGCTGACGCAGCACACCGGCCAATTACAGCTAAGCTGAGCGGGAGAAAGATGTTAGCCAATCAGAGCTCACTCCGCGCACGACGAAGTTGAGCGGGAGAACCAAATAGGTGCTTTTGATTTACGCTAGTTTTTATTTATTGTTATGACTGGAATTGAGGTTAGTTCATCTTTTATTTTTATAAATAATTTATTACAGTTTTACAGTATGTGTTTAACTAGAGTTGAAGTTAGTTTATCTTAATTAATTTTATGTTGTCTGTTTTAAAGACAATTTTACAATATGCACTATATGTTTTGTTACTATGCACTTATACATTTAGAATGTGTGTATGTAGCTTGTTTGAAAAAGCAAAAAACAGTTGTTAAAAATCGCAAATAAAACTGCAATCACAATATTCTTTCAGAAAATAACAATATGATTATTTTGTCCATATTGCACAGCCCTAACACAAAGTTTTTAAAAATGTATATATACGCATGAGAGTATCACAACATGCACATCTCAAAATAGTAAAAAAAAAGAAAAAGTAAACATGTCAATAGTTTTGCATTGACGAACAAGTATTTCAATTGCATAACATAAAAATTTGAGAAAGAAAATATGTGATAAAATACTCATTTTAATCTCAAATGACTTTACTCAAGCATAAATACATTTTTATATATAAAACAACATTTATAACTACAACAGTTTAAAGTGTTAGCTGTTTGGACTTAAAAGCTGTTTGTGTCCGAGAAAATATGACATGTTTGAGCAAAACACAGCATTTTGTGAACCAGTAGCTAAAAATAAGTAAGAAATAGAATTTCCAAGATGATTTCATACAGCAAATGTGCTGTAGGGTGGTGTAATCATCAAATAAAAATAGTTCCTTTCTCTCAAAATCCTCAATGCACATATTGAAGTATTCAGGCTCAGAGGCAAAAATGTCACATGTCTGTGCTTATCAAAGCGGGGAGGTTGGTTGAGACAGGTGTAATTAAGGGTGCTTTCGTACGTTCACACCTCTATAGAAGTAATTAAACGCTCCATGCTGCAGACCATGTCTGACACCTCAGAAGGGAAGCAAGATGTGCATGTGAGCCATACGACGGCTGTGATGCGGTGGAACAGAGCCATGCTGTGTGAAATGCTATTTTGCCGAGGTTGTAGAACCACCTGCACCCCAGCCTAATCATAAGAGCTCTCCATCACAAAAGAACTGTGTGACATTAAGGAGAGATGGTGCTCTATAAGTAAAGAGATGTAAGCAGAAAGAGAGTGATTCTGTCTAAAACAACCCAAAGATTGGGAAATTACATTTGAGGTGTTAAGTAAAAATAAAGTACTTTAATAAAGTAGCATAGTGTAGTTTTTGTTAAGAATTATTTTCTTACCAGTTGGCCTTTATTCTGCGAGAACAACCAGCTGGATGTACATTATCCCTTACTAATATAATCAACATACAACATACGTGTGGTATTATAATGCATGAATAACATGACATCTAAATGTCTAAAACTACCAGATAAAGTGTAATAAAAAACAATAAAAGTTAAAAAGTTTATCCAAAAATGTATTTAACCTTTGTGAAATTAACATTTTAGAAAACGATATAAACTATTATTGTGTAAATGTTTGGCGTCAGTAATATTTTTTTTATGATCAGACACACCAAGACAGCATTTATTTGATCAAATATTCAGTAAAACATAACAGTAACACTGGAATACAAAACAATGGTTTTGATAAAATGCAATGTACTCATGTCATGGCTGAATTTTGAGCATCAAGAGCCATATCTGTACTGAATAAATTTATTATCTTTAAAAGTTATGTTTGAACTATAGAACATAAAACAAATTGTTTGCTGAAAATGTTATTTACTAAAATATACCACAGCAAATTATTAGCAGTAAACGAGTAGAAACAGAAGCATTTTACATGTCGTCTTAAACTTTGTGATCCACTGAACAGGCTTAAGCCGCAAGAAGGCAATCAGCATTCAGATAAAATAAGGCTGTGATACACGTCGAGTGAAATCAAAGAACAATCTGGTGTGACAAAAAGTGTAAAACAATAATCAGGCCAAAACAAATTTCATTTTGAATTTACTTTGTTTAAACTGCAACCCTGCTTCATTAATAGCAATCTCAATCATGCAAGTATTATCTACACATCTCAATCTACAGTCATGAGTTTGCTTCCAGTAAATTACTAAAGAATAAAAAATAAATAAAAACACAAATGATGTCTTTGGTCAGCCACCAAATCATCTCTCTCTTTTTTCCAATGCCACTTGAAAGCAAAACACCAAAGAGGAAACATTTGTCTTGTAAAAAATCCAATAGATCTCTATCTTCATAATTTATTAACGCATTAGCCCTAATTAATCCAGTACATCAATCCAGACTATTAATCTTAAAAACGTGACCTTGGAAATTAAAAATGAATGTGAACGTCATTTAGGGTTTCCATGGATTTCAAGATTACCTACAATCATAAAACCATCACCATTTTATTGAGAAACAAACCCAGAGCTCACAGAAGAACCAAAAATACACACTCAAAAAAAGAGATGTTTGCTGTTTGTTCGACCTACTTATTTAAAATGAGCTGAAACGACACTATTGTTATATTTTTAGGGTGGACAACTCAATTGTTTTATGTTCAATCCACTTAAATTTGTAAAAACGAATAGGTTAGCTTAACTCCTTCATACAGTCCCAACACAAATCGATTGCGTGGAACCCAGCATTTTGTACAGTGAATATTAACATAATGGAGATCCAGCAGTTTATATGGAGAGTTCATATGTGCCTGAAGCTGACCGTGCACCCATCAGGTCACAATCATTGTGCGAAGGACGAGTCTGCTGATCTATTTTTAGCCTCCATTTGAATCACGGATGAAAAGCGAGTGCCGCAGCCCAGCCACAGTCTCCACAGTAACTGGTACAGCGCGTGCAGTGTGTGTTAGTGTGGATGTGTGTTAGTGTGCGAGAGGAGGGATGCTGACGTGAGAGGTGTGTGTAAACGACCGGATCGACTCCAGCATGAGAAACTCAGAAACTGCAATGCTCTGAATCAAGGACACAGACAGGTATGAAAGACTGGAATAGGTAGAAATGAAAAGAGATTAATCTGAGTATTGCATTATATGAGAAAAATGGTACAAACCATTTATGTAATCAATATGTTCTTACTACTGTAATTTTATAAGCAAATGATGAGAGATTTAAATCCTGTGGCTTTAACCAATTGGAGTTTACACAACAACACAGCATGACTCTTCCCATTAGCAATGCAAGGTCACCTCTACAGCTCGGTTTAGCCATGTTTTAATCCCCCCCCAAACTCAATGCTTCCGAACCTGACCATTAGCAAGCAAAGCATGGATGTGGAACACACTGCACAGCCTTTTTTTTGTGGGGAATGAAGAAGCTAGCGGTGCAGTTTTAATAAGATAACAGAGTCGAGTGGCCTTTTGAGGATTGATGTTCCACCAAGCGTCAGGTTTTCTTCGGTTTTGTCAGTACGTCAAATCTCCAGTCAACCGGGATTTTGTTTCAGCTTAACACTGCAGTAAACACATGCAACATCGAACTCTGAGGCTCTTTGAGATCACTGAAAATTTGAAAGTAGAAACGAATGGCAAACTGCACGCACATCATTTAAGGGAAACAGTCATCAGTTCCTCCCTTTCATTTCATCACAAACCTACAGGACGCCTGTTGCGATTGACCGGGAGGATGGAGGCAAAAAGTGTTACAGAAGCCGTTGGTGAAAGTGAAGTGTGATTTATTTGACACAAAGTGAAGTAAAAAAAATCCAGCAAAATGGTGAAAGTGACAAAATAACATTAAAGAAAAATAAACTATACAATATTTACAGGATTGTTCAGTTAAATCAAGCCAATGACCTGAACAAAAATCTGTTGATGATATACTCCGCACACAATACAACCTACTCCTACAACTACCCACACAGAGTGAAGGTTTGGGGCCATCTTATATCATTGGCCCCGCCCATGGGGTAAACCATTCTTCAGGTTGTAGGTTAACATGCAGGGGAAAAAAAAAAACATAATAAGAAATTAAACAAAAGTATAAATGATTGCAAGTAAATAAATGCGCATACAAAACTCAAAATACAACACGACATACAACCAATACAAATATAAACAACAGAACAGTGATCTTTATCATTGACCAGAGGTCATGACCCTGATGATGTCATCTAAAATGGCTGCACTGAAGTAAGGCGGGAAAAGACTAGCTGCGTCCCAAATGAAGCACTATACACTACGTACTTATGCACATTCAACAGTATAGTATATGTATGTAGAGTTGTCCCAAATGGAACACTAATGGCTTTTTTACTAAGCGGAAGTTCAAACCGTTTCCCTGATGACGTTTGCCAAATTTCGTGAATCAAAATGACCAAAATACCAAATAATACCTGGCATGAATATAACCGCATTCACCATAGGGAGGCGCTATAATCCCTCTCGTAGGTGAAATTTGCCCTCACAGTCAAAAATAAATAGTTATCCAACATGTGCTCCCGATAGCTCCGCCCCTTCCGTTACGTGCGCAAAGCTCCGGTCGTTGAGTGCCTGAAGCATCCATCATAACACACTTCATTTTACCGGTGGAATGAGTGCATCTTCCGGGTAATTAAAGTGCACTTATTATTTGTAGAGTTTTCAGTGTGAACGCACTACAGACACTATTTATACTACAAAATGGCGTAGAATAGTGCATAAGTATGCGATTTGGGACGCACCTACTGTATAAATGTCTTTGTTTGTAATCTGAACAGGTTTGGTGTTGAGGGTTGGAAACCAGTAAGTGTATGTAATCTTTCTATGTTTGGTTAATAAATGATGTTTAAAAGAAAATGTGTCTGTGGTTATTTCAGTGTGAACGGGAAGATGATATGGGTTATTGTTTTAAATGAAATTGAGATATTTACATAAACACAATGCTAACCTTAGACAATAAAACAACTTATACACATTACACAAACACACACATGCACAATACAGATAACATAACAAAGATCCATGTATACATTGTTTTGCCGGCAATTGGATCATGTTTATAAGTGTGTGTGTTTTATGCATTTTATCTTTATGTATTGTTTATTTTTTTATTTTTGTATTTATTATTTATGTATTTTATGCATAAGTGTAATGTGATGTGTGTATGTCAGTCACAGTGTCTTTGGTTCTACACTGTCACGACGTCAGTATTTTGAAATGGCTTTTTTCTGTACAATAATAAATGCCTGTAAAACTCCAAAAAGTGATACACATTGTACGTTTTCTTCATTAAAATATCCAAAAATCACTTGAACAGTGTTATATATTTTGCTGACGTATGTACTTACATTATGCAAAATGTTTCAAAGAATGCTCAAATCCAGAAAATAAGCCATTTTAACTAGCGGCAATGACCGCGCCCAACTGTGTCACCTAGCTAATGCTATTGATTTCTGGTTTAGTATTATAGAAAACAGGGAAACACTAAAGACGCTTTAATAATATTTTGCTTTTGATTAGATTGCACAGAACAACATTTTCACAGACTCCTAAAATGCTTTTAGTATGATAAAACAGCACTGCTTCTTCCCCCTGTGATCACAATTGGAGAAACAGGAGGCAGTGGACTGTGGCATAAGAAAAGCTCTGCTGCTTTCGTGTCTCGGTCTCATCAGCAATTGCCTTGTTTCGTTTCAATGGCTTTCAGTCTTTGCTTGGTACTACCATGAGAATAAGTGTTGCATACTTCAGCTCATCCATGAACATGATTTCTGTCCTCTAGGATGTAATGAAGACAACTCCCATGATTCCACACAGCGTCATCAAAATATACCTTTGTTTTTTTGTGAATACACATTGGTTATAGCAGCAAAAATAACATATTGTGTCTGAAACTAGTGGTCTATTTTTTGTGTTATAAATAAATAGACGTCATTATTTACTCACTTAAAATGCATCTTTTACACCCCCTCATGTGTTTTCAAATCCAAAACATGTTCATTCATCCTCAGAACAACAATCATCTGCATTACTGATGACTAGTTATGCATAATATACTGGTGGCCATTAGGTTTCTGCAGGTATCATGAGCATTTAGGCAGAATTAACCATTTAAAAGCCATGGTCAACATTAACAATCACTACATGGACAAAAAAAGAGCAGCTTCGAAAAAATGTCTTCTTTTATGTTTCACAGAATTTTCATTTCTGGCTATTCAAATTTTTTTTGAGACAAGCTGATGGCTAACCGGTCATGCATTAAAAGCCACCCCAAAGATTGAAGGGTGCATTTAAAATTAGGATTAGTCCTGCAACGAGTGGCAGAGAGGATGAGGGATATGAGAAACCCCCTTCGTGAGCCCGCATCTCATCTGTAAGAGAGCAGAAGCCCGCAATTATGCCCAACGTTTCAGCAGAAGACCCTCACCCAGGACAGCCCCGCACAGCATCAATAATGCAACTCACTGTCATCCAGCCAGCAGAGATTAATGCTGCACATAGAAAGCACTGAGAGATCATTTACAGGCTTCTTCGCAATGCATAATCAAACTAAGTGGACAGTTTGCTCCTCAATGAATGTTACAGAGTGTTTTAAACCTGTATGCTCATTCTTTGTACCAAACACAGCCACACAAACTGTCAATTGATTGTTAATCAATTATTTCATTTACTGCAACTATTCAACTATGAAAAACTGACAACAAAAATATCAACAAAAACAAACATCTCATGACTGATCAAAGCCATCGAAGTCAATTTGATTTAAAATCTGCAATGGAAGAGAAAGATGACCCTTCCTTTGCTAAATGTCACTTTAATTGCAGTTCATCAGGCAAAACTATCAAAGGCTTACTAGACCACTAGTAGTATAAAGTTCCATATTTTTAAAGACTATATGGAAAAAGTATTTTCTTGTGTTAAAGATGCAATTAATAGCTTAAACTAGTCTGAGTCAGTAAAATGTTCACTTCACTTGAAATGTTCAAAATCACTTGTCTCAAACCTGTTTGAGTTTTTCCTCTTCTATTAAACACGAAAGCAGATATTTTTAAAAATGTTGGTAACCAGTTAACACTGACTATCATAATATATTTATTTTTTTCCTGTTATGGATGTCAATGAGTGTGTTTACATGCAAATCTTAAGCCAATTATGTTTAAAGGTCCCGTGAAATTAAAATGATTTTTTTTACATGTTAGCATCAGTAGCATCACTAACATCATATGTTAGTTTTCAGTGTTTCAATGTCGATTACAATTTCTTTGAGTACAATTTACTTATTCCTACTGAAAAATTATAATTTGATTACATTACTAATTACTTAATGTAAAAAGTAATCAGATTCCTAATTACTTTTCTTTAAAGTTACTTTTAAACCGTATAAAAATTAGGGCTGTCCAAAAATTAATCGTGATTAAGTACATCCAAAATAAAAGTTTAACATAATATTTGTGTGTGCTCTGTCTATATTCATATCATGAATATATAAATACACACATGCATATACTTGATAAAATGTTGGTTTATATTTAGATATATAAAAAATATATGTGTATGACACAACTTTTACATTTGAATATGATGTAACTACTTTGATGTAACTTTTTTATATATAGTTTTGGCTTCTATGAATGTGTTTATCACATATACATAATAAATATATATAACACACACACATATTATGTTAAAACAAACTTTTATTTTGGATGTGATTAATCACGATTAATTTTTGGACAGCCCTAATAAAAATATATAATAAACTGCACCTTTCAGTAATTCAATATTCACTGAAAAAACATTACAATGAGTTTAACACAACAGCTTGACAAATTCAAAAGATTTAAAAAGTTAGTTTGCCCAAAACTTAAAATTCACTTATTAAATAGACTTAATGTTCACTTTTTCCAAACCTGGTTGTCTTTTTTTTGTTCTTTTGAACACAAAAAACATTTTGAAGAAACTGGACACCTGTAACCATTGACATCCATTGACTGTAACCATTGACATCAGTAGGAAAAACACATACTGTATCTGTAGTTGTGGAGACAAACTGTAAACTCTCAAATGTTGAATACATGAAAGCTGGAATATGTGAACACATCATGACGCATGCGATCGGCCCCAATATGTTCGCACAAGCCGCACGCTTCCTTTAGAAATAACAAACTTGCATGCGCAAAAGACGCAACATGTGAACGATGCCATAAACAACTACACTTCTCTTCACATTTTCAGAAGTTATCTTCATTCCCGATCCTGCGCAAAAATCTAATTTTGCCTCTTTAGGCCTCTGTGTTTTTTGGTGCCTCCTTGGTGACAAGTTTTGTGCTTAAACAAGGTGCTGGTTAGTTAAACAAGGTGCTGGCTAGTTAAAAAAGCAGTCGGAATTTCTTTGGAGGCTGGACACAGACTAGATTTCATAGTAATATTTTAGTTTTTATTCTCAATAGAATCAACGTAATGTCTGTATTTCCACTTAAAGAAGCAACCACTCTCGCCAGCAGTCATTTCAGCTCGCGTTCTCCAGCAATTTAAAAGCAAACGCTCATGACTGACGTTGCAGTGGAAAACATAATTAAAAAAAAAAAGTAAATATTGTTTTCTAAAATCTATATTTGTAATGTAAATAACACAATTACACTGACTTTAGTAACTGTAATCATTATACACACATTTAAAATGTAGTTCAATGCATGACTGTATTTCCCAAAAAAGTAATTAGAATACAGTAACGCATTACAGTGGAATGATTTACACGCAATTTAGGGATATTAATAAGCTAGTCAGAAACAGTGACAAAATCTGCATTTCGCATCAAATATTGACTAATCAAATGCTCTCTAGTATCTGACATGACCTGTCCCTTTTGGGGCTCTCATTCTCACTGGCAGAGCTGTTACAAAAACTATAAATCAAATAAAAATTTCAAAGCACTTCACGGCACCTTTAATGGGCGGATATGTGTAATCATGTAACCTTGTGACCTGGATTTCTTTTATCGGTTAGCTCTTAACATCTGATTGGAACAGGTTGTTTTTTGTTGCCCGATCCCCAGTTTACACATTGCACGTAAATGCCTTTACCGGCATTCAAGCAGTTTATCCATGTGCTGATGTCTGGCTTTGCATGCGAGGTACACCTCCCACATGCTTCCACAAGTCCTTACTGCAGACAGGCATTCAATCTGGCAAACATTACAACCCTATGTAAACACAGTATTCTACATATTCTACATAATCTGGCATAATCTACATAATCAGATTTTTCACAGTTCTCCAGCTGTGTTGTAGACATAAACACACTCAATGGTTACGGTTTACTAAAATTCTTCAAAATATAATTAAGAGTGATGAAGGTTTGGAACCACTTGAGGATGAGTAAAAAGCAAGTCCATTTTTATTTTTGAGTGAACTTTCCCCTTAATACATCTATATCAGAACAGGGGTGTTTGGTGGTTCATAATTCCTTTAAAGGTCACACTGCAGTCTAAATTTTTAATGCTCCGTCGTTTCTTCCAGGTTGTCCATGAGCCACTGATGGACGTCATTTCTCTGGTTCATGCCTTCTAATCCCATCTCTCTCTCTCTCTCTCTCTCTGGATGACATCTGCGCCCCAAATCTCTCCTCTTCTTTCATATCTTTCTCCTCCAGCGGCAGCAGAGGAAAAATGATGGGGGGAGAGGATTCCTTGTCGTACCCATATATCCCTCTCTTCCCAGATTAACCCTATCCTCCAAGCTCTGGCACTAGGGACTTAGGAAAGAAATGGAAGGAAGCTTATCCAACTAGTACGCCAATGTCTGGAGTCCAAAACGATGAAAAGAAGAAGCTAATGATAATACGCATAAGACTTAATATTTTGGCAAATCCCACTTCTTAAGACAAAGTTGCAGGACGAACTGGTGAAGTTTTGGTTAAATACCAGATCTGCTGCGGTTTGAGCACATCTCTAAGCATAGCACAAGAAGAAGAGACAGAGAACACGTTACTAAAATACTGAATAGTTCTAACAGTATATAATATGCTAACTATCAAATAGTTTAATAGAAGTAAACAAAAGTTACCTCTTCCCAACAGGGAAAACAACAAACAAAAAAAATGGATGACTGTATTAGGCATGGGCCGGTATAAGATTCTGACGGTGTGATAACCTTGGATAAAAATATCACGGTTTCATGGTATTGTGATTACTGCTCTAAAATAAATATTCTTTTTAAAAAACCTTTTTCCCCTTCAAACACAATATTGTATATTTTATTTTAGAAACATTTAAAATCTTTGGGGCAGTAAACATGTCAGTCTAAATCAGAGATGCCTGAACTAGGGCCCGTGGGCCAAAGTTGGCGCATGGTAGCCTTTGATTTGGCTCGCCATCCCATCTGAGGGAGAATGAGGGGCATGGTTTAGGTATTGTCATTTCAAATTTAATGTAATGTTTATTTGTTTTATTGTTAAGCTACAAGAAAAGCTAACTGAAATTAAATGTTTCAATTCAAATGTTGTAGTTTAGTTTTAAATGTACCAAACAGTAGAGGACAATGCAGAGACTTTGATGAGCAAATAAAGGCAAAGGCAGATTCTGCTTGACTAGTGTATTCAGCATTAAACTCCACTGTGTTATAAATGTGAATATGTTTTTATAATGTTTATGTTTTAAATCTTATGAAATAAATTATGAGATTACCCAGAGCAACTTTAATGTAAAATAGTTTGGTAAATTTATCTCAATGATGTTTGATTTTTGGCCCTTCACGAAAAAGTTTGGGCATCCCTGGTCTAAATAATCTAAGTAAATCATTGACTGCTGCGGTTTTTATTTGTTTCAAAAACACTGATTTCTTGACAGTTTACACCTAAAAAAAACGAACAAAAAAAGTAAATAAAAAAAACGTACCCAAACCTTAGGAACGGTATAGCAGAAAATTTTGGTGGTATGAAAACCCTGACTTTTCCAAACTGCGGTATACCTTGAAAACGGTTATCGACCCCATGCCTAGACTTTATGGTGTCATGGCTTTGCAATAAAAAAAATGCTATTATAATGAAAGTCAATGGGGAAAAAACATAACAAAAGTGTGACAAATTTGTCCAGAGTAAATTTTTCAAAGCATTTTCCCAAAATGTGAGCTAAAATAAGATTTGTCACGAAAAATAAACACAGAGGAAGTTGTGGCCAAATTAAGACTCAAAAATCACTCCAGAGTTGATGAAACCATCCCCAACAGCACAAAAGGGATACGTTTTTATATTTAATAACGCAACATACTAAATCAAAATAAGTAAACACAAAAATGTATTTATTTTACATTAATGCAGCATATTAAAAGTAAACATTCATTCTTTGGTCTGATCAAGATTAAGTTTAAAATAAGTGTTTTGCATGTTCATTTATCATGCACTGCATTTCATTTGATCTCAAAATGCAGTATTGAGGGAAAATATAGTGCATACTTCACACTTCTTACTAAGCTGGCACTACATTCAAAGAGATGAGTGAGTGAGAGAAAGTATATGCGTGAATAAGAGATGAGGAGCATGGGTTCTGGTTTATGGCAACTGCGCTGTAAAGTACATCTGCTGCAGATGACAGCAGGATTTACAGTTTTATAACAAAAAAAAACACAACATGCAAATGTGTGTGTCAAACTAACACCTGCTGCAGAATTCATTTACATTTCAACAATGTCATTTCCTCCTGCTGATACTGAGGTGGGCAGACCACACAAACACACGTGCACATGAATACACAAGAGCCATCAAACATCTCCAGATTAGACTTGGCTTTATGAGCAAAATAAAAGGTCAATGAAGTCTCCAAATATGTGGTAAAATCCTCAATAAGTTAAATTAAACCATTAATTGATGAATGATATTGTTCATCAATTTCTGTATCTACTAACAAATGACAAAACAAAAAGACTCTTTCACAGGAAAAACTAGAGAGGTCGTTCTAAGTGCCCTTAATTTAGTTGCATTTGGCCTAGATCTGTGTTTTATTAAAATCCACCTGGATAAATGAGGCCAATGCTGGTTTGATCAAAGCGATCAATCATGCATAAGTCATGAGGAACAAGTGAGGATTAGAGATCAGGCGTTTATGCACCACCATTCCTGACCACAAAGCAATGGTCAACACACTATTGAGACACTGTGAAGAGAATATTTAGGCCCTATCCCAATTCTACCCCTTAGCCCTTCCCCTTACCCCAACCCCTCGTTTTGCACGTTCACGTCAAGGGGTAGTGCAGTCCCAATTCTCTTTAGCTTGAAGGTGTAAGGCTAAGGGTAAGGGGTATACACCCCTTCGAACGAAGATTTTTCAGGACCACACTTAAAACGGAGAGGTAAGAAAATTTCCCAGAATGCACCTGCCACAACGGCAGAATAGCTGAACCCGGAAGTAAGAAGATCCACAAATTAATATTTTTTGTCATTATTATGATTAAATTTCGCGATCTAGAATCCATAATCATAACTCATGTACAGCCCTCCCACAACATTCTGACACACGATGACACTGGAATACCCTGTCAGTAATGTCTAGTGGCTGGGAATGAGCTTTTTACAGTTTCTGCTATAATGTTAATGTTGTTTTCGTGTGTTTGCATAGATGAATATGGCCACAGAGTAAATACACAGTACAGTTCCAATCTTATTGCCACATTAGATCGTTATGATAACATAATATACGCCTTCAGTGATTTCCTGAAGACAAACACTAAACAATAACACAACTGGAATAACTACAGCAGTCATGATCGTCTGATCTCATATGAAGCAAGAGATCGCGATGACATATGATGACGTGTGCAGGTGTTGAAGTGCTGTCCCAATTCTTAGGAGTAAGTTTTGAAGCCCTTCCCCCAAAACCTCGGTTGTAAGGGGTAGGGGTACAAAATTAGAATTGAGATTGGGCCTTAATTCGAGTTCTACTCAGAATTGAACTGCAAAAAAAATAACACAGCAAAATTATAAATAAAACATATGTTTGTGATATATTTCACATCCCTAAATTGTTATAAGAAAAAAAAATCAGAAAAAGGTAGTTTTGTTTAAAATAAGATTAATTATCACCTAAAAGCTGAATAAATAAGCTTTCACTTATATATAATGGTATTTGGTCATGTAACAACTATTTAAAAATCTAAGGAAAAATTTTAATAAAAAAAATTTTAATACTGAGAAAATAGTCTAAATGAAGTGCTTAACCAGGCACATTACCAACCAAAAATGTAGTTTTTTTAAATATACTTACGGCAGGGAATGAGCAAAATATCTTCAATGGAACACGATCTTCACTTAATATTCTATTCTAATCATTAGTGCAGCGCATGACTGGTTATGTACTCCAGGGTCACATACATTCAAAAAGATAAGATTATTACGGCGTATACTGTGCCGTGTAAGTGCAATATCAACCAATATATATCAAAATCGTTTCCGCATCGATATCGCAATGTGATCATTCGCAATAGTCACATCGGCGGATACGCATGTGTTTTTAATGCCTGTGATAGTAAGAAATAGTACCATTTGTGACCTTTACTTTGGATTCATTTTATTGAATTATTTTTATTTTGATCATTCTGTTACTGTACTTGAATACTGTTAAGACTCGGGAAACAATAAAACACTTTATTTCAATTGTATTTATAGATTGTTATGAGTGAAAATACTCACAACACATGCAAATACAGAAATGCACTACAAATAGCACAGACCACAACGAAAATGTGCCGGCGCACCCCAAAAATTGTATAGATTGTTTATTAGATTTTAAGAAGATGCAATCCCACTGCAGTATCATTCCAATTGATCTATCATTATCATTTTTTTCCAAATAGAGATTAAGTCATCTGGTGAAACTGTATTCATATAGCAAATCACTAAACCATTATCACACACATCTTTAAAAAGTTTAAGATGAGTTATTTGTACGGTCTACATCTGTGCTATAGCGAAAGGACAAAGGATATATCTGTAGGCTACGAGAAGCCTCTCCAACAGAGGAGGGAGTTTGTGGTGGAGCGGCTGGGCAGTTCTGCTAATTAGACCGCAGAGGCGAACAGCTCCAGGGGCGTTGCTACCATTTTCAAAAACCATCATTAGGAATCAAAGGGTGAGGAAGCACGGGGCTCTTTTCAAGCAGCATCTTCAAAAAGAGCCTCCACAGCCAGTCCTGACAGCACACCTGAGAGGAACGATGGACACGCTAAAGCTAGCAGCTGAGCCTCTCCAGGTGCACAGACGTCAATACAGACTCGCTCTCTTTTGTTCATTCTCAACCACAGATCTTGCTCTCTGTGTCACACTATAATGACTTCTCCTGCTGAGGAAATGTGACACGATCAGACAGGACCAGCAGCACTGTAGCTGACGAAACACAGGACAACTATAGCTTTCTTTGTGATAGTATTACACTCAAGAATACAAAAAAAAATCATTTAACACAAAAGTAACATACATCAAAGGAAAGAACTCTTGTATATCAACCCACAAGCCCTTCCTAAATCATGAATAAAGATTATTGCACACTGAATATGAAATATTTGTCAGTAATTTTTGCACGTAAAAAAAAAAAAAGAAGAAAAAAAATTAAAATATAAATAAATAAAAAATTCGACCTCACGCTCTATCAATTGTATTGACACACTGCCTCCGAAGATTTCGCCTGCTATAAATTTTTTTGAATCTGGTTCGATTTTTTGCGTTCAATTCCACTGATTTCCTGAAATAAACTTTCCATTTGGGGATAATCCAGCACAGCTTTGATGAACATGATTAGCCTACCCTCCTTCCTCTCTACGCAGTATTAGACGCACAAAAAAATGTAGCCTATTCCTCCTCCTTTTTCTATCTTAAAGAAGAGAGAAGAGAAATTTGCTGTGCTTTTTCAGAATGGATTAATTAATACGCATCAGACTCAGTGTGCAAGGTTTGTGTATGTGACGAATTTTCGGATATTAATACAAAAAAAAAAACACATATGAACATTTCGGACTTCAGTTTGCAAAGACCTTAATTATATCATGTTTTTAAATTTCTTTTACAAAAATTGTCAGGTTTGCAAAATAAATTCAGTTTTTTTCTTGAAAGTGAGTGTATATCTCACAATTTTATGTTATTTTTGCTTTTTTCCATTTCACCATTGAAAATAGTTCCCTACAAAGATAGGGGCAGAGCAATTGTGTTTCTGAACGCATGAATCGAGAGAGTCAATGATTCATTCATGCTTGGCTTTAAGATGAATCAGTGATTTTAAACTAATCGCTTGAACGATTGATTCGATTAAATCACACGTGATTTGCTGCCACATTCTGCTGATTTGTATTATTTAGGGGTAAAAAAAAAGTATAACGACAACTTCTGAATATAAACAGCTGGGTTTTACTGTTGCACAAAACAAATAATCAATTTTAACAATGTATACAAACTACAATAAATATAACCACCCCTTTGTTTCACTGGTGTAATTTTAACAACCTGAAAACATCAAGAACAATCATGTAAACAAAAAAAAAACACTTGAAACACTTTTTTTGGTTTTTGCGGCCTTACTGATTTCTTAACATGGCTTGATTGCTTGGTCATACAGTATTTCAGCTTCATTACTAAATATGCTCACTTCTTTATATGCTGAAAAGTCTTAAAAGAAGCGCCTTTTGCATTAAAGCTGCAGTATGTAAGTTTGACAACCAGTGGTTGACATAGGTATTGCATACCTGCAACATGCAAGTGCAAGTTGCCAGATTGACGACTGTCAAGCCTAAAGGCTAATTGAAGGCTGATTTAAAATAAAATAAAAGCAGCGGTACATGATAGAAGGGATATTTTCAATATTAAAAGAGAAATTTATAATTTAGAAAACGGATTTCTTGCAGCTGAACAATAGAAAACTATGACAATGATCACCTCAGGTACACCTCATGTGCTTTATTCAAATGCTAATAATGTGAGTTTAATTGCCATTTTACATAACATTTATTGCCACACTACTAAAAAGCAGCAGCAGTTAGTTCACCTCAGATCTTGAAAATAAAATGTTTGAAATTGAACTTTACAACCGTCACTCAGTGCAAGCCAACAAATATCAGTGATTAAGCTGTACATTTAATTATGTTAAAGAGGTTTAATATGTATTAATTAGATTATAAACATTACCATTTCGTTGGAGTGCAGTAAGTGCACTATTTTGTGCTTCTGAATGGCTTTATTTAAATTTGTGTCGTGTTTTGTCTGGTGCAAACAGTCCAATTGCTTATCACAACGTATCTCGACATGTAGCATGTTAGGACATGGGGTTACAACGTAACATGCTCAGCTAATGTTTACGTTCAAAATATTTATATTATTTGCTAATTAATAACCACCTCATGTGAAACTCTGAATCTGCATCTCATTTCGGAGGCTGTTACTGTCCACCAGAGGGCGCATTTTCGGTCATAGACGCATACTTTGAGAGCCCTTACGACTGACTGAATGAAATACGTTGTTTTCCACTAAGGCAACCCGGGGTGCTGAAAATATAATAGGCTGAACTGGCATTGGGCGGGTTAAATTAAAAAAACAAAAACACAGACGCACGCACGTAATGCAAATTTTCAATGCAGAATATCTGACTTCAGCATTGTTTTTCAGATAAACAAGAATGTTCACTTGGCATGTTTCTTAAATATCTGCAAACATATGGTATTTTTATGCTTTAGAAGAGTCAAAATATACAGCACCTTTAAATCAGTCATTTACTCCAAACTAATATTACTTATACATTTGCAATATTATGATATACTGCACAACCCTACTCAATAACACCACCAAATCCCTTTGAGAATTCGACCACCACTCCAATATCAACACTTTTTTTTTACTTGCATTGTGACCAGAAGTCAATGATCAAACACCAAACCTTAAAACAAAGTCTGCATCGGTCTCACACACACTGCTTGACACATTTCACATCTCAGTGTCCCAATTACCAATCTCCAGTCCTCCAGCTCTCAAACACTTGAGCTGTTCTTCTGCCCCAGGATGCTTTTGTGCCCCTTTTCCACCTGCCACTCCACTACTGTAGTGCACATCTGCAGCGCCGTCCCACAGACATGGGCAGGAAACATCCCGACATCGAAAGAAAGCATCCCAGAATCCTGCTTCCTCTCATGCATGCATAATCACTGGCTCTTTCTTTCAGCTGCCAAAAAACAGGTCCGAAACAATCACTAAAATAACGACGGAAGCTGAGCCTGCAAAACTTGAGAACACAAACCCTCCGGCTTGGCAAAATCAGTGGTGATTCTCCACAAGCCAGAGTCAAACACCCAAGAGATTTAAAACACTGGCCTCTGGCACCTCAGTCACTAAATCCCAGAGGCTGAGATCTTTGCTCCAGTCACGACTTCACTAAACCAAACATGGGCTGTTTCTTTAAAACTGAAACCCTGTAGGCAGAGCATCTGATTTGCATGCACCACCTCTGAAGCCTTTGGGACGTTTTGCTCAATAGAGGGAGAAATACACACCTCTCGGCAAGGTCAACGGTAACGGCGCATAACCAAGTGGGACCGACTGGAAATATGGAGACTTGGCATAAAAAAAAATGCAAGATGTTCAGCCTCAGACATGACTTTAGGGCGTTTGCTCAGGATGATTCCCATTAGACCGAAAACTAATCTTGCAAGTGAGGGTGAAAAAAATAAAAGAAGATGGAGAGGAAGAATAAAAAAAAAACACACACAGGCAATTTTCAAGAGAGCTGCTTGTCAAGTTCATTTTCTGACAACAGCCTGAGCTCCGCCGCTCCCCTGGAGTCCTGGATGAGCTTCTGCGTATTGACACTCGCAGCAGGAATCTCATCCAATCGTAGCGACCGCTTCAATGGGACAGGCCTAAAATACTGTGCCAATGTGATTATTGATCCACAAATAACTGATCTCCCTTCACACAGACAAAGAAGATCCTTTGAGACTGCACACATCCTAGCCTACATAACAGTTTGTGGACATTAAATATGATCTGCGATTAATGATTTATTTATTTATTAGGGGCTTAGTGCCTGTTTGTCTGAAATAAAGTGAGTGCTTCTCTAAAGGTGAAGCGTTTTAATGTAAACAGGGCTTTTCATAAACCCGATTATTTTATTCTGATGTCTTTTTGATGTTTTTACTTTAAACAATATCAAAATCTATAATTAATTAGTGGTTTTCTACCCTGGTTTTGAGACCGGATTGAGAGATGTGCAGATTGGCGCTCAGTAAAGGCCACTGCTATGATTGGATGCAGTGGTGGAAAGAATACTAAAAAAATCATTTTCAAGTAAAAGTCCCATTACTTGTCTAAAAATGTAGTGCAAGTAGAGTAAAAGTATCTGTTGTAAATATTACTCAAAGTTTGAGCAAAAAGACCTATCAAAAGTACTCAAGAGTAGTGAGCTGATGAGTTTACATATAATTTGTGGATGTGTGTAAACGTAACATTCTGTAGTGCATTTAGTTTTTTTAAAGAATGTTGAATATTGATAGCCATTGACGCAGAGTATTTCCCTACTCTGTGTGAGACTATATTTCCCTACTGTGGATGTCATTTGCAACATTATTAAAAAAAAACTTATTTTGTGAAAAAATAGAAATAAAAACCACAAAAAGGTTTGGAGCCATAATGTTTAAATTCATTAATTCATTTTCTTTTCGGCTAAGTGCATTTATTAACCTGTGGCTGCTGTCGCATCATCCAAGTGGATGCTGCACACTGGTGGTGGTGTGGATAGACCCGCCTCATGATTGTGAAGTGCTTTGGGTGTATGGCTCTACACGATAAATGCACATTACATTACAATTTAGCTTACCCAATTCACCTATAGCACATGTCTTTGGACTGTGGGGAAAACCGGAGCACCCAGAGGAAACCCACGCAAACACGGAGAGAACATGCAATCTCCACACAGAAATGTCAACTGACCCAGCTAAGGCTCGAAGCAGCGACCTTCTTGCTGTGAGGCGATTGTGATACCCACTGCACCACCGTGACACCCAGTTTAAATTCATCAAAATGTTAATCAATTATTGGAAAATGACTGAGAATAATTTCATTTAGTTATGTTTTTTTAGTCATTTGTTCTGTGCTTTTGTTCTTCTTATTATTAATTATATATTTTTTGTTTGTTTGTCTTTTAACAGTTTTCTAGTTAGACTAAATGAAAGAGCCGAGTTGAGTTGACTTTATTGATACCCGTAGATTCTTTTTGCAGCAAAGTTTGGCATTTGATACAAACAATTAATTACGTCACACATATACTGTACCTACATATACACATATAAAAGTACCTAAAAATATTACAATTTATTCAAAGCAACAATAGATGATGGGACAAAGCTATTGCTGTAACGTTTTGTCCAACTAAAAAGCATCTGAAACCTCTGACCTGAAGGGAGCAGGATAAACTCCTCAGACAGACGATGACATCTACAGTTACTAACGTTCTGTGCAATCCGTAAAAACTGCCTACTATACAGGGATTCAATACTCAGTTGTGATACACCAATCAACCTGCTAGATCACCTAATAACCTGGCTCAGTCTATTTCTGTTTTTAAGGGACAGACTTTCAAACCATGCCACTAGAGCGAAAGATAGAAAAGACTCAACAAAAGCACGATAGAAAGTGTAAGCATATTGGGGCCATTGTGAAAACGTGAGAGTTTCCTTAGACAATAAAGGTCCACAGCATCACAGTTTGCCTCAAAGTTTAAAAAACGGTCAATAATGGTACCCAAATATTTGTAGTTCTCCACACATTCTACTTTTTGACCCCTGATATTAGTCACTTCAGCTGCTGTATGGTACCTTCTAAAATCAATAATCATGTCCATAGTTTTTGTTGCATGAAATTTTAGGTTTGACTCCCCACACCACTGAACAAAATGATCCTCTATGGGGACATGACCTTTTTCATCTCCTTGGAGGAGGCTTACAATCACAGTGCCATCTGCATATTTCAGAATAAAATAATTTTCAAATGTGCTCTGACACATGTTAGTGTAAAAATAAATAGAGGAATAACACACACCCCTGAGGTGATCTGGAGGAGGAGCACAGGCTTTCTGACAGGGAACCCTTTATTCACACTCTTTGTGTTCGATCAGTTAAAAAGTCTAAAATCCAACCAACACGATTGTTCCTTAGTTGAAAGGGATCTAAAAGTCATTGGATTAAAATATGAGGATAAATTGTATTAAAAGCTGAAGAAAAAAATGCTATTGGACGGAGAGTTTCCTTTTTAACATGCTGAAATCAAAATAAAAAAATATTTTTCACATATTATTTTAAAGCTTAAAAACTGATTATGTTTTTTGGTTTACAATAGTTTTACATATATTATTTTATATTTATGTATGTCTTTAAAATTATTTTTAAATAAATTCATTAATTGTGAATTATATTTAAAAACCTATTATTCTATTCAAATACCTCAGTTTGCACAAAAAATATTAAGAAACAATAACAACAAGGAGACATTTGAGCACCATATTTGGAATTCACACTTTGAAAAAATGTAAACTAAACTGCACTGTAAAAATTGATTACTCTTTACAACATTGCCTTTCACTGTGATCAAACAAACACATCAAATGTTTCACTGTAATCCACATACAAGTATGTGAATATGACAATGACATTTTTGAATTACCTAATACGTTTCATAAATAAAATCTATTCAAATCACATGCAACATGCACATGCAAGCCAAACAGAAAAAAAGGCTGCTACAAGAGTTCACAATCCTTTGAAGATTCACAGATCAGTCTCTCTCTCTCTCGCAATGCCAGAACAGAACAACACTTTTATACCTCACATCATAACGCCTTCAGCAAGTCATATGACACCTTTCCAAAAACAAAAGCACAACACTACTTACGTAACTCTGCCGGTCAGTGTGGTCTGCACGTGCTTCTGGAATTCAGGATATTTGGAGGCCAGATAAACAAAGTCTGGAGGTTTGTCCTTGTAACGGTTTCGAGGATGCATGGATTTATTCAGCGCCATTCTTCGTGAAACTCTGCCAACACAGAATAAACATGTATCAATCAGAAAAATACAACCACAAACAGTTTCCAAGCAGGATTTATTGATATGTGTCCTCTTAATTAAAATTAACGTGCTGTTTGTATCAGTATGAACAGTGTAAACAGATTCAAATAGAGATATTCAGTCACCATTCACTTAACGTTACACTATATGCAAACTAGTGATACAGTCAGTTTCTAACATTGTACCTGTCTTTTCGTTATACACAACAAAATACTGTATAATATTTACCACAACAATAATATGTAACACAAAAAAATCATATATAGATTTGGAAAAATAAAAACCATGAGCAAGAGTATTTAATGGCATCTCATTTTGTGGTGAACTGTTCCTTTACATCTTGTTTTTCATAATCAAAAACTAAAGTGCGACATTTATATGCTGCTAACTCAAAACATATCTATTTATACATAAATACCATTGCACTTGTTTGTTTGTAATGTAATATATAACCTAAATCACAAGAGTTTGTGGATAATCTCTTGAAAATGATGCTGAAACTAGCTAAATAGCTAACATATTGACCACAAAACATTATAAACATGCAGATATAACAAACAGTGCATGCGACACTTTAACGCGTCGATAAATCATAAGAATAGATGAATACCGATAGATGAAAACTTCAGGAGTTTCTCAGTGTTCAACACACTCGGCTGTCACTGGCGAATCACGTTGCCTCAACGTTGAAGTGTTTGTTCCCGGGTTCCGCTGTCGTCATAATTCAGCGTCGGCGAACACTTATGGCGTCATAAGGTTATTTAATAATAGTGATAATATTTCTTTTTTTATCACATGCTTGTGATTGCGAGGCTTAAGATACTGAAAACATATTCTTCACACGCCATTTCTTCAGTGTCCTATGGAAAGTGAGAGCAGGATTACTGCTCATTTCACCTTCACCTCAGGTACACTGCCTTCTGTATGTAGTTGATTAAAACTTCTCTAGTCATCTCAACTTGCATCAATCAAACTGACTAAAAATATCAAGTTAAACTTTGTATAACTTTAAAAAATGAGTTGAAACCCTATTAACTTATGATAAAGCAACAATCAAAAATATTAGTTGTTAAATTATTGACAGCGTGGTATGAGTGTGTGTGTAATTTAATTTCTAATGTAATACTTAACATAAGAATGTATTATTAGCCCTGGCAGCAATTTTCTTTATTTTTTTCCAACTGTTATTATATTCAAATTGGTCTACATTACATACTATTTCTATTTGCATATTTAAAGTTCATATTGATTTTTTTTCTACTTTTATATTTTGCATGCAATTTTGAAATCCACAATCAGAAATTACCACATTTGTTTACCATAATACAATCTACTAATTGTATTTCCAACTGTAGTTAAAAAGTTTTAGATTAAGCATTTTCTATGCATTAATAACCAGACTTTAAACTACACACACACACACACACACATACAGCTAAATATATATATTTTTTTACTCATGCGGATGTCTAACTCATTTGTTTATTCTGTATTCTAAGAATTAAATGAGAATTAAGAATTTTAATTCATCTTATTGGTTGCACATCCCTACACAGTATGCACATACTTTTCAGTCTTGTTTTTGTAAGTACCTAGCACCTTCTTTGTATCTTCCATTCAATGACAATAAATCCTTCTATTCTAATCTATATAAAAAGTGTGCATTATTTTTCTACTGCCATCCAAAGACTAAGTCTAAACTTTGCTTGGCTTCCAAGAACAGAAGAGACTGGCCATTAGCATTTTTTTTTTCAACCTGTCTGGTTGTTCAAATACAAAAAAAACACCTTCTTTTTAAAACACATAAAACAAATTAAGTGCATTTAGCGAACTGGTTTGGAGTGTTGCATGATTCCAGTTTGACTGCATACAGTATCAGACACAACGTTCATATTTTTTTTTCTTTAATTATGTTGCAAACAATAACATCCAGATATATTGTTAACAGTTGGCTGTGTGAACAGTGATACCATAAAAAGCAAAGAGTCCCATTCAAGCTGTGAAGTCTGAAGCCTCCGATCTATTCACAAAAATAATAGCTGATGATAGACCTGTGGCTGGAGGACGAACCTGCAGACACCACCTTCACCAGTCTGTCTGTCTGTCCGTACATGAACTTATCCAGCGTGTGCTGCAGTGGGATTGCTTGGGACCTGCGAATGGCAAACCCTCTCTCCGGACACAAAAAAATAAATAAACAAACAGGACATCATCGTTGTCAAACCACGAAATGCGTTTTAAAGGGGCGGGTTCAATTTAAAAGGGTTTGTTTACCTAAACATGTAAATTCATTAACGTTTACCTTCGTGTCGCTCCAAACAAACAATACTTTTGCTCATCCTCAAAACACAAATGAAGATATTAATTAAAACAGAGACTTCCATCCCTCCAGTGATAGTCGATTCGGCCAAAAATGCATCAAATGATTGACATGCGAGTCGAGCGGTTGAATCAAAGTCTTCTGAAAAGTCAAGATCACATAATGATTGAGTTTATGTTGGGTTGAGTTCAAATATAAATTTTGATTCAATGAACGTTAACAACATTCAGATTTGCTCTCTGAAGCTAAAGGATGCTTTCTTGGTGTGTGAAAACCAATCAGATTGTCACATAGCAAATTTTAGCTTCTACAACCAATGAGGTCTAGTTTTACAAGACAATCAAGTATGACTGAGCTTCTGTTTTTGTTAGGTGATCAAGGTTTATCAGAATGAAAGTTGAAAATATTAAGCACTCATAATCGCCTCGCTTGGATTAAACCACTCGATTCAAATGGACTTTTCCACAAATGTTGTAAAGCATTAAGAGTTTGAGTGCTCTGATTCTGAATGCAGAGCCAGGTCTCTAAGATTTCATAAAAAATGCCCTAATTTTTGCTTTGAATGCAAACAAAAGTCTTGTTTTTTGGGAACGACAAGAGGATAAAAAATAAATTAATTGTACAAATGTTTAATTTTAAGGCAAACTAACCATTGAAAAGGACAGTTCTCCCAAAAATCTGGTCATCTTCGGTCTTCTGAAAAGTTCTGTCATCATTTTCTCACCTCAACTTATCGCAAAATAGTTTCTTTTTCGAGCTGATCACAAAAAAGACATTATGAAAAACGGAAGCCAACAGCAACCGGTTTTAATAATTCTTTTGAACAATCTCTTCTTGTGTTCAACAGGACAATGAAACTGATGTAGCTTTGGGACCAAATGAAGGTGAAAAAATTGCGAGTACTTTATTAGTTCTGGGTGAACTGTGCCTCTAATGTCTCGATTAAAGCCAATCATAAGGAACTAGTGCTACTTATTGGAAAAGAAACTCTGGACAATGTTATTACATTACAAATGTTTCGATTCAGCAATATGTTTGTCCATTTTTGGTTTAGGTTAACAGCTGCGTTACACAGTGAAGTGACTGAAGAACCAATGTCAATTGTCTCAATCAAAAAAACATAAGGAGGCATCAACGGTGTTTGTTTGTGACGGGCACTCCTCCCTTGGGTTTCTCAGTCTGCCACAATCCCATAGCGAAATTAAGTCACCATCCTCCTTCATACAAGCGCACACACACGCAGATCTCTACAACCACAAACCGAGCGGTGCGCATTTATCGTACATATCTGGTAGGACGTCTAGCTTCATGAACCAATCATGCCGCAATACATACGTTTCGAACAAGATGTCACTTTGACCATTTCAGGACGGTTGGACATCAAAGTTGCCCACCAGACAGCAAAGTACGCACACATGCAGCAGTGCTACAGGGACAGATCTCAGACTAGTCTCTATCAGATTTTCAGCAGCAGTAGGTACATCCAGTACGCACACAACAGGAAATCGCTTGATAATAGCATGGTTAAGCAGTGAATTCTTTATTATATAATTGCATTGGAATGAAAAGGCTAATTAAAATGATATCTGTTCAAAGCCTTAGATTGGGTAAACCCTCAGTCCGACCGGACCGAAGATCCAACAATAGCAGGGATGTGCAAGTTAATTGAATTTCTTTTGTCTTCGCACAAAGTCAAAAGGCATTTTTTCTTTTCTTCTTCCTTAAAAGATATGGAATGGTTTATCTCCATGTTTGGGACTTTATCAAATCATTTCCCATTGTGTAATCATTTGTACATTTATTAACAGATATAGCAGAGTGTGTGCCGCTCGTCACACTTAAGTAATGGCTTGAGCACCTGTGGTTACATTAGGGATATTCGGCCACAGTATGAAGATCCCTTTACAACAGGATTCACACTCCACAGAGAGAGAGAACAGGCGGATGGTTAAGTTTGTAGCTCCACGACTTGTAGCTTCCCACAGTTACCCCGATCATTTCAAATTTTGTTTCGTCACCATAGAAATCTTTGCATCCATTCTTTTAGGATTTTTGCACATCCCCTTGATGAGAGGAAACTTTGAGCCCTTGTCATGCTTTGCACCTTGGGTCCAAACTGAGGCTTGCCATTTCTTAGTCTCTGCACGACTGCCATAGGGGCAACGAGATTATTAAACAACAAGAAAGAATCAGGACGTCTTCATCTGAACGCAAACTCTGATGGCCGAATCAAGTGCTTTGTAGAGGCAATGTTTAAGTTTGAAGTGCTCCTGAGTGACAGACAAACCATCAAAATCTTTACTAAAGCTATCTTCGATTTGGGGCAAAAACAAAAAGAAAAAAAAAAAAGTAAAACTCTTGCCGCCCTCTATGCAGCATGGCTTCTTTTGTACAAATTCACTCCTAGAATTAAGCACGATTCTCTCTTACAGTGTAAAGTCATGTCTCTGGGATTGTACTTCTCAGTAGGACGTGTCATGACAAGCGTACAAAGATTTATTCCCAAAGGTCTCCAGACAAAACACATGAAAACGTTCTTAGATGCAACCATTAAATGTTATCTAAATCCACAAGAAGAGAATGGTATAAGTACACTCCAGAAGTGATGTAACAAAGCTACAGAATAACTCCGATAACAAGCCCCAGATCAACTCTCCACCTCAGCGTTTATAAATTTCCTTCTGTAGCCTTTGCCCCTTGAAAGGTCTCCAAGCTAGGCACAAACAGACTAAGACAGTGGAAGAAAAACAAAACAAAACTGAGAAAATAATAATAATAATAAACTAAATAAAATAAAAATAGACAAATATAAATCAGACACTGTCATTAAATTATCAGTTTAGTGCCCTACATTTAACCCAGTCAGCTTCTGCCTTCGGTAGGTCAGGCTGAGTGAAAGATCAGCCTGTGTTAAACCTATGGTACTTCTAGACAACATTATGTAAATTTACAGTATACAGTTTTGGATTCACCATGCAAGAATACTTTTTTTTTTTCATTTAATAGCTCGATCTACATCCAGAATAATTTACATAAAAGGACACGTTATTGAACCGGAGCTCGTGGGTGATGACCGTGGTGTTCGAGTGCATCCAGAAGAGCAGGAGGAAGCTGAGGGGGAAGTGGAATGGGTCCGGGGGGTGGAGGGGAGCATGGAGGTGTTGTGAAGGGTCCTGCGGGTATGATCAGCGACATTCCCACACTTTTACTGTTTGATCTACGCTCCCGGTGACGACGTACGGAGCGGTCTTGTGGAAATCTGTAGGGAGAGGAAAGATACTGTACTTTAATGACATACCTTAAACACACACACACACAAAAAAACTGAAATCGATGAAGAATTCAGCGTCAATTGTTGATTTTACATATTTACTATAATATAAATAGGAAAATAAACATGAAAAAAACATATAAAGGGGCAATTCAGTGTCTAAAAAAAAAAAACTAATTGCAGTGATTGCTTCACCAGTTTCAATGTGATTCTGAGCTTGCACTACTGTGACATCTGTTGTTGCCAAGTAACCATCAGCCGCACTCTGAGAAACCACCACTGACAAACTCTTGCTGCAGCTCTGATACAAACTTCATGGACAAATTTAAAAAATTTGGGTGCTCTGCAATTGTCTGAGGTAGTTGGTCTCTCACTATTACAGAAATATGTATTATCCATACAAAGTGTGAAGCCGATTGGTTGGTTCTTCTCACAAGATACACAGGGCGCTTGCCCTATTCTAAAACGTTCTGATGTTTTTGCTGTATGTACGCCTGGAAAAAGCTAGCGCATTGAGACCATGTCACTCTCTACAACAGTTTAAAATAGTTTTTCCATTAGGGCTCTAATGGCGATTTATTTTAACAGATATTGCGATTTCTATTGGCTTTGCGATTTAATTTTGTAGTCCAGCTTCAGCTCAATAATCTGTAACGTAGCTTCTTAATACTAAAATGCAGTGAGTGTTAGTCAAATAACTGAAAAGATATGAACTTACTCCAACTTTTATTCAAATTTGTTTCTAAGCATTCAGAAATTAAACACTAATTTTTCTATAGAGCAAACAGAAGTGAGTTATGGCGTTAGTCATCTCCTGGTGCCTTCATGATGATTTTTCATATGGTGTGACAGCAAAGTACAATTTCAGAGTTGTTTCCAGCTGTTTCTTGCTACTAGATTGAGGGTCACTGGCAATACTTTTTTAGTTGATTTTTATCAAGACACTCCTCATACAGCTACCTGTTATGCTTTTTTTAGGTGCTGGTTGTTGCATTTCCTTTCTGTGACAGCTCTTATGAATGACCATTTTTTGATCAGTGTCTGTGACTTTGAAACCAAAATATTCCAATATTACCAACATGCTGTTTTTCTTTGATATGAATTAGTCTATTAATGCTTCTAAAGTAAAAGACGCCATCATCCCACTTGTCTGCCCTTTCCTGTTTGTTTGTTTGTTTTATTGTGGGCTTTCTGCATAGTTCGGTTGTGCAATTCTGATATGGCAGAATAAAACTGAGCTCAATCAATTGGCTAGTAATACTATCACACACATACAGCAGCAGTCATGCATTTGCTCTGGGTGGGGGAAATTATATGATACAATTATATTTCAGATCACAGCCTTTTGCTATTAACTAAATCGCATAAAAAAAATTCATATTATGATTGCGATTAATCACACAGCCCTATTTTCCATATATAAATATCTTGCTATATCAGTTCTAGTCAATTATGAAAAAAAATAATAATTAAAAAGTAAAATTAAGCTAAACGAACTTAAAATCGAACGAACAGAAAAAATATCTGTGCCAACAGGTTTAAAATAAGTATCATTCATATTTGAAGCATTGCGTTTCATCAAACACTGGCATCAGTTACACAGCAGCATTCGTCCAGCCAATGGAATGAGTCTGGGGCGGGGCTAATCTGACCACATAACCAATAGAAAAGTAGAGAATGTTTGAAAATAAACATTATACTAATTCCATTTAACGATACTCACTGAACATTAAACATATGACACTTCAGCTTTAAAACATACATAAACCTCTTCACATGCTCAAACTGTGTCATGAGACCTGAAACTTCAAACAAACATTTTCTATTCAAGCCAACACAAATGGTTTCAAATCAATATTATGGGCGATGAGAGTTGTGTACAGAAGCGATTTTAAAAGCAAGTCTGAAGCTTCACATGAGCTTACAGGGGAGCTGACTGAATAACATCAAGTATCTCTAGAGAGCGTCAGTGCCTTGATCCTCTGGAAAAGATCTGGACTCAGGCAGTTAAAAGACTAGAGCAGTGGTTCTCAAACTGTGGTACGCGTACCACTAGTGGTACGCGGGACTTCTTCCAGTGGTACGCGGAAGAATCTCTGAATAATAAAAGAATAAAATGAACACACTTTTTAAACCCTTTGACGCGTCTGATAACACCGTGATCAGACAGCATTGGCTGTTCCCTGAAGCGTACGAGTACACCGGAGTGCTTAGAATGTTTACTTTAGTGCATCGCGTCATCAAACGTTAAAAAAAAATCAGCCTGCTTGGCGCGGAGGAAGAAAAAGAGGCGCGCGCGCGCTGGCGGAGAGTTGTGCGGAGGGGGAGACACACGCGCTAGAGAAGCCCTTCAGCAGACCAGTCCTGTAGTGTTGAGATTTCAGTTACTAACTCGGGAATACTGCACGTATGAATTGGTCAAGCACTGTATATGTGTATGTAAGGGATAATCAACGGCTTGCCGTGCGTTAATGCACGACGCGCAGGCAGACAGAGAGATAGAGAGCATGTCAGTGCTGTTTATACATGCTGATATTATTATACGATTTCATCAGTCCGATCATGGGTGGACAATTAAGACATTCTCAGTCAGATGAGTATTTTTCTAATTTTGCGGATCTCCCGTCCGCCATTAACATTTCTCATCGGTTTCACATGCGAGTTGCTATGGTAACGATAAACATTTGGGAGAAGCGCATTCATTTCGAACTGTGATCAAAACTGACTGGAACTACCTGTGCGTTGCACACCCTCCAGCCAATCAGAATCAAGAATATCAACAGACTATGGAATTTATGCATTAATCACTCGCTTTTCTGACACACATAGGTCTACTGTAAATGACGAGCAGTAAGCGGATCTAATTTCTAATTTAAATATGTAATTCTGAATCCTATCAAAATACAAGTTAACGTTTAGATATCTAAGTTATGTTATATGTACATGAAAATATATCTCAAAATATATAAAAATGTATAAAAAATGTATGTATATAGGCTACGTATATGACATATAACCTATATTCATCAGGTCCAAGCAACATTTGCAGGTTTTGATGAATATGCTACTATACATTAATACTTTACAAGTACAGCAGTTTTCTTTTTATTATTTAAGAACAGTGCCATTTTTAAATCACTTTTAAAAGCACATTTTAATTTAAATGGTAAAGTTATTTTTTTACTCTGCAAGCACAGTTAATGTTCAAACTATTTATAATGTGTAAAGTGGCTGACAATAATGCATATTCTTAATAAAAGGAATTGATTTGTCTTTTTTTTAACTGTGCAGTGCTGTCGCTACTGTATTTCAATACCGGTCATTATGGTGGTACTTGGAGAGACAATTTTTTTCTGAGGTGGTACTTGGTGAAAAAAGTTTGAGAACCACTGGACTAGAGGATTCAGCGTCCTCTCAGAGTTCGCTGCCAACGGCTGACAGGACTAGCTTTTGTAGTAACCTGAGAGATCATTCTTTGGGGAAGTGTGATTGTACTGTACACTTCTAAAAGGCATCTTCACCTTTCCTTGGTCAAAGCAACTGATATGCACTTCAAAATCACCAAAATCCTGTGAGAGAAGACGAGTCCAAATACAGCCACGTACCCAGAGAGGTAACAAAATGTTCGTGGGCACTCAAGGTCTTCGTGCAGCGCTTGTTTTTGTAGTCCCAGATCCTCAAAGTCTTGTCATCAGCACAGCTCACAATGTACTTTCCTCCAGGGTGCACAAGAACCCCACGCACCCAGTTATCATGGCCAACCTGAAGAAGACATTCAGAATTCAGAATCAGGGCACTTTTAAATGGTTTAAATAAGAAAAATTAATGTCTTATGCATTCATTTACACTAAAGCAGCGGCCTCAAAAGTGTGTTTTTGAAAATGATAGTTATCGATGTGTAAACTACAAAAGTTGTGCGTTTATTCTAAGGGCATGCACAACTACAACAGTGCTAGACTACAAGATTGCATATTTGCGGATGTGTAGTGTTTCTTTACAAAGTGACAATCTGGACTACTGTCCTGGCCTACGTAATACATCAAATCTGTGAGAATCAGGATTCTTTTGCCAATGTTGCTTAAACTTAAAAAACAAGAGGGAAAAGCTTTCAGTTTCAGTACACTATTGCCATGCAAACGTCATCAGAATGAAAGAAAAAAAAAACATGAAGCCTCAAAGATTCCCATTTAGCACTGGAGTGAATCAAAATGTTTAGAAGGACTCACCAGTGTCATAAGGCACATGCCAATGCTCACATCCCACATCTTGATAGTCTTATCTCTGGAACCAGACAAAAGGAAAGGACCAGGTTTCCCGCTCTTCTTGGACTGGCAAAACAAAATAGAAATGAATGAAAAACAGCTTGTATTAACGTTAAAGTTGAATATTAAAGAAAAACGATAAAACATTAGTTTAATATAGAAATTTATGTTAAACTAATTTAGTTTAAAAATTGTTTTGGTATTTTATCTTATATTTAATGTCATTGTTGTTTTCAGGCAAATGTTAAATGACCTAACATTTCATCCATGCAGTGTATATAAATAGGAATAAATGCATATAAAATAGGAAAAATAAAATATAAACAGGATTTTTTTATTATCTCCTCCATTTTCAAAACGCCGAAGGTTTCTTTTATATATTTATTTATTTTTTTCTAAATGTATCATACTATTTTAAGTAAACCTAAACTTAAGAAAAAACTTAAATAATAAAATAAAAAAATTCAATTGAACAATGAATATTAAGCATTTCATTATACAAAGCTTTGTGTTTTTTCCAAATCTTTATCAGACCTGAAAATGCTCTTAAAATTAAAATGTACATAATGTATATAAATGTCTGAAAAATCCATGTTCATGTATACAAACAAAATCAGCTACCCTTGCAACTGACAGTGTGTGTGTACGTGGTTTTGTGACATATCAGGACACAAACCTGCATAATGACACAGGTATTACAAGAAGGTGGTGAAATATGAAGACATTGCTTATGTCCTCATTTCTCAAAAAGCTTATAAATCCCACAGTTTTTTTCCACCAGAAAGTAAAACCGCACACAGTTTCCTGTGATGGTTTGGTTTAGGGGTATGGTGGGGTTAGGGCAATACAAAATACAGTTTGTACAGTATAAAAACAATGGAAGCCTATCTAATGTCCCGACATTTCACAAAAATAAACATGCGCGTGTGTGTGTGTGTGTGTGTGTGTGTGCATAGATTAATATTTATGATTCTTACTAGCAAGAAAATGCAATAGCGTATGGGCAAGTCTTTAACCCACAACAAGGTTATGGAAACAGCTTTATTAAGACTGATGCACAACAACAGCATCATTAGAAGATGCTGAGACACTAGCGGTGGTGCATATATCATAGACATCCAATCATAACAGCACTCTGATAAATGACTGTCCTTTAAATACCACACCAGTCAATGAAGAGAGGCATAGAACAGGAGCGGAGGTGTTTGGGGTGATAATGCACTTAAATAACCCTGCAAAAATGGATGGTCATTATGTTCAAGGCCTTATCTATTATTTCCCCTCTGTAAAAGGGAAAATCAGCTGGAGGGGGAGTGCGAACAGGCACATTAAAAACAAAATTGCTCTTGCTGAGAGGCTGGCATGTTCAGACAAGTGTGTTCGGGCACATTTCAACCTTTACACAGAGCTGCTGTAATGACATACAGGGCTTTGTAATTAACATTCATGACAATGTTCAGGATGTCAAGAATGGTTCACTTTCACCTGAACAGGTTTGACGAGATCTGAGACGACTGACCAAATAAATGTTACATTTTAACACAGAGGAGAAAGTTCTCTTTATAAAACAGTGTTTAAAAGGGTTAAGAGCTGTATTCCCCATGCTGTTAGGGCTAATGCTTTATCAGATCATGATGAAATTGGACATGGTTGATCATAAGACTGGCAAAAAAACAAACAAAAAAAATCCAACTGGTACGTTCTTCACCTAAGGCCATCGACTGCAAATCCCACCTATGTCATTTCAGAGTCTGTTTCAAACCATTGTACATAACAAATTTAGACTCAAAGGCCCATCAAAATGTGTTTGCAGGGCACAGCAAAGAATACACCAATACAAAAATCTCTAACGATCTGAAATTATTTGTGAAAACAAAGAGCCACTGATCCAAAACAGTGAAAAAATAAAAAATAAAGAAGAATCGCTAGCAATGACATACGAGTTGGTCCCTGTCTCCTCTCCTCTGCAGTTTTGCAATTTCTATTCACATAGTATATTACTATATACACATGAAGAGAACATTATATCTTTCTTACCAGTTACCACTACCAGACAAAGCACACAAATCACAAGCAAATAGATGAATGCAGAATCAGTAGACTGATCAGGCCAGTCCAAAACGTGCTATTTTTATCAAAACTATTTCACTCTCTTTCAAATAGTCACTGCATGTGGTGAAATGGCTTTCACACCAGATGCAACAAGCACTACGCTATGAAATTAATTCATTTCAATGTTAAGCACCACACAAGGGCGGTTGTTGCTGCAACCAACAAAAGAACAAGAGCAGTAGAGCTATAAAACGTTACAAACAGCTATAGCGTTAACTACCAATAAAAATACACTCATTTAATTGTGGTTATTTTACTGTCTTATATTTTCAGTATGATTTACTGTCTTATGTATTCAGGCCATCATATTCATTTTGGTGCAATTCTAACTTAAATCTGTACCAGCTTAAATTCATCTACATACTGACTGCTACGGCAATCTGTTCAAAGCGCTTCACCAAAAAAACTCCACGAAGCATCAACAATTATTAAACTGAATGTGATAATTTGTCATCACAAATGTTCTACTCACCTCTGAGCCAGTGGCCTCTAGAATGGTAGGATGGGCACTTTCGGGAGCCCAAGAAATGCACTCCACCACATGCTCATGCTCACGCAGCTCTGCCTTACATTCTTTTGTGGCCACAACCCAAACACGGACCGTCTGGTCATTAGAACTACTGGCAATAAGGGTCCCGTCCTGGTTGGGCCGCACCATGCGGACCCACTCTCTGTGTCCGGTGAACGTCTTAACACAGTACCTGTTTAGTGACGCAAACAAGCCCAATGTCAACCAAATTGTCAACAACATTTCAGGTGTGAAATAACATTGAAATTTAGTCTCAATATGCAATTGCGATTCAGAGCCACGTCAGAGGTTTCTCCTTTTTCCATTACAATATAAAACCCTTTGTTATGTCTACATTTACACAGGTGCTTTTATCTGAAGCAACTAACAATACAGCAAATGAAAGGACTGTTTTGTTGGAAGAAGCTACAGTTAGGTTCAACAACCTATGGTGTCGTAGTCCAGAATGTTAAGCCAACATGCATATTTTTAGATAAAATCAAATTAAAAGCATTTATAAGTAGCTAAAAGGCTTACCCAGTGGCAACCTCCCACATTTTAATGGTTTTATCCCTTGAGGCAGAAACTATGTGATCTCCATTGGGCATAATAGCTACAGATGAAACATTATGGTCGTGCCCTGAAAAAAAAAAGAGAAGCAAAAAATTTACACATTCTTCCAGATTCACAAGAACCACCAACAGTGCCTGAGATGGATCCACTAAATCCATTTCTCCAATCAGCACATAATACACACATTTCTACCATAGAAATCCGACGGTCATGCACATTAGCGACTGACAATGAGTGGTTAAGCTTTAAAACATATTGAACACTTTACTGGAGAATAAGAAGCCGCTAATTTGCCTTGGGCTGCTTTGTTCTCAATGTGCAACGAAAGAGATGAGCTAATTACACAGGACGCCATTTTTAAGCTGCTGAATGGATGATGAAACCAAGTAGTCTAGAAAAAGCAGTCTTAAATATGGGGGGGGGACCACAAAATGTTATCTCGTCTTGAAGAGGATAATTAAACTGCTGTCCAAATCTCCTAATCTTCTGCTAAAGCAGCCAACCCACGAAGCGAGACGGGGGAGAGAGAGAGAGGGAGAGAGAACGAGCAATATCAGAAGGAGGGACTTGCAAAAAGAAGAGAGGGGGAGCCGTTCATCACCTCTTCTTCAATTCTGTGCTAGAACAGTCTACTAGTCTCAGGGCAACATGCCAGCTTTAGTAATGGGTGTAAATTACAAGCATTTGGATTTGGGCATATTACGACTTGGCGCACACACATTATTTGGATTATCACCACTCAGGATTTACACATTTTTAATTCGGATTACAAATGACTTCAGGAATCTTGAACAGTTTTCATCATGAAACATAAAGATGTTTTTTTTTGCACATTCAATATTTCTGTGTCCCATATTAGCTCATTATTTTAACACTTAAAATCAACTCTAAGCATACAGTATGCATCCTTGCTCTTGAATCAAAACTGCAAAAGTGTATGTGTGTATTTTGGTGCACAGGACAAACACAGAGAACTCAGCATTTGTCTGCATTAAATAACTGAAAATAATGCGAGTTTACAAAAACAGCATATTTGTATTGTTTAGACAAAACTATGATTTTTCACTAATGGAAACCGCATTGTGGGATTTGCTATGATTTGATCTTCATAAAGGAAAATAAGTAGCTGGATAGCAGTACCCCATCCCCCAATCTCTAAGCAGTTTTCACACTGACAGTTTTCGTGCTTTTCCAAACCTAAGGTGAGATCTTATCTCCGCCACTTCACATGTGAACTATCCATCTAGCAGAAGTGAAGACGTGTTCACATAATACAGAATCCATAAGACAAAATGCTAATTCACTTGTAGTGTGATCTCCCTAAAGATAAGCCTGAAGGTACAAAGAAATTGGATTTTTAAAAAGGCTTTCTGAAAAGGCTTTTTGTTGAAAAAATATGTAATCTTTTGTATTGTATATACAAATATAAAAAAAAAATTATATTGGCACACATTCAACAATTAACATTAAAACCCTCATTTTATATATTAAACTCCTAAAAATCAAATTGATATTTGAGAAAAAAAGCTTTTAAAAAGGCTGTTTTCTAATACTGGAAGAACATTTCTTATAGATTAGTTGGCAAGCTGGCCTATTAATGAGCTTCAGCTCAACACCTGCCTCCTGACACTCTATTCCCCCCTGAGATGCGCCTTCGTTCCTAACAGTTCCCCGAACCAATGACAACGTACGACACCATGCTTACCGTGCATGGTCCTGATACACTCAAAGCCCTGGAAGTCCCAGAGCTTGATGGTCATGTCCGCTGAACAGGAGGCTAGCAGCTTTCCAGTGTGGTCAAAGGAAATGTCCTGTACAGAGTCTGTGTGGCCCTTGAGGGTCCTTTCAAAATCTCCAGTTTCATGATCCCATACCTAGATAAGAAAAAAAAGAAAGAAAAAAAAAGCATTAGCCAAGGATGTTTCTTTCATAATAAAACACATTTTGTTTGACAGTTTACAATCAGGTATGACATAAACAGCAGGTTTGGGCTTGTAGCTGCTATTGCATATTCAGTGCAACATCTGTCAAGCTGCCAGTTTATAAATGCCATCAAACATGCCCTCTGGATAAAATCTACAGTTTGAACGTTTATCTCCATACGCCTCACAGGAAAATAAATTGTCAAAATTTCACCTCGCAGCATTTACCACACTCCAGGAGAAATTGGGGCAGAATATTTTGACATCATGTTTTCACTAAAATTCAGTTTTCATCATTTTCTTTATCATTAAAGCATTTTTTTGTGAAGTGAGGCGTTATCGGCTTGTTCGCCTGGATGCAGCAGTATGATAAACAGCCTCAGGGCTTAATGTGAAGATCAGGTTTCAGCAGTTTTCTGGCAGCAGACACACAGGGATAAGCTCTGTCTGCTGCTCAGGGGGCAGATGACAGAAGCCCCTCCACCTGCTTATCAGTCTCTTGCTTCCAGATGGGGAAACTCAACACAACTAGTCATGTTCTGATAGAAAACGCGCACACGAAAAGCACACGAAAAGCCTGATGTGGCACACCTGGTTAAGTCAAGCACGTAAGCTTTACAAATGTAGCTGAGACTGCAATACGCTTTGACGTGCATATGATGTCAGTGTTTTTTTTTTTTTTTTATTGTTTATTTGTTTTTTCTGCCCTTACTGATATGCATGCATGTGCTGACATTTAATAAGGTTTGGTTAAATTATTAATGATCCAGCAGATGCAATACTAAAAAAAAAAAATTTAAGGGAAAAAAAACAATACTACAGTGCAACAAATAATGTAATTACAATTACATTCAAATAAGTTAAATATATATTTTTTAAATAGGCACAAATAGCTCAGACTACAGATATGGTACCAATATATTCAGTGTCCATTTAACAAAAAAAAAGTGTTCAATGTTAAGTGAAAAACAGAACTGAAGGAAAAATAGTATAGTCTGACTATAAAAGCAAGGTGAAAAAAAAACAAGCTGGGATCAGCCATGCAGTGCTGCATGAACCAAGAGAGCTTATTTTAGACTTAAGTGATGACGTTTCAGATAAACTGTGGAGATCTAAGCTACAACTGCATGTTTTAATGCGCATGTATAAAATATCAGTCTGGAGAATTTATTAAAAAAAAAAAATTGAAACTGCAAACCATTTGGCTGACTCAATAACAATCAGGTCAAGCAGAAGGAGAACTGTCAATGGAAAAGAAGAGCTGTCAAACTGCTTGATTAACATAAATGGGGGCGGCAGGGGGGGTATCGGATGAGAGAGAGAGAGAAAAAAAAAAAAAGATCTGCCACAATCACACCACATCTACATTATACTGAGAAAGAGGTGAGAGAAAAAACTAAAGCATCTGGCTGGAAAGCTACAGGCTTCATGGCAATTAGCAATGAACGTGTGGATGGAGAGAATGTGGCAGAATATATATGAACTAGCTGTCTAGTCAAAAGAATACAATAGGAAGGGCTGGGATTTTTTTTAGGGAAGGGTTCACTCGAAAAAGGAGTATTAAAAACTAGGGCACAGGAAGAGGGTGCACACACTCAAATTGGTGGCCATAGCTGCTGGCATGGAGGCGGAAGATGAATCACTCAAAAGAACATGTAGTCCAAAAAAAGAGTAACCCTTTGTTACCACATAAAACAACATTTCATAGATCACCTGCATTTATTATATCCATGTAATTTGTAACCATTTTTAAGTGTGAAAATCTTCCCTCTTGGCTTTTTAAACATCCCAAAATCCCCTAATGAGTAACTATAAATAGGTTCAGAGTCAATTTGTGCCTGTCCTTTCGAAGGAATCTCTGAGATTGTGGGCTCAGTTATGAATAGCAGGCGGGTAGAAACAGGGTTTATTACCATGGGAATGACACACTGCTTGTGCAGACTTGTGTATTTTGTGTTTCTCAAGAGCCTCTGTATGACCAATACAGCAGAAACAGAGGACACTGACTGCCTCGAGTCAAATCTACAGCTCATTCCAGGCAGGACTGAGTAATTATATCAGCCAGTAAGGCAGTTGGTCACAACAACATGACAGAAATACAGGGTCAGTTTTGGGAAGTTTATAGCGTACACCATGCAAGCAGATTACTTGATAGCAGCACAAAACAGACAAAGGATCTCACCTTTATTGTTGCGTCCTCTGAGGCAGAAACTATGACGCTGAAAACAGGATGGAAAATGACTCTGGTGACAGGACTCCTGTGGCCGCTCAGAGCGTATTTCTCAGGAGGACGGGGGATCCATTCTTTGGGGTCTCGCTTCTGTCCAATTGGCCCACCTATATTAATCTCCTCTTTTGCTTCATTCAGTTTTGATTCTAACTCCATCACCTAGTAGAATAGGCAAAACATTGTCATTGCACAAGTCGAGATGAACGATAGTGACTTTTTTGTATTACAGGTGGGGTAGTGTGGAAACGTACCATTTCTGAACCGTAAGATTTGGCATTTCAGAGCATGAATAGTCAATGAGCCAAGGCTTCCTCCATGAGTTTTAATAGGATTTGCATTAAATATGAAATGCACAAACCTTTTTCTGTAATCTGATGACTGAAGTCCATTTCTTTTCCAAGAGACCTGCATACTTCTTATCCAATTCTTCATTCTATATCAAAATGACAGAAGAAATATTAAACCCAAACACAGCACATCGCATTGCATCAAAAAAAAATACAAGAATTACATACAGCCTAAAGCAAATTTTAAAAAAAGGCATACACCTATCACCCCAGAGGCAAATGTAAATTCCCTCTAAATCCCTTCACATGGGTTAATCTCCGGCAGACAAAGAGAGCTTACCAAGATTACAATTACACAAACACCACACTGTGAAAAATTAACTTCAGGGTGCCTGGCACTAACTAGACCTTTCTAGAAGTCACATTTTGAACACTTAGATGGATGAATCATTCCCACTGGCATTCCCCAACAAACAAATACTGAGCAGTGAGAACCAAAAGTCAGTCATTATGAGCAAAATACTACAAACGTATTACCTATACACAAATATATACATTAATAATATGCATTCATTCATTTAATTTCCGGTTTAGTCCCTTTATTCATCAGGGGTCGCCACAGTGGAATGAACCACCAACTTATCAAGTATGTTTTACACAGCGGATGCCCTTCTATCTGCACCCCAGTACTGGGAAACATCCTTACACACATTACTAATATATTATGTTAATCAATGCATTGATGCGTTTAGATTACACACAAACATTTTACGACTGGATCTCAGGATAATAAGAATTTGCTTATTTAAGTGAAAAATGAAGAATAAATATATTATGAAAAATATATACGTGTATAACTTATATTATCAATTTATATAATATAATGAATTTGGTTTAAATCAGCTATATAAAAGACGGGGCTCTTAAACACAAAGAACAGAAATATGAAGCTTGAACAGGAAACACTTGCCATGATGTTTGGCCACACTTCTGTTGATCATTAGCCTCGTTTAGAGTTCCAAGTATCTAATTCTGAGGTATGAAAATCCAATCGCTTGAAGATTGTGTGTAATCTGTCGGTTTGTGTGTAAACCTTTACAGCAGACATTCTTTTGGTTGTTTTCTGATATATGCAAGCTCACATCTCCTGTTTGCTTGAAGTGCGCACACGGTTTAGCTTTCCAATACTGGTGTCTAACCACCAAACATAGGAAAGCACAAAACATCACTATGGGTGATGTAAAAAGGATGTGTCACACAAAGAGAGCAAAAAAGCTCTAGGTGTAATGTCAGAGGTGCGGAGCAGAACAGGTGCTGTCTCTGTGATGAGAAGTAAAGAGAGAGAGAGAGAGAGGTGTCTCTGAGGGAGAGGGACATTTAAAGCCTCTGCAGAGGTCTGATCCACCATCTGCCTGGACCCTCTGTCACGTGTGGTGGCCAATGGCTAAATACCAGCCACATTAGCCTTGCCAGCTTCTAATCACTGCCGTCTGACAGTCCACCAGCCCCCTCCAGTCCTCAGAGAGCCACACATCATCTACAGTTATGCCTGCAGTCACAAACCCCTGCCACCTCTCAGAACATCTTAACAGCTGGAAGAATCAATGATGAGATCTCTTCTGATAAATGAAGCCGCGTTAATAGCATTCTGGGTAATTAAAGAAGGCTTTTAACGCCACAAATCTGATCAATAATTCATCCTCTTTCTTCCCTGTACAAAGGATATAAACTGTTTATCTTCTGTCCAACCAGGAGTGTTTTCAAACAGAAGCTTCTGTAAGCGTTTCCAAATTTCCAGACGCGTTTTCTGCTGAATTTCAGTAATTCTCCTGGTCTACCCTGTGATAATGGGGGACACTATTCAATATGTCCCTTTATCAGTGTGAACCATCTACGAGACAACAGGGAGCGTCGGGCTTTACATCTGTCACACATCATAATTATCTCTGCACTGCCTTAATTCAGCACGTGCGCCGTCAGTCACAACCTCACACAGAGGCGCCTATTAAAAGGGGAATACTTCAAATTAGGAAATACTGGTTTGACTGGGGTTTGTATGAAGGGGGGTTCCCACACTCACCATGTCTAATTCCGCCTCCTTTTTGAAAACTGAATACGCCTCTTCATATCCATTGGAACGAAGGTAATCAGCTATCGCTCGGTTTCTGAAAAACAAAGAGAAGCCTAATTAGTTCTCTTGATAACCAGGCCTTATAAGTGTGCATTAAGAAAAAAAGAGCTGCCGTAAGAGCTTTTGACAAAACTGAAAGAACATGCCTCTCTCTGAGCACATATTCAAACACTGGTATGGTGGAATTTCATTATGGTAGACAAAACAGCTGCACATGGAAAACTGCATATGCATACATGCATAATGAATCAGGACTGATAAAGCAGGAAAGTGTGATGGAGAAAAAAGTATCCTCAACAAATTTCAATAAATGTCAGGAACAAAGACATGTTTCTTTAAAGAGATCTTTTCTTTGGTTATACAAAGGAATTCATTATGTAATCATTTATTGAAACATCTTTATAATATCGTAATCAATCAGCCAAAGAGAAAAAAAATATTGGGTTTATAAAATGTATTAATTTTTTTGTATTAGAGATCTTACATTTTCCTCATGATTTAATTAGATTACAATTCGATTTAATTATAAAATGATGCTATAGCACTTATACAAAACAATTTACAAATATAGAAAGAGAATAAAAAGAAAAATACAGAAAAAACGGTGTCTTTAAATGTAAGAATTACATACATTACACATTTTTTGCTCAACTTAAGACAAAACCGAAAATGCAGACACTTTTTCAAAAGCCGCCTTCTTTAATAGGGAAGCAATGTGTCAGGAAGCCTCAACCTCTGTTTTCAACACATTCAGAGCTGCCGAGGAGTCAGCAAGACTGTGGTGAGCGGAAGATATTCATTGATAGTGGTGATAGTGAAGACAAAGAAGGCTGTCAGAGACGCCACTCTGCTGTCCAAACTCTTCCTGGCATTGTGATAGCAGAAGGATCCACATCGTCGAGGAAACAAGGAGCCCAATATGGAAATAGCTTTTTCAGCAGGACAGCCACATTGTGCACATATGCTCTTAAATCAAGATCAAAATCAGCACGGATGAAAAGAATTATAATATCTATGCTGGAGACGACAAAGGATCTATCAGCACACACACACACTCAGAGGAACTCTCTGGGTGTGGCTCGATTCGAGATAAATGATATGATTATACGGTGTGTCTTTGGTGGACTAGACAGTTTACTATGTAGAAGACAATGAAGTGACAGAGCTTTAGTAGCCTATCTAGCGCAGCCTGTGACAGTAAGGGTGCTATGATTAAAGTCAAGGTCAGCAAGAGGTTATCTCTCATGTGACAGGAGGCAGGAATGAACTACTCGCTGCCTAATGCCGGAGGGAACATGTGTGTGTGCTCAAGCCTCCTTTGCTTTGAATGGTACATGTGTGACAGATACCTTTCTAAGAGACACAGCTCAAAAACAATGCTGCTTTGTGCATCAAACAGAGTTGTTGAGCAAAACAAAACTGATATTATGGTCATGTACATTCTGGAATGTTTTGGGAGCAACAACTGTAGTTAAATGCAAGAATGAGCACCCTGAATTACTGTTCTGTGTGTACTTTTGTATACAGGAGTCAGTTATTTGTTTGACATTGATAAGCAAAGCAACATTTAGCAAAACATGGATTAAAGCTGTTAAAAATTCTTAGATCTTACCATTAAAGGTTACTGTCTTCATTTGTCCAGACCTCTTATAACATCACTGCTCATCACATGTATTTATATTTTGTACTTTTGTGTTCATTTATTCAGTCAAATCACACAATAACTTTTTGGACTTTGTTCCATGGAACACAAAATCAGATATATTTAGAGACAGACTTAGTCCCAATCCCAATTCTATTTTTGTAGAATCTAATATATCATGGCATATATCATGTTATCATAACGATATAATGTGGCAATAAGCTCGTAACTGTACTGCGCATTTACATCCTGGCATCATTCATCTATGCAAACACAACAACATTGACATTATACTAGACACTGTAAAAACGTCATTCCCAGCCACTAGACTTTTCAGACAGGGTATTTTTAATGTTATCGAGTGACAGTATGTTGTGGGACTGCTATACAGAGTAGGCTCAACATAGATGTCATAGATCTAGCTTAAATAGCTTAATAAATATAGAAATCAATTGAAGAATTACAAATATCGGACATAATAAAAAACATTAAATAAAGTAATGACCAATATAAAACAAACAAAAGCTACAGCATTTAGGTACATACAATAACAAATAAATAAAACAGTTTTAAGCCATTTGAACTTTTTACAAAGACCTATCTGAAAAAAGTTATTTGATATTTTCTAAGCACAATAAACAATGGAGGTATGAGGTAAAACCACCCGAAACTTCTGTCATCCAGTCCCGCAGCAATGCTTTACAAATGGACTGGGAAAATTGCATGTAAAAAATGTGTTCTACATCCTCAAACAGGCGTTTATGTTTTTATATGGCATGGTAAAATTTAAGTGATTTTTTTTTTTTATGTAGACCTTTATTAGAAGGATCCTCAATATTTTAAATCGTAATTGTGCCTTGGGGAGAATTAGTGGAGAGCGCAACGATATAGGCTATATACACTTAAGGTTTTCCTTTACTTAAGACAACTGAAAAATATGCAACATACTACATTTTTTCTCTTAAATAAAGGGGAATTACCCCTTAAATAAAGGGGAATTACCCCTTATCAGCTCTCATATAGCCTAGGGAAAAAATGTTTTAGGTCTCTCCGGAGCATTCAGGGTAAATGTTTGATGACGTCTACCAAAACAACGATGTCAAGGGAGTTATTTACAGATAGATTCTGTTGTTTTATATTATAGATGGTGCACTGGGTCATTCCTCTGTTTGTGGTGAGACCACTCAATCCACAATGCAAACAGTCAGTCGGAGAGTAAACTAATATAATGACTGAAAATACAAAGGCCTATGCGTAGACATAATAATGTAATGCTGTACAGTAACGTGTAATTTGCGCGTTTTGGTTGTCTCTATTTTAATCGTTTTGTGATGATAATGATGGTGTGCTGTATCAGCCTGATTCTGATTTGACTTTTTTTCCCGCTGAACTGGGCAGGTTGTGTGACGTTTGTTTTGGGGGCGTTCTGGGGGCGGGGTTTGCATGCTGCGTTGAGAGCTATTGGCCAGAGAGTGGAAACCAAACATTACTTCGGCCTCACTGCTCAAGCTCCCAGGCATTTGGCCCGGCCAGATAAAAGCCCTAGCTCGCACTGGCCTGACAGTAGAAATGCGGCTATTGACATTCTTTTGCCATTACTAACTACTGTCAGAATTCTCAAAGGAAACAGTAGCAAATTAAAATGAACTGAAATGGATGTTTGCAGTTTTCAGTTAGTATTTGTACCATTATTTAATGCAAAAAACATGCATAATTTATGCACACAGTTGTAAAACAGATTATTACACAAAAACTTGACTAATCACTAGCGCTGCTCAAATACTGTAATATCAGAACACCGACGAATCTGTTGTAGATTCCCTTAAAAAAAAATTCCAATGGTGTTTTACAAAGTTTACAAAGGGTTTTTTTTACTTGAGAAAAACAACATCTATTGTATCCATAAGTCGAAAATACTTTTAAGTTGATTTAAAATGTGAATTTAAGGTGTTGAGTATAACAAACATATAAGTTTCTAATAAATAACTAGATCTACAATAACTAGAAATAAATAACTAATACATTTGCAGCATGAGCCTCTGCAGCTTATGTTGTAGAACAATCAAGTCAGACCTTATTTAACTCATTAACTGGAAATCCCTGTTTAAAAAAAACACAACAACAAGAAAACCAAGGAAAACCACAGTAAATCCTTCTGCGTTCTGATGTCATTCTTCCAACAGTCTATTTGTGCTGCTCTTAGTAGATTGCACTGGGCATTATTAAAGCAAGTAGCTCTTTATTCACACAATATGATTAGATCATTGTCATATCTTCTCATCAGCGCTTTTATAAAACTGCACTTATGCTTAAACTCTCATTTATTAAATCTGGAATCTCAACAAGATATTTGCAAGATGTTATTTAGTCTTTCATCTTGGATTATGTGGTAAAAAACAACAACAAAAAAACAGGCACGGAAGATCACTGTTGGCATAAGCAGGCAAGCAAGAACAATGTCTCCTAACAATAACAAATTACTTTCAATTAGCTCTCATTATGAGGTAAAATGCTATGACATTTAGACCCTCAGGTGCAACACCCACCATGCTTTGCTTACACACCTGCCTAAATGCTTTTTAATACATGCCATGCAAATTCCAACTAGAATCACCAGACAGAAAAGCCATTTATTTGCAAAGAGGGCTATTTTTGCGCTAGCTGCACAGATGACACCCAAACACGAGCTGAAAACGCCCTCCCAGCTCTCCAAAACTGGCTTGTAAGACAGACATGCAGCACTGAAGATGCCAAAGAAAAGAAAACGCCGCGAACAAACAAACGAGAGCTCATAGCTTTGGACTGGTCTCCATGGAAACCGAGGAGCAAGCAGAGAAGCGAAGCAGCGATGAACCTGAGTGGGCAGAGATGCTGAAGACAACGAACAAAAGATACTCTTCAATAAGAGAGAGCTCTCTCAAACTAACCAATGACCATCTCAAACCTGCAAAGCTGCCTTAAACAGCAATTGAAGTATTAGTTACGTTTAATAGAATGACCAAGATGTATTATATTAGAATCATTTATATAACTCCAATTACTTTTATAATATCTGAGAGTGAGCAGATGCATAGAGTCCAGTGAAAAGGCAGCCATAAATAATTCTGTATGATGAAAAACTTCACAGAATTTTCTAATATTTGACACATGCATCAAAACTATGGGTGTACACTTCCATTTTGAACATATCCTAGTGTCTTTAAGGTTATATTTGAAACAACTGCTAGTTTAATCTGAAATCTGCATCTGTCTTTAAAAGGGTAATGAAATTTCCACTTTAATGAAAAATGTAACAAACATGATTAAACAACCATTTAGAAGAAAAGAGGGTGTTTTATCATACATTTTAGTGCAAGGGCGCTGCCATCTTGGAACGCCGCAGCGTGTGACGCCACGGGGTTGGTTCCGTTAAATAGAGAGACAGGTACAGTAGCAAAAAACGACTAAATGATGGAGACTACAAAGTCGAATTCCACAAGGCATACAAAAAGACAAAAGGGGGGGCAGCACTGCTGTATTGCTCCTGGATGTAAAAATTATTTTTACAGTGTCAAAGCTAAGGGTAAATTAATTCATTTTCATAAACTGCCGCTAAAATGCAGAACAACACTGCTTCACTGGATAGCGGCGATAAAAAGGAAAAACCCTCCTATGGGCCTTGAGGCACGAGTATGCAGTGACCATTTTTTAGAGGACGATTACACTGAGAAGAAGATCTTTGAGTCAGAAACATTAGTAAGTAGTCATCGCACCAACAGACTGAGACCTGAAGCTGCTCCGTCTGTTTTCAGTGTCTCAGGCTATAACGCGAGCTCACCGGACCTCACAACTTTTTCTGTCAAAAGTGACACAGTCCGTCGAAGGGAAAGGGCTCTAAAACTGCCAGCCAGGTAATGAAGAGACCAGTATGTCCATAAAAACGTCATGTATTCAACAATTGTACAAGTACTTATCACCCAGTGAGACCAGACACACTATATTGTTTATTTTATTTTTGCAGAAGCACTGCCCTACAGAATCATCTATCATTTAAAAATGTTAAATTCTTTCCAAATGGCGACAGTCAAGTCACCTAATAAATTTGAATTCATAATCGCAATATATGAAAATCGCAATATACGCAATGTTAGATTTTTCGCAGTATCGTGCAGCACTAAACCTCATGCCATTTTCGAAATCAGCCATCTTAAGGCTCGTACACACCGGGACGCTTTTCGTTTGCGTTTATCGTCGGCGTTTTTTGAGACGTTTTTTTAACATTCAAGCCCAAGCGATTTTCTCTGGCGTCGAGCAGGAGAGCATGCAAAATCACTCCTTGACGTTAGATGGCGCACACGGTGGCGCCAAGCTTCTGACACCCGCTTGTTACACAGAAGAAGAAAAGAGGAAGTTTACACGCTTGTTGTTGCCGATCGGCAAAGCATGGATAGTTCAAGTAGCAGCTCTAGCGCTGAAGAGATGATTATTGTTCACCAGTGCAGTAAGCAGCTCCACGTTAATATCTCCTCTGGGCATCTGCGCTCGCACTGACAGTTTTGCGCTGGAGCGCCTCCAAGGGGTGTTTACTGTAACTTCAGCAGCTCCGTACACGTGAGCAACAGTGGGAATCTGATTGGTGTAGAAGGTTTTGACGCGGGGCGTCAAAACAAAAAAACGA
>CAIGQQ010004837.1:19641817-19654657 GCA_903798035.1 Danio albolineatus | reverse complement strand
ACACACTTTCTCAGGTGTTCCATCTGCTCTATTTCCCCCAGCACACATCTCATTCTAGTCTGCATTCAGTCCACCCTATAGGCTGCTATGAGGAGTGTTTTGTTATGGACTCCTGCTGCCCCTGTCGGGAGCTCTGAACACGTGTAAAAGGGACCGCTGACCCAGATTTTAGCATCAACCTACTTCTGCACTCCAGTGAGAACCACGGGTTGACAGTAACAAGCAGGCTGGTGGATTTCTCTCAGCTAAAAGAGTGAGCACCGTGTAGTGGATGATAGATGAGTCACAATACAATATTCAGATTTATTAAAGTGTAAGCTGACAATTTGCCTTAAGCTTGTATAGATAAGGGGTGGGCCGTACAATCAAACTTCTACTTCATGATAACTAAATGTTAATAAAGTTTTTTTATTTTTATTTAAAATGACAAACAAATTCCCTGATACAGTATTCCATGACATGTGAACAGCCCTGTGAGCAACAGAATATTGCATAATGTACTGAACTGTACTATACTGTACAGCCCAGAGGAAACAAGCTATTAATGTCACCAGAATGCAAGGATGCACAAATATGTGAGCATGTTGTCAGTAAAGCCAGTTCTGTGATCAGCAGAATTACATATTGTTTGTTAAAAACAAAGATTTGCACAGACGTATATTATGTAAAACATAAATAAACTTTCATGCTCACAGCACAAAATGAGTATGAACTAGAGACCTGCATGGGACAAATTTTTCTGTCCCGCTCCGGCAAGATTCTGTACTGCTTCCACAAAAAATATATATATATTTTTTTTCTCCCACGTTATGCAAGTTTTGTCCTAAAACCACATACAAAAGCCAGAAGGTAAACATACAAGTAGTTCTATTCTCATGCCGAATGCAACATTATATTACTTGAGTTCACAGGTCAGATGTCCAACTTCTAGCAGCGTTCTAGGTGTTGAAAAACTGGAAACAAGCAGGCTGACTAAGGGACCGATCACGCTGAAAGCGTTTTTTGCGTTGATGCACCTTTTTTGAATGATTTACCAATGGCCACAAGCACTATTTACGCGCCTCGCGTTTTTGACATTGCATGCCGTGTGCTAGCTAGGGGTGTAACGGATCACAACACACAGCAGCAAAGATCATTTTTCGCATTGGATATTTTCCTTTTTTTTCAGCTGCTTCTTTGTTGATTTGTATTTTTAGTAGTTACAGGTTATAAGTTATGTTTGTTTAAACCAATGGTTTAAGCAGTATTCAACTTTTGGTAAGTCAACTGAGTGGAAAAAGGGCGTTACGTCGGTTGCATCTTTTTCATTTCCCAATCAAATGAAAGCAGAGGCGGGGTTTCCGTTGAGGTGACTGTAGTGTTTGTGTTGTCAAGACAACTACAGAGACGTTTGAAGATGGAGGAGGGATGTATGGTTGCTGTTTTGAGTTATCCGGTGCTGTATGACTTCACAACAGCAACACTCGTGCACATTATGCAACTGATTCAGTCGTTGCCTAGCAACATAAAAAGCCTACCATGTTTCTTTTTTTCTTGTCAACAAAAAAAGGCAGTGAGGTGCACCTCACTTCTTTGGAACGTAAAAGCGTGTTTGGTGTGATCGGCCCTTAATAAAGATCTAATCCAGACTATAGAGTCAGTTATTTTCTGAGTAAAATCACTAAAATCCTCTAGAGGCCTACATCTTGCAATATGGGGTCTATGGCACTGGACACGATGACCAAGTGGTCAACACTGCATTCCTCACTAAAGCACTGAACAATAAATCCCCAGACATTTCACACGTTTACCAAACATAAATCTGAAAGATTCAGCACTGAGCCACAAAGAGCCTGAGCAGAGACAAAAACAACAGAAATTGAGTGAGTTCAAGAGATTTCAAATCAAGTATTATCAGTTAAAAATAAATAAATAAATAAAAATAAAAATCTCAGAACAGTCTTTATCAGTAATTGACCTGCTGGGTCAAATGTCCAACTGTAATTTGCCAATTCTAAGAGGCACTTGAACTATGAACGACGCGAGAAACTCTGATATGCTGACAGGCCTGTCATTACAACGGTTCAGATAATCACTTTAAAATACAGAGAAGCAGAAATCAAAATCACCATGTCATGACAACCCAGCAGGCTTGCCAATCTCACAGCATTACATGGGATGGCCATAAATGTCTTTTTCGCCCTTCACTGGAGAATTTAATAACAAGGGAAGTCTATGATGATGGCAGCAATTGTAATGATATAAAAGAGCAAGAACAGCTCTAATAATAACCAATTTCATTCATTCCTTTTGACTGTTTTATTATAATGAAATCTTTAGCAAGATATTAGCTTGTTTTGTCTTTGCTAAAGAAAACATTTAAAAAGACAATTACCCAAAAATTTTGCCATTCAATTACTTATTCTCAGACCATCTAAGATGTAATCTGTGGCCCTTGGTTCCATACACTTTTGGGGTGCTTTCACACCTAGACGTTTGTTTCAGAACCTGGAACGTATGCCCCCCTTAGTTTGGTTCTTTTGCCATATGTGAAACACACAATCGTGCTCTGATCCGCACCAAAACAATAGGTCTGATTACATGAATGAGGTGGTCTCGGCTCAGTTGAAACAGACTCTAGAGTGGTTTGGTTGAAGTAACAAAACAATACGATCCAATGAAATAACAAATTGACTACATCACAGTGTATTAAGAATATGTAGGCATATATTTGGCTATAAAAAGAATGATGAGTAGAAATATATTTCCAACTGGTAAGTATTAAAAAATATATCATTAACATTTGGTTAACTTGACTTCTGATATACAATTGATTTATATTTTACAACTGAAATGAGGCTATGTATGAGAAATTCTTACCTCTAATTTATATTTGGTGATGACTATGTCAGCGGGTGTCACCATTGAAAATTAAAATGCAACTTTTCATTTACAATGTCTCACTTCTCATTGTTATCAATTAAAATAATGACGAATGACAGCTGAGTAGAATCTTTGAAAATAAATAAAACTCTGACTAATGTGAGGAGAGTTTACTTGCACATGACTGATTGGTCCATTTAGAAACTTTGACACCTGGAAGCAAACTAAAGCAAATAACAAAAAAACAGCACAGTAACTATTTTAATCCCTGTTTCAGAACTAAACAATCAATCTATAGATGTGTAAGCCCTCTTAAGGCTCGTACACACCGGGACGCTTTTCAATTGTGTTTATCGTCAGCGTTTTGAGACGTTTTTCCGCATTCAAGCTCATTTTCTCTGGCGTCGAGCAGAAGAGTGTGCAAAATCACTCCTTGATGTTAGATGGTGCAAAGGGTGGCGCCAAGCTTCTGACACCCGCTTGTTACACAGAAGAATAAAAGGGGAAGTTTAAACGCTTGTTGTTGCGATCAGCAAAGCATGGATGGTTCAAGTAGCAGCTCTAGCGATGAAGAAATGATTATTGTTCACAAGTGCAATAAGCAGCTCCACGTTCATATTGCCTCTGGGCATCTGTGCTCGCATTGACAGTTTTGCGCTTGAGCGCCTCCAAGGAGTGTTTACTGTAACTTCAGTGGCTCCATACACATGAACAAAAGTGCCGATCTGATTGGTGGAGAAGGTTTTGATGCGGGGCGTCAAAAAAAACCGAGCATGAGATGTTTCTTTAAAAATGACGCTTTTACGCCTGACGTTTTGCGCGCTGGTGTGCACAATCACATCGGCGCCCTTTATTTAGTCATGAGGCACCAAACGTCGACCGAAAACACGAGCAAAAAATGTCTCTGTGTGCACGGGCCTTTAGACTTAAAAAAAAAAAACACTAAGAGAAATCAAAAGAAAGTCTAGTTTATTATTGTGGTGCCTGTATGTTCACTCAGGTGGCAGCCAATGGTTTGTATTTTAAGATACAACATAACACACAAATTACAACATATTTCTTTTTCTTCAGGAGCACATTAAAAATTAAAGTCTAGAAATCCGGTCAGCATGCAAGCAGTTACTAGCTTATACATTTTCAAAGACACAGGGTTAAGTCATACTTCATACTAAACCGTCCCATAACATATAATCCAGGTCATTTCAGCATGTCACCTGAGTGCTTCAAAAACAATAGGAAAAAGTTATTGATCCAGCAAACTGACCACCATCTTGAAATTTACATTTCACACATCAAACAGCTGAGCTTTTAGTTGCCATGGTGAACAAATTACTGTTCCCCACTGGCACTGAAACGCATTATGACCTCCTCTTTGCAGACACTCATTCGGTGAGCTCACCAAACCCACAGCAACAGTATTTTGTGCCACGCCACCTCCATCCCAGCCATTACCAACTGCCTGTTGGGACTGCACAAACTCACAATTATCCTTTCGTTTTTGGCCAAGGGGCTCTAGCAACCATCAGTGTGCAGCCGAACCCATTCACCAGGCAAAACAGTCCAGTAGTGATTATCCGTTACTGCTATAAAAAGACCAATGCTGAGCACTAACAAAAGCATGTGATTAAGACAAAGAATGAAACAGAAATCTAGCATCTGCTGTTTTCACCGTTTACTTATTAGTATCAATATACTGAGGAGTATTCCAACACTAGACTAATACACAAATGGTGCATGACAGAAGTCTAATCTTTTAACAGCATTTCTCATGCATCTTGAGCCCAAAAAACAGTCCTGTAAGCCTGTCATTTCAATTGTTTCTTTATTTTAAGACAGATGGCAAAAGGAAACATCCCTCTTTGTGAAATTGAGCAAGCTGGTAAAGACAGCCGGCCAATTAAATCTGGACTAGTAATCACTTCTCCCTTTCCCTTGATGGCATTGCCATTATTAGTGGATCACAGTACATTTCCACTAAGGGATTGTCAAGTAGCAGCTCATCTGAATGGCAAAGTTAAAAAAGATGACCAGACGTGAGCTGAATGTCACTAACTTGAGATCACAGAGTACTACACAGCACAGCACACACTGAACTGAATGTTTAATAATAGCACTATTGGGGTGACCAAGTCTATTTTGCGTTTGGAGGGAAAGAAAATACAAAACCAGCTATATTCAGTAAGGCAGCATAAAATTGATTTGGAAAAGTGAGAAAGACACTTATGCTACAGATTTTTTTTAGGCCTGTCACTGCCAGAAAGTGTTATCAGCATATTCAAGTTATAAATAAATAAAAAAGGCCTAACTGTTCCTTTATTAACAAAGTTAAAATATCAATTTTTTTCTTCAACTTTAATTATACTGGTGCACAACAAAGCTGAAATTCTTAATATTTGCACAGATATGAAAATGTCAGCCGGTACTGATAATGGTTTATTTTTGGAGCTAATATCAGACAACAGATTATATTTTAGGTAGCTAATTATAAACATTAATTTTTCCGCATGAAAAAAAGCTAACACTTGCAGAACACAACTATTTTATTTACAAAACCTTAACTTCAGAAAACTTTTGCACCGGCTAAACAAAATATAACATTTTATTAAAATAGGTAGTAAAAGGTATTAAAATAACATGTTTTTTGTATTCAGCATAAAGTTAAACAAATTTGCCATTTAAAACAATTTACTTGGGAAATATAACAAACACAATCCGCAGAATTACTCAGATAATAACAAATAGATTAAATAACATTTACCGAACAATTATTTAATGATTAAAACAAGCTACTGGTTTATGTATTTGAACTTTTTGTTCCTTAAAAAAAATCTTGAAAATGCATCACAAAATGTATTGAAGTCCACATAAACCAATAGTTGCCAAGACTTAAGCCTGGTTTATACTTCTGCATCGAGTGATCGGCATGACCCACAGCATATGCAATGCGCGTTATCATGCATTTATACTTCTGCACGCTGTTTGTGTTGCTCTGCAATAACACTTCCGAAACACTAGCTGGCAGTGAGGTTATGATGTTCCTCTGTGTCGAGTTTCTTCGTTGGCGTTTTGTTTTTTTCTGAACACTACCTTACAAGTGGCTCAAAGACAGGAACCGGCGGACATGCAACAACTTCAATCATAAGGTAAACGCATAACAGTTTCCATCTAGAGCTCCTTCACAGGACTCCACACTTGTAAACACTCGCTCCATCTGGCTCGCGCAGCTCTCATCCCCGCCCACACTCGTCTGCGCTTCCAAGCTGACCAATCACAGAGCTTGCGCTACACAACGTTGCAACATGTAGTTCCATTTTTTGAGAGATGCGTGTCAGCGATCTCAACTGAAAAATGAAGTGAGAGTGGGACATATAGTAGCTCCTCCCCTTTAAAAAACAGCCAATAGTGATTCATTTATCACAGCTCTGCCAGTGAGAGTGGTTGAGATAAAACGAAAAGCAAATAAGAAGCTTCTTGAAGGGGGCGGGGCATGTCAGATAATAGAGAGCATTTCATTGGTCAAGAATTGATGAGACACTAAAAATTAATACATTTACACGGAAGTGACAAACTGCAAGCTTTGGATGTTTGTATGTTTTATATTTTCTAATTACAATTTTTTTCACTTTTTTGAATCACACTAGCTAATTGGATATGCGAAAACGCCAGACTGAAACTAGTATCTAAAATGTTTTTCTATAAATTTCTCTGGATCTTAGATATAAAACTCATAGATTGATATAAGAATATTGCTGCTGTAGCAGCCTGTTGCAAAAAAATAAACATCGTACACTGAAAAATGTACTTCAAATACTAAAATTACTGAAAAAATATCAAATTGCAATACTTGGATTTTATTTTAATATTTATTAAATAGATGCTGCCATGGTGTTTATTATTTTTTTAAAGGCTAAAAGATGGTGTGCATAACACTTTTCAGTGAACTTAATCTAAACTCTTACAAGCAATCAGCAATAACCACCAAAGACACCTGTCAAACTACTTACGGGAGTGTACAGCAAACCTGGCAAAATATCATAAACCATAACAATTACAGTACATCTAAAAAGCACACACGGTACCACATTTATTCAAAGCATTCACACCTTGATAAGCAACATGCACACACTTGCCTCTTCAGCATGTTTACATTTGCATGATATTGTTAGTTATGCAGCGAGCAAGCAGTAGTTAAATTAGCACATTTATTGCTGCCTTAAGCACTGGCGTGGAAATTTGGCCAAAAAAACACTGCAGGAGTGATACTCGCAGCACAACATGACAGATCACCTCAGTGTCCCACTGCACATAAAAATATCGGGTCTGCATGAAGAGAGGGGGGGAATCAGCTGACCTACATTTGAGACCAGCTCAACATAGGTACCAGTTCAAATGTTCCCTAATAACGGCATATGTTATATGCAAACGAGCTTAAAATGATCAAACACGCGGTTCATGCTCCATAACCTTGAGGTAAACGGGAAAAAGGGTTTCCAGGTAAAGTGTCTCGTCATGTTTGAGAGACAACCGAAGTATGCGACAATTTTGAAGCTCGTTTGAATCCAGAACACGTCATGTTTAAAGGTTAATGGTTATCCATCATATCTAACCGCAAACATGCTGTCTAGATAGGAAGTTCGCTAGGTTTTGAAACACAGCCATCGTCACCTCCTTTATTTTCAACCGGTGCGCAGCAAAGACGTTTATGTTAACGATTTGAATTTTCTGTATGTACACAAACGTGACAGAATATGACAAGGTCAACCTTAAATGTAATAACCTGAGGTATTAAAACAGGTATGTGTTGACACGGGCGTTAGCCAACTGTTGCTAGCTAACATGACATTGATGAAACGACGTGTTGATCCGCCGACCACATCTCTAACAAGCCGCTAAAACTACAAACCTAAGCGGAATGATGTTTCATATGTAAAGCGTGATACGAAATATCCACTCACGAAGCTGTCGATATATTTAGGAGTAATGAAGAAAAAACAGAAGCTGAAGTATTTCTCCAACGGCCGCGTCCGCCATTTTGAGACACCGAGAAAAGGAGGCACACAAATTACAGCCACAACAGCTCTTCAGCCGGCGATTTTGATCAAACCTAACTGCGAACAGATACACAAATGACCTGTTCTTACCCTACAGAGTCAGCGCTGAATGTTAATCCTCAGAAGACGCTGGTGAAGGACGGGATAAGTGTTATTTTCGTGTTGAAAAGGGGGGCTGAAGTCTCGGGGTCTGCCTCCTTGCAGCGCCGCATTCGCCTCTACACGGCACGGGGGCGCGCATCGGCTGACTTCAGCAGGCGGGAGCGCGCACGCCCTTCAATCTCACACCCTCCTTTCAAATACTGTGGGCGTTACTTGAATAAATATTCACGCAGTATCGCAGATAACTACAAAAATGGAGCGTGAAACATTATTTCTCACATGACCCACATCAGTGATTTTAATCTGGCTTCAATGCAAAGCGCATGACCTTTATTTGTGAGTTCGAGTCTCAGCTGGCGTCAAACAACACCTGTGTCATCTGTCAGGTGCATAAACCAGTTATGATTCAGGCTTCAAATGTAATTCTTCAGTCAGCTAAAGCTAAGTATTTATGTGTCTATAACTGTTACAGCCTTCAAGTAGTGTATGTGTAGTGTAAATATAATCTTAAGTTCCTTTAAACAATGTAGATAATATTGAAAACAAATGTTCTGTTTGGAGACAGCGTGTGAATGAAAATATAATCGCATGTTGTTTTTTAGTTTCTTTATTCATTTTAATACAAAAAGATACTCAGACCGAAAAAAATAATTAGATTGTTATTTAAAAGAATTGACATTTGAATTGAATTCCACTCATTAAAGAAATCAAAACAGACACGCAAAGGGCATGACACATACAGTAGGCCTATGTCATGTCAAAAACAGGGAAAATCAAAACAGCAACAAAAAAAGAGAAAGGAAATCCACAGATGCTGTTGTTGTAAGTGAAGAAAAACATAGGTGACCTTTCTCAGACACCAAATGCTCGAAATCAAATTAGTTAGTTTTTTATTTATGACATTCTAGTTTATAATGGGTCCATGCATGTTTTTGAAGCAGATTTATAGTGGTGAAGACTGAGGATGGTGGTGTATTAATTGTAATATATATTCAAAGGAAGAACTGTTCTACAGCAAATAATTTGCTAAAATAACATTCGAACAAGCCAATTTAAAATTTCCTTTCTTTGTATGATATGCATACGTTCACACAGAAACATAAACATTTGATTAAACTGTGATTTGAAATATATTATGAAAAAATGCTAATTATAACCAGGAAGTCATTCGAGATGCTTCAGATTTAAGATTTAAACTGAAAATGCAAAGATAAACTAAACTAGCATTTGTACCTGCATCTTGTCAATAACCCCAAACCTTTCTTTAAAAATAAAACCCTAAACATCTACACCACATAGAATTGGTTCATCATGCAAGCAGTTCATTAAAATCTTGCTTCTTTGCTACATAACAGGAACACATCACAATTTGGTGAATTGTATTATTATGAAAATGACCTTTGTGGTTAAATTGGAAACACTGCTTGAATCCACTGGATTGTTCACTATGAAAGGTGTAACTATGGAAGCTTGAATATATTCGATTGTAGACTGCAGTGATTGGCTACTTGTTATTTTTATACACCCCAGCTCAGGAAAAAAAAACCTGAGGCTAAGTGCCTGGTGCAAGGACACGCTAAAGACAGGATCTTCTCATTAACCTTCAGTTCAAAGGTCACGCTTGTTTGACACTGAACTTGTGATGCATGTTACCAACTCAAAGCTTCAACCCATCACCATCATATTAGGTAGATTACTAATAATCGGCGTTGTGTTGCTGCAAGTCTATTGAACCCAAGTTTCAATTCTAACGTTTTGAAATCAATTCCAATTCAGTACATTAAAATCAAGTTTACGTCCTTTACAGTGTTAATATACTGACTACAGCACCCCCATGTGGCACCTAGGGGTATTGAAGTAGACATTCAATTCTTCTGTCCAACACCCAAAGATTTCTGTCTCCAAAAGAAAAGATTAAGCAGATATGGAAAGAAATACAGTTGTCGGACCTTATAGAAGCTTAAATAGGCACAAATCTCACACACAATTATATATTCTTGCTCATAAATATCAATTACCCACCATATATAGTTTTTAAACAATTTTACTTTGTCGTTTATAGGGAAATACAACCAGGCTAGCAGTTTTCTTGCATCCATGTGCATAATCCAAGGTGCACTTAGTTCCAGCATATTGCTTCATACACAGTTTTAGCACAGCAACATTTTGACATTTGCAGGACACACACACAAAGCATGTATACAAGCAAACACACCCTTGATCATCATTTCCTTTTTTTTTTTTTTGGTATGTTACATCGAAGCAGCCCCTCTTTTTCCTCACTTTGTGGTTCAGTATGAAACCACGCACTGGAAAAGTGCAATAAATACTGCTAGGGAGGAATCTCAAGTTCCTGAATGTTGTGCTAAATTATTTGTATACATTTCCATCTCGAGGACCATGATATCTGTAGCACATTTTTCACCATCGAGTCCATTAATGATGTACGTATAAAAATATCATCACAATATTACTCTGTTGCAGCAGCTTTGGAGGAATCCTCTGAATCCGTTTCTGCGCTAGCATGAGACAGACACGCATACATACATGAACAAACACACGCACACACTTTTAAAGTGGAAAAAAGATTCAACACAACAGTCACTAATTCAAGCTGGACATTTCGAATCAGTATTCCGATCAAAATAAATCAAGTATCCGTCTAACCCCCGATGCGTTTCTATAAAACATACATGGCTCAAATCAACGTTTGCATGAAAGTACTAATGGCTTCTAGTGTACTTTTACAAAAAGGATTCTTCGTTTTTACAGACGCCACCGATCTAAAATGATTGGTTTGAGAACAAGCATCTGTAAAGTCCCATCCATCCGGTCTAAAGGCAGAGCGTAAAAACAACGATGCTAGAATTTGCTTTTTAGACTAGACCTTTAAAAATGTACATTCTTAAGCCCATGATTCATATACATCTATTTCTCTCACTCGGTTGCTGAACTGAACGGTGAACGTCTCTCATCTGGTGCGCAGTGTAGAAATCACCTGAGTTTTCAGATAAGGAGGTGTGGGGTTTTTTTTTTTTCTTCGGATCTCTCTACACTCGTGGGTCGGTTCGGGACGGATTGGGGTTTATCCTAGGCTCAGATGAGAAGGTTAGAGATGGAGATGATTGATGGATGGATGGATGGATAAGGCTCTGGTATAAAATGTCATGGTCATCCTTGGTCGCCTCCATCCTCATCCGTGCAAACTCTCAGAGAAAGAGTCTGGTTTTATTTCTCTTTCTGCTTCTTCCTCTGGTAGAGCTTTGTTTGTGGATTGCACGTGTGGGGGAAAAAAAACAAACAAACATCTGCTTTCGTTTTTCTTTACAGCTACAAGCTACTCTCTGTACACTTTTATTTATTCGGCTGCTGCTGGTCCTCCTCCCTCTCCCTGTTATGCTCGAATTGAATTGGTTAGATTAGACAGCTCAGTGTCCGGGTCCACAGGTTGAAACAGATGGCTGCTGTATGGTGTCCTCCTCATCTGGAGAGGGTTTGTTGGTTTGGGGTTTGTTAATCATCCACAGGCAGCTTGTCATCCAGCTCTAACTGACTGCCCTGCTGTTCCTGGATTTTCCCAGAATCCTGCATCAGCTGCCGTCTCTGCACCTCGGCCTTCAGGTTCTCCAGGTCCTTTTGACTGTGTGGAGAAAAAGGAATACAATAAATTATAATATGGAGTGAATTTGGTTCCAGTTTTAAAAAAGCACCACCAAAGTCACCACATAAATAAAATCTGTAAACAGTAATTCATTGTATTTACTTGCATATATTTATTACTTAAACTCTGGTTTTGATGTTCATTTAATTGACTTTTTTTTTATAAATTAGTTTGTTCAGATTCTTGGTGATTTAAATACTATTTTGATACCACTGACCAACTGCTGTATTTGTATTGATGATGTAATAGTTTGTGTGTGCATGTGTGTACATTTTGTAACATATCAGGACACAAAAGTGTATAATGTGGTAATACAAAAATGTGGTGAATTGTGAAGACATTGCTGTGCTCCGTCCCCATTTCTCAAGGCTTATACAATCACAGAGTTTTTTTTTCAGAGTTCTCCATAAAGTAAAACAGCACACAGTTTCCTGTGAAGGTTGGGTTTCAGGGTAGGGGGAGAGAATATAGTTTATAGAGTTTAAAAACAATGGAAACCTATGCTATGTCCCTACAATTCACAAAAACAAACCTGTGTGTGTAGATAGATAAGCATGCACACACAAACACACAGTTGATTAGCACTCCTGAGAAATTGAAATAATTTTTTTAAAAATTCCCAAGTAATGTTTAACACAGCAAGGAAATATTCAGAGGTATTTCCTATTAAAACATAAAAACTGCAAAGGTAGTTGTATTATTTGAATACTTAATATTTTTATTTCGATAGCTACAGAACAAACCACTGTTGAACAATAATGTGTCTAATTAACTTGCTAATTAAATTGTATATTAGTATTTCGAAGCAAAATAGTAGCAAAACAATTATTAGTTAAATATCTGTACTGTCAAAGCACTGACAATAAATAAATAAATAACAATAATAATAATAATAATAATGATATCAACCTAGTCAAAAACAACTACAGTTTTTTTTTTAGATTAGATTTAGATTAGATTCAACTTTATTGTCATTGCACATGTACAAGTACAAAGCAACGAAATGCAGTTTAGGTCTAACCAGAAGTACAATAGCAGCAAGTGCAGAATACAGGTACAAATTCTAAAGTGCAGTTATAGAAAAACTATGGTGATATTTACAGATGGATGTACTATGAACATCATATACAGGTTGCCTTAGTTATGAGCCCAGATTTACAATAA
>CAIGQQ010004837.1:19600224-19641807 GCA_903798035.1 Danio albolineatus | reverse complement strand
ATAAATGAATCAGTGCAATGTAGGTTGCTTATTAATAATCAACCTACATTGCACTGATTCATTTATTTGAACTGTTTAACTAATAATTGTTTCAGTTACTCACCTAAGAGGAATAAAGATGATGCCATTGATGATATTAAGCTGCTCCAGTACACTGGCCATGCTTGGTGCTGTAAACTGCAAAAGACAACAAAATAACTCATCAACCAAAATTGTGGCTTGTAAAAAATCCCAACCGTATAAAGCTGAGGATGGCGGAGGTGTGTGACTGACCTTGAGTGGCATTATGCTAGCATTGGAGCCGTTCTTGTAGATCTCGTTCATGGTTCTCTGTAAAGCCACGGCCTGCTGCGTGAGGTACTTCAAGTACTCAGAGCTCTCCTTTGTCTTCTCATGAGCTTCGCCAACCTAAAACACAAGTGCACGGTGTTATCTTATCATTTCAGAATAAACATTTAGTGTAATATTGTGTATACACCAACGTTATTCAAGTCCCCATTGGGTTTGTTCTATTTGCAAATTATTGTATAATCCACTGTAAAGTGCCACTCAGTTTTAGATGTAATTTTTGTATCATATGAAAAGCAGCAGCACAGAAATGAGGAAAATAGAATGAATAAAACAAACTTGATCAAACGTGGTCAATCAATTCAGCTTGAATCAGATAAATCTGGATTCAGTTCAACAGGAATCAATAAGCATCACTGCTGTAAAATAATGCAACCAATAAAGCAATAAACTAGCCTTATCCACATATCTAATTTGACTTGAGATGCATAAAAATGTAAAATAATAAAACATTGTATATTTTGTTTTTTGTAAAATATATCATTTATCAAATATATCAAATAAAATAAATGTTTTTCTTGGAAAAAAGACTCACATTTTGTCAGTTTGTTTTAAACCTGTGTGGATCTTTCAGTGTTAAAAATACCCATATCTGCAACTTTCATAACTAAACTGGCACAGTTTGATTAAACTGATCACTTTTTTTTTCATCTGATAAAATTTATGCAAGTGAAATTAATGTATGTTTATTTTATAAAAGGAATTATGCCTATTTCAGCCATTTGTTTTGTTTTCTGAACTTTATATTTTAATATAACTTTAATATTCCTTCTCCAGGTCTGGTTGGAACACCTTTAGCTTAGCATAAATCATTGAATCAGATTTGACCATTAGCATCTTGGAAAAATCCATGCTAAGCTATGGTTAAAGGTTAAAGCTATGGTTAAAGCTACGGTTAAAGTGCTCCCACAGACTCGGAAGTGGGCTGAATGGATTCACAAATGGTACAACTCAACTGTTTAACTATAAAATTGAAGCTATAAAAGCTATAAAATGAAGCTAATTCATCGAAAAGTAGAGTACCCCTTTAAATATTCTGGATATAACTATTTAAACACCAACTATGCTAAAAAATGGTGACTGTGGGAAGGAAAAAAAATATTTTTCCCCAGAGTTTCTCATCTGTGATCGCACTGGTGGTGAGGATTTTCTGATGGATGTCAGCTTCAGGGTGGAGTGGCCAAGTGGCTGTCTGAGTTTTTTGTATACTTGAGATATTTAGACCATTCAGAATTGAACGTACACACCCACTTGGAAATTTTCTTAGTCTGTGTTTTAACCAATGAGGCTAAAATACCTATATGTATGAAGCAGTTAATGACGTTATGTAAAAGTATAATTGTTGATGATTTGAGATTGTAAGCAGAGCCTGCTTACAAGGTTCATACACATTTTAACTACTAAAGTTCAATGACTTTTCCATGATTTTTCCAAGTATTTCTAGTACATTTTTTTTCATGACCTAATGTTTCATGCAATATCTTTATATACGAGGGAAAAGAAAAACAATGAAAGTTCAAACTTATTACAGCATATCATTACACGCAACAATCTATTTAGTTGAAACTTATATTTATATCTATATCTATGTAAAATTTATTTAGACAATGCTTACACCACACTAATAATATGAGAGTATGTGATTGGCCAAGGACAGAAAAGTAAAGACAACTAACCTATATTCAAGTATACAGATATCTGTTTTCCATGACTTTTCCAAAACTTTGTGGGTTTTTCCAGGCCTGGAAAATGCCATGTCAAAATTCCACGACTTTTCCATATTTTCCATGACCGTATGAACCCTGTGCTTAGGAGACTGCAAACTATCTTTAATTGATCTCTGACTCTGGCTCTTCTTCATCTGACAGACTGGTCATTTTTGGGTTCAAACTGTAAATTATCCCTACAACACCTTAACTCATCTGATACACATGTGAAATTAGATGTACCTGGTTCTTGTATATGGTATATCCCTCCTTCTCATGCTGAAGTGCAGAGCGAAACTCAGCCTTGCTCTCATAAACTCTAGCCACCAGGTGATGACTGCAGAACAACAAACATAAACATTAACAAAACCTTCGACCACACATGACACCAGTGATCTAAACTTGAGTACAGTAATGCATATGTACCTGAGGGCAACTTTAAGGGATCGCGGCCCGTGGTATTTTGTGTTGATGGCCAGCGCGTTCTCCAGGAAACGCAGAGACAGGTCGTACTCCATTACACCATGAAGCACCAGACCAATATTGCTCTACATCAGAGAGAAGGATGACAGTAAGAGGATGACGTTGCTCCACAAGCCTCAACTTAAGTGTCCACAGGAATTCAGTTTGCTTTCGTTAACCTTGGTTTACGTCAAAAAGAATGAAAAAGAAGGGCACAGGTGGAAAAAACTGCTTACATCAAGCAGAGCCATTTCGGGGTGGTCCTCTCCGCAGACCATGAGCATGAGGTAGCGAGCGCGATACAGCAGCTTCAGGGCAGTGGACAGCTGACCGTTAGCAAAGCAGTACAGTGCTAAGTGCATCTGTGGAAAACAAACACAACATTTAGACATGACAGGCACAGCTTTGAGGTGAATTTTTTATCCACATTTACAGCTTGAAGAACCAGTGTCAGTTTTGTTAAAATCATTTTTGCCAAAGTACACAATTTCTCAACTTTTCAGAAACGGTAACTAAATAAAACGGTGCGTCACGAATTTTTTTTTTTTTTAAATGAGACCAAAATGTTAGATCAAAGTGTAAATTTGGGTGCAGATGAAATCAGAGCTAATCTTCTGCCTCTATACTCAAAAAGATCACTAACTGAGGGGAAGACATTTGTAGTGGTGTCTGTGCTAAACTCATTCAATCCCATAATACACTGAAATATCAAGCGTACAACTTATGTACGCTCAACAACACTGAGCTCCTGTCCATATGAAGATGTCAAAAGAGCGTTCAGTTTTATCGTTGAAAGTTACAAAATAAACCACAAGTTTAAAATACTTGCATTGTATAAATATAAATTCTGTCTTTGTAACTTTGATAACATTAAAGGGATAGTTCACCTAATAATGAACATTTTACTCTGAGTCATTTACTCTTCCTTCAAACCTGTTTGAGCTTCTTTCCTCTGTTGAACACAAGGGAATCTATACTGAAGAATGTTGGGGGGGGAAAAAAGCCATTGACTTCCATAGTATTCTTTGAAATATACATTCTTTGAAATATCTTATATTAGGGCTTCAAAATATTGGAAAAATGTAACATTGATATACATATTTTGATTTAGTGATATACATTGCTGTATGAATACAATTTACCAGATGACTTGATATCTCTATTTGGAAAGAATTTATGATGTTAAATCAGTTGGGATGATTCTGCAGTGGGAGTGCATCTCCACAAAAATCAAATGAACAATCTATAAAATTTTTGGGGTCCCCCACAAGTTTTTGTTGTGGTTTGTGCTATTTCTACAGTGCATTTCTGTATTTGCATGTGTTGTGAGCATTTTCATGCATACTGTAACTATCTATAAATACAATCAAGAAAAATATACAATTGGAATAGTGTTTTCAGAGTCATTCAAGAACAGTAACTGAATGATAAAAGTAAAAATATTGCAATAAAATGAATCACAAATGGAACAATTTCTTATACCTGAATGTTTTTTAAATAATTACACAAATCACAGGCACCAAAAAGACATGCAAATGGTTAATTATAACACAAACTCAACATTGCATTTTTGCTGCAATGTGACTACTGCGAATGATCACATTGGGATATTGATGCTGAAACAATATATTGTGCAGAACTATCTTGTATTGTGTTCAACAGTAGAAAGACAAATCATGAAAGTTCGCAAGTGTGAGTAAATGATGAGGTCATATTTATTACTGGGTGAACTATCCCTTCAAGGGTAAAATATGGATACAGTATGAAAAAACAAGATTCTTGATTTCAGAGGGACTCTAAACGATGTTCAATGCTCAAAATTTGCTCACTCCTATTCACTCAATCCTTCAAGTGGACTAAATTAGTTGTATTAAATGTAGGGAAAAGTTGCTTCACACAATGTAAAGTGAAGTAAAAAAACAAAAACATTGATCACCCTCTGGTGGCAGCTTACAGTACAGTTCATAAACCCCACCCTAACCAAAACTCTTCTAACACTTTAATGTTATTTTTAACCAAAGATTTTTGTATTTTAGGTAGTTCTCATCACATTGATGTGAAATGCACACGTGTTTATTGTTCTAATACACTAATCATGCAAAGAGTTATGTGGAAGAATAGCTGTGCCATCAACAATAGTCTATAGCTTTGCTTTTTGTAAGCGCCACCATTTGTTTCATGAGAGTTATGCGTTAATAAAATGTATGTAGACACTTACATATTCTTGAATAGTGTTGGGATGTTCAATACCCAGCACTCTCTCACTCATCAGGACAGCCTTCTGCTGGTTACTCAGAGCCTTGAAAAGACAGAAAAACTCAGCATCACTACACGATAAAAAAAAAAAAGAATACATTTAAAGAGTAACAAATTCAAATTGTGGTCAGTGTTTTGATAATTTATTAAGCATTGAGGTAAGTGGCAGGGGAAGCATGCTTGGTAACCATTAGCGGTTGTTCCTTTATATCCATTTGATCATAAGTAGGGCCAGACGGAAACTGCAGATATTTTTTACTATTTCTGCGCAGAAGTTTGTTAAAAATCTGCGGATTTATGCGGAATTATTTTGGGAGTATCATAACTAATAACATAACCTTAATATATGAAATAAAAATAATACCTTTTAAACTTTTATTTAATGTTTACAATGTGAATCCAATTACATTCACTTTATTTGGTAAACAAAGCAAGTCTCTCACATAAAATATCTACTAAAAGACAGAAAATATTACTTTACAAACTGTATTGTTAATAAATCATATGAATATTTTAATATTAGCCAGTAATATTAGTGAAATTAATTTAAAAACTGAATAAATATAAATTTACACACATTTACACCAGTAAATAAACAGAATCAATGAAGAGCTAAAAATCTGCGGAATTCTGCGTGCGCAGATTCCATGTGGGCCTAATCATAAGCAGGGCCAGACAGAATCTGCAGACACTTTTTGCCATTTCTGAGCAGAATTTTGTAAAACAAATTTGTGGATTTATGTAGAATGATTTTGGAAGTATCGTAACTAAAAACCTAATAAATGAAATAAAGAATATGTATTTAATTTTTATTTAATGGTTCCAATGCAAATCCAATTAGATCAGTTTATTTGGTAAACAAAGCAAGCCTCACACATAAATCATATGAACATTTTCATATTAGTCAATAATATAACTGAAATAAATTTGAAAATGGAACAAATATAAATTTACATGTAAAGAAATAGACTGCATGATTAGCTAAAAATCTGCAGAAATCTGTGCATGTGGCCCTTATTATAAGTATGTTTTACTTACTAATTACTGTACTAATTAAAAACTAATTAACACTTATTCAATTAAATAAATGCTAGTTATTTAAACCTATTAATATGTAGATTCATTTACACTATCATTATCAGGTGATGATTGGATTTTAAAAAGTCTTTAATGCTCACCAAGGCTGTTTATTTAAATCAAAGTAAGTACCAAGCATTCAGAACTGCAACATTGTAAAATAGTGCTGTTTAACGATAAGTAGTGACTACATGTGCTGTGTATATTATGTATTTATATTACACACAAACATTTATTTAATTTTATGACAAAATTTGATGTAGAAAAGATAAAAAACATATAAAAAACCCTTTCCTAGACATGCATATAGATGTATACATGGATGTGCGCATTTCTATACACAAACATGCACACTCAAAATGAGTACATAACATTTTTGTATGCAGTTAAACGGGATTAATCATTTACAGCACTATTGTAAGATACTGATTTAAAAGCCCTTTTTTCTATTTTACTATGTTTTAAAATGCTATTTACTCCTGATGGCAAAGCTGAAGCCATTACTCCAGTCACATGACACTTCAGATTTCATTGCATTTTGAATAATTTGCTCAAGAAAAATCTATTTTTATAAAAAGCAAAAGCCTTCCTGACCTTTTTTAAACAGTAGTGCACATTCATCCACAAAACTAAAGGTTTTTACAACCATTATAAACAAGTCAGTCACCTATCTTCAAACATTGTTTTCTGGCATCTGTTTTTGGTGCATACCTCTGGGTGATCGCCCATGATGTAGTTGAGTCGAGCCAAAAGACGCAGGCAGGCACAGATCTCCACATGCATGGCTCCATACACATTGTTGAAGAGGTTCAAGGCCTCGTTGATGAGCTCACAGCCCTCTTTTAGAAAGCCTGCGCACCAAGGACGCATCAATCAGCTCTGCAAAACTGTTGCATGTGTCAAAGCATTGATGATCATTTGTTTGTGTTACCTTGCTGAACCTTGGCCTGTCCGCTCTGGAAGAAATGGAAGGCATCTGAGGCTTTGGGGTTGACGTGCTTCACAACAGGGAAAATGTTCAGGATGTCCTCCTCGGTGAAGGCCGGCTTGTGGCGGCTGTCGAAGTTGTACTCCTTTATCAAGATCTGAAGGGGAGGCACAAAAGAGAGGCTTGTCACTACAGGACACCAGACAGGGCACCTCAGAGACACTGAGCGAGATGGATCGAACACTACCTGAATGCCAGTCTTGATTGAGATCTCCCTCAGCAGGGTGATCTTCTGCAAACCGTACTTCTCCACTGCCTGGTCCACGCTTTCACTGCAAAAAGTGCACAATTAGTCTCCAGTTAAAGTAACAGGGCTGTACAATACTATGTACTTGCTATATTCCCAATTTATGTTTGATAATAACCATCCCTAACCCTACTTTTAACCTAATCTTAGCCAATGTAGTACTTTTAATAAGAACAAGGCAGTTTTCATTAAAAGTACATTACTATAAAGTAAAGTGAAACCAAAATATCTACAGCAACGGGGAAAAATACTGAAAGATTCACTCTGAATAGCTCCATCTGGAAGATCTCATTCTAGAGCAGGGACCACCCTGCTCCTGGAGGTCCGGTGTCCTGCACATTTTAGCTCCAGCCCTAATCAAACACACCTGAACAAGCTAATCAAGCTCTCACTGGGTATACTTGAAACATCCAGGGAGGGGTTTTGAGACAAGTTGGAGCTAAACCCTGCAGGGACACCGGACCTCCACGACCGAGATTGGTGATCCCTGTTCTAGAGTGACTGTGGTGATTTTGTTGCAGAGCGAATCTGGATTAAGGCCCCAATATACTTCAAAAGAAACTGAAGAACAACCTAAACCTGGCAGCTCAAAACAGCTACATTTTTTGGGTGGAATTCGTTTTTGACTCCTAAACACCTTTGAGCTACTACTGCCATCCATAGCGATTATGGAATGGGCTATATGCACTGTTTTTCAGCCTCCGATAAACATCTGATAAAAGGCTGAAGTGACTATTTTCAATTTAATTCAATTAGGCGCCTTTTACAGCACCGATAATGTAATGCAAGCCTAAAACAAGATGAAATGCCATTTAAATGCAAGCGAGCAGTGCGCGAGTGCTAAAAGCCCATTGAAAATACTTTGGTAAGACATAACGCGGGACAGCGGAATTTAATTCAGTGCTTCTTGTATGGTCTCAGACCCTCTTTATATGGTTTAATCAATTAGGCAGTGAAGATCATCAATTTTTAAAGAAACCAGATTTTAAATGCAGCAGTTTTTTAATGGCATGACAGTTCATCGAAAGCAACAGAGCTGGTTTACTGAAAATTAAAAGTCCCTGTGCATAAAGCTCATTGCTGTGTGTGTTTTGGAACTCTTTGATGTGTGACGAAATGTTCAAAAACAGTATACCATTGCTCAACTTTTTCTGCTCTTTTTCTCCTTAAAGAACGAAAAATAACTTTAAGTACATCAAGGCCTTTAGTAACATAATACTGACAAAAATGACTTCAATATTTTTTACTAGTTTTTGCAATTACCTTCACTTATTTTGGCCTGTGGTAGATTAAAATTAAAACTGCCAATAGATGGCGACAAACCCGTTTTTGAGTGATTATTGAAAAATTAATTCAAACAGTTTTAGTGAAGCAGGCTATAATTGTGGCAATAATGGTGTCAGCTGATAATTGTTCATGCAATAAATGCATTACTGGCTGATAAATTGTTTCATAAATTATTATTGACTGTTAATAATGATAATGATGGTCATAAGGGTTATTATATTGTTGAAATCAACATGATGATGCGAGTTTTCCCAGTGAAAAAAATATTATCCACTTTAATTGGTTTACGTTTAGCTTTTGTACTGAGGCTAAAGATTTGTATTAATTGCTTTATATATTGGTTACTGATGTCTACATATAAAATGATACGAGTTTCAGTTGACATTTTTTTTTAGTGTATTCCTACTCAATGTGTTCAAACTAGCTGATTCGTTATAATGCGCCCGTCTTTATGAAAGGATTATTTAATTACTGACTCAAAAATTGATATATTGTATAAAGTCCTATATTCTAGGTGAATAAAAGTCTGTGTGGTAGTCTATTACTAACTCTCACCATTGGAGACTGAAGTTATAGTAGCCGTGTGCCTCAGAGGTGATGTTCTTCCAGAGTTCACTGGGTGTCAGGCTGGCCCAGGCTGTGTTGTCTCCTCCACCAGGGACACGGTTGCGTCTCTTGCGGCTCTTTTTGCGGGACACCAGCTCATCCGCAGGAAGGTGAGCCACTGCATCTGGGAAAGAGCTCAAGAGGCAGTTGAGGAAGTGGCTCACCGCAGCGGATAAAGCAGAGAGATCCACACCCTGCAAAACACACATATATTAACACAAAGGCAAGTGCACTACTAAAATAGATCAGAAGCAATAAAAAATAAAACATGGCAGAATGAGGTGTAATGATAACTTAATTATTGCATATGTACAATGTAAAAGCATTACAAATATTTTGATCTATAGTGTATATAGTGTACCATGGTAATTCTGTCAATGTACCACAGCAATGAAAGTAATAACTCACCTGAAGATATGTTTTGAAGATATGTTTTGCACATCTAGTGATCAGTTCACTGATTCCTATTCTCTGCATATACAAAACAAATAAATACAATTTAGAGTGTCTAATTCAAATAAAATGTTAGAAATTTAAAAATATATATATATATATATATATATGGTCCTTACGTAAATGTGTTCAAGTTGTGCTTTTGCAGGCATGTTATCCATAAACTCCAACACAGTACCAAGATAACGCACATTAATGCCACGCTGATGAAGGGCTTCTGTCATTGTTGCTCCATCCATTGGCAGAGAGCTGTGATCTAAACAGTCTTTCACCTGAATGAAAGCAAGAACTCATGATTATAAACTGAAAGAATTATCATTTTAATAAAAACAAAAATTTCAAGTAGTTTCGAGGAACATGCTGTTCAATTTATATTAATATCTTGGCCTGAAAATTGTCCTGACATGTACCCAATAAAGCATCTGATGTCTTGTCCTTTAATGCACCTGCCAATTTTTTTCTTCATCAAAAAAAAAACCCACACCTAATGCATTTCGTTTGTCTTCAAAAATGTGTATTACAATTGAAATCTAAAGACTTGCACTTATCCACAAACCTCTACTTCAGCAGCACTAACACACACCAAACATTTTATTCATACATGTTTTTGAAGGTTTTTACAGAGGGATTTATTAATACATAATTTGCATGATTATAAACAATTTATTCAACAGATAATTTAATTTCTGGCTGTTCTTTGTATTTTTTAATTATGACGTGATCAAAAGAGATGCTTGAAATCCCCTATGTAAAAACCCTTGGCTCTATTATGTACTCTAATAACGGAAAAAAGACAATTTTGGAACAATTTAAACCCAACTTTCTGATTTTTGCGCTATAAATGTATGCAACAAATCATGTCTAATAAAATAATGCCTTATTTGCATATATAGACGACACTTTAGAAAAGTCATATTATAAAATATGCTTTTAATTATTAATTCTTTTAATTCACTCAAATTCATTATTTTAAAACCCAATTTACATGCAGTGTCTAATAACTAAACTGCATAATTCTATCATAAAATAATTATGTAATAATGTATTTATTAGTCAAAAAATTACTGTAATTATTTTCTTCAGTTAAGTGCATTGAATATTGCGCTGATCCTGATGATCAACAGAATTATAGCATTAATACAGCTGAAACTCACGAGAGAAGGGATCTGGCAGGACACCAGGAAGGCGGCAGCGTCTTTGAGTAGCTGCTTCTGCTTCTGGATGTCTTCATTGCTGTCGTCTGGGAAACGAACTCCTGTAAAAGATGGATGAGGTCACGTGACCAACCCCGCCTATACTGTCAAAAAGATAAATCACACTTTATTATCCATCATACCTGGAGAGAAGATGTCTGGGTTGAAGCGAATGTCGAAGGAGGTGTTGCTGATGGAGCCCACAGCTTTACAGGCGTTAAGCACCACCTCACGACTTTTGGGGTCTGTGAATAATAGGAGTCAAATTGAATTCACGTTCACATACAAACATTACTCAACCACCACCACCACCACAAAAAAAAAAAAAAAAAAAAAAAAAAAAAAAAAAAAAAAAAAAAAAAAGATATATAAAAAAAAAAAAATAAGGTTGTTTGGTTAAATTAGGGGTTCTCAAACTCTCAGATGCATGTAAAATGTAAATATTTCAAAAATATACATTACAATAATTATTTCGTTTATATTAAAAACCTTTAATTTTGTCTATATCCATGCTTAAAATAGTTGAAAGATTCCTAATAAACCAAAAAGATTAATTGTCTGGATAATATTTACTTTGTCTTTATCTTTTAACAAAAAAATCCTCTCAATCAAAATAAAGTACACATTCACTAAAATTACTAATTAACTAATAACTGTTTACAAAAATGTTCTATTTTAATGAGAGGGTCCACCACAAAAATACCATTATATATGAAGCTCTTTGCATCAAAATATTTGAAAACCCCCAAGTTCAGTTTTAGCATAATTTACAACAGGATTACAGGATCCCCATCACCACAAGTTAATCCTACAAGCGACAAATTAATTGTTTTTTGTTTTGGTTTTTTTTTTTTGTAAAAAAGGTTTTCCAGTCACACCACAGAGAAAGATTAGCAGGGAACATGTAGTCTAGTTGAAGGGGTGAGGGGGAATTAACTCAAGTCCTGACACGGTGGAGCCCGATTATCACAAACCCAATCCAGGAGACCCACTTCAATGAGCCTCAGAGACAACAGCAGCAAAAGCACAGAGAGATGCACTGACCAAACACACACAGCAAATCAAAAACACAACAGCAGAAAGGCTGATCAGTCCCTCCAGTATTTTGAAAGACATTTCTCAGACTTTTCCAGCCTTACATTACTCATTTAGCTTTTTTCTTTTATGCATTTCATATATTTTGCTGTGGAAATCCAGACAACAACCTTGTGAAATATTAATTTATTTTTTGACCTGAAGAACCATTGGGCTCTGCGCTTTATATAAAGAAAACACTGTTTTACCCTTTAACCATGTAAAACATATGACACACAGAAAACTCTAAGTTACTAAAATAAACCAAACTTCACCATTAGAATCATTATGAAATACAGTATATTTTGAATATCACGGAGAGGACAGCATTTTGTCCACCTTAACTGTAAAATGACATCATAAAACTAAGAACTACATATTACTGAGAAAATTCGAGCAGTACATAATATTTATACGTATTTTATAAAAGTATCTGCTATCCTATGGAAATTTGATGAAATTTACATTCAGATGATTCTAGAATAGTGTATACATTTAGCATATCCTAGATAAAGCTATTGTTTTATAAAATATTTAAAAAATCTTGTTTAAAAATATATAATTAAAGAGTTTTGAACAAGATTACAAATTATATAAAAGTTATTTCTAAAAATAATGTTTAAACGTGTATTTAGGGACATTTGCTCTTGAAAATAGTAACGTTAAGCCTCCCACCATAACTATTTTTGACCATCTCTGCCTCCTGAATGATGCAAATCACACTTCGATTAGTGTGATATTATTAAGGGTAGCATTTATCTTTATGCAAATGTTTATTTAACTTAGTAAATGCACAAATCGCCTGATCTGCAAATTATGTAAATTCCATTATTAATAAAAAATGTTGTGTCTGTCCCCAAGTTCTGATCAAATCTCCTACATTGCTTACAAAAAGTCAATCTTTAAAACACTTATAGAAAATGCATATGACTTGCTTCAGATGAGTCAATTTATTCTGGCTGGAAACTGGGGCATGTCATTATTCATCTCTCATTAATCATTCATTCATTTTCTTTTCGGCTTAGTCCAGCGGTGTCCAAACTCGGTCCTGGAGGGCCGGTGTCCTGCAGATTTTAGCTCCAACTTGCCTCAACACACCTGCAAAGATGTTTCTAGAAAGCCTAGTAAGTACTTGATTAGCTAGCCCAGATGTGTCTGATTGCGGTTGGAACTAAACTTTGCAGGACACCGGCCCTCCAGGACTGAGCTTGGACATCCCTGGCTTAGTCCCTTTATTAATCCGGGGTCGCCACAGCAGAATGAACCGCCAACTTATCCAGCATTCGTTTTACGCAGCGGATGCCCTTCCAGCCACAACCCATCCCTGGGAAACATCCATACATTCTCATTCACACACAAACACTATGGACAATTTAGCTTACCCAATTCACCTGTACCGCATATCTTTGGACTGTGGGGGAAACCGGAGCACTCGGAGGAAACCCACGCAACCACAGGGAGAACATGCAAACTCCACACAGAAATGCCAACTGACCCAGCCAGGTTCGAACCAGCGACCTTCTTGCTGTGAGGCGAACGTGCTACTCACTACGCCACCGTGGCGCCTCTTTCATTATTATTATTATTATTATTTTTCTTTAAATAGAAAAGTAGATCAATTAAATGGTCAACTCTGTTATTGGTGACATCTCAGTGAATCTCTAATTACAGAATGGGCTTACGATTGGCTGAGGTGCCTTGTAGAATACATGTTAGCCATTAAGCTTTCTTCAATAATAATTAATACACTCCATTTAGTTTATAAAATCTCTGTCTGTTACATGTTTAAAAGCTTAGGTTGAACTACAATTAGTAACAGAATCAATTGTTCCCTCTCACATTTAGTCATTTTGCATTAATAATGGATTTAGATGACTTGATTAAATTTATCGTTTATCATTCCAGTTTAAGGGAAATTAATGGAAAATGCTTGTAATGCACCCGCAACTCTGGAATGAGCAATTTGTGGCCATTTTAATGACAACTGCACCACATTTCTATTTTCTGTTCATTTTGAGCCATTAAGTAAATTCCTTCATACGCTACACTACTAAATTGAATTGATTCGGTGCATGCAGCTTACTTCAAGGCATCTTTGGCTAATTGATACTTGCAACAACATTAAAGCATACAAGTTTGCTTAAAATCATTGGCATTTCCTTGTAAAGCTCTGTTATTTTGTGCAATTTGCTTAATTTTGCATTAAATTCTGCAATCACACATTTACCAAATCATGGAGGGACTGTTTAAAAAGTCAAGGAAACGTGTGGAGCCAAGATGAAAATGACAAAACAGAGATACAACAAAATAAGCCTGCATGTCTCTGTCAGCTCTTGCTCTTGTTTCCCTGAAGGCTCTTTTTCATTCTCTCTCAGGACGTACCGATACCGGATCCATCTTCTGCTGCTAAGGACTCGGCCAGCTCTTTAGCTTGGGCAAGTCCGGGAATATTTTCATCAGCTTCCTTACCCTCCAGAGGCCCGTCACAGCCTCCGTTCTGCCGCTCTGCAGCTGAAGGCTCATGGGTACCGTTGATGTTTGCTATGGGAACCTCGGCCGGGGCTTCCTGGTTTTCAGGACAGGAGTTCTCAGAGACGGTGGTGGCCTCCGAGTCTTCAGGGGTCAGCGTGGATTCAGATGAAGTCGGAGAGTCTGGTGTGCCATCAGATGATTCTAGAGCCAGAGGTTTGTTTTCAGACTCAGCACCTGCAGCGTTAGAGTCCTGCAGAGCTGCAGTCTTGTCTTTGTTTGCTTTCTGCTGCATTAGTTGGAGTGCTGCCATCTTCATGAAGAGGAGATATCTGACACACACGAGGAAAACATGTTTAATCTCGAAACAAGCATATGCATACACACACACACACACACACACACACACACAAGTACACATGCTACACTAAAGTATGTAACATTTTTCACATATTTTGGCAACTGTATCTTTACTTAGATTTTGTTTTGTATGTATTAACATCACTTTAAAAGCTAATATAATGCAGACTGTTTGACGTTCCAAAACATAGCTATACTTTTACATGTTATTTATTAAGTTTTACTGATAAAAACATTTAGAATTATTGTATAATAACAGTAATTGTATAATAACTGTTTTGGTGCAGCGCGATGCAGATGCAGACAATTCGATATCGGTTCAGTAATAGATCATAACCGATTATGTACTGGCGTCATTTATCTCCTAGGCGCAGTGTTGGGGTAGAATTCTATGGCGAAGGAGGCGAGGACGAGAATATAAAACGCTACTAACCACTTAAAAAGCAGATAATTGTGCATAACTCACTGCTTGTGAGTTTGCTAACCAGTCTGTCACTGACACTGAAGCAGATACAGCACGAGCTGCTATTTCTAGGCTGTATAACTCCATCTCTGCCTCACTCTCATTCTCTCTCTCTCCCTCTCTCTCATTCACTCACTTTGGACATTTGACATAGTCAAGTAACTTTTCCTCTCCTCTTTGCTGTTTAAGAGATACTTGTGGATCTAGACACGTGCCTGGTTCAAGTTTTCTCCATTGCGTCTATTACGGAATATGTGTGATTACCGCATATTATGCACATATAGCCTGTAATCGCGGCTGTTCTTCGCGCGTCACTCGTGGGTGAACATCGCTTTCAATTTTAAAGCCAATCACTGCCCTTTCTGCTGATTATAGGAGTGTAAGAACTCGCTTGAAAGCAAGCTGGTTAATATTATAATATTTACATTAGGTTATTTGCTATAAATGCTCATGGTGTCTTCTGTGCATGTATTGGAGTTTTGTCTAAAACATTCAAAAAGAGTAAGTAAAATTAAAGGTACAGTTCAAATATCTGACTGGTTGTATTAAAGGACAAAATTGTATTACAAATAATATATAAATATTAACATATTTGTAGATTTAGATTTTTTTTCCTTGTGCTGTGAATAAAACATCTAATTATTTATGGAAAGCATCATCAATGCACTGTGATGCACCGAGATATTGAATTGAACCGAATCGATGGCATGATAATCGTAACCAACCATGAGGCCAGTGTAGGTTCACACCCCCCCAAAAAAAAACACTACTACTACTACTACTTCTAAAAATAATAATAATAATATTTACAACAACAATCAGGCAGATGTATGGTATATTAATCACAACTCAAACATGTATTAAATGTCGACATATGTAATGCACAATTAAATGTAATGTGCATATATTTAAGCAAATAATTTAAATATGTGTATTATCATACAGACAATACAAATATTACTAAACATGCAACTTATCCATTTATTGGGAAACACTTTACATGTTTTTTACAACACTTTACAAATGTTAACTAACACAACCCTATTGTAAAGTGTTACCAATAAATATATAAATCATGTTTAATAGACAACAAATTCAAGCTTAACTCTGATTTAAATAAATCCAACATGTTGTGTTCTGTACCTGTGCTCAACAAAGGCCTCAATGAGCTCCTGGCGTAAGCAGGCCAGTCGATGACGATGCTGTCGGGGGAAGCTCAGCTTCTGGCTCTCAGGGGTGAGCTCTTCCCCCTCCACCGGCAGGAAGTTCAGGTCTGGAGGGAACGTGCGCAAAAGGTCCAAGATATAATGCCGGCCATCATTGCCAATGATACCCTTACACTCCACAGAGGAGCAAAGCTCAACAGCGCTGTCCTTCTCATTGAGCACCGCATGGCGCTGCACCTTCAGCGGGCGACTGGTCTTCTCCAGCAGCTCCAGATATTTGGGATGAGACACTACAGTCTTGCCAAAATCAATGGAGCCATAGATGACGCTCTGCTCCTGCTCTCGCTCCAAGATGCCAGGAATGATGGACTGCGCAGTTACGCGGTATCCTCTGTAGTCAACCACTACTGTTCCTAAAGTGTAGAGCCCTTCCACGTCCACAGCGCTATACGCTCGCACCCCATTCAGGTCATTAGTAGGGGCGGCATGAGCAGCAGAGTCTCCGCCGAGCTCCCTGTAGTGGTCGCGCACATCAAAACCCAAGCTGAAGAAGATGTTGTTCCAGATGAACATCTGCATGCGTGTTTCCTCACCAGGGTTGATGGCCATGACGTTGCCATCAATGACCGCCATCGCACCACGGGTCGCCGCGGCAGCAAAGTCACTATGAACCTGAGGAACAGAAGCATGCTTGAGCTCAAAAAAAGTTTGTGAGACAAAATACTGAAGATTTGTGTTGTTTGTGTGTTCACCTTGAATATGGCTCGCTCTCTAAGCAGGCGCTCTGGCAGGTTCTTTCGAGAAAGCTCTCTGGTTGTCTGGAGCTCCTCGTTCCAGTCTCTAGTCTATTATGGACAACAAAGAAACCCCATTTATAAAGCAATAAACTACATAATATGAGATAATAAAGGGATAGTTCACTCAAAAATACAGATTTAATTAGTTAATAAGTAGTTTAATTAGCCATTTACTCATCCACACAAATAAAGAGAGTTTATTGAAGAATGATGGAAACCAGTAGCCACTGATATCTATAATAGGGGCAAAAAATATTATGAAAGTTAATGGCTACCAGTCCACAATATTTTTCACATGGAAACAAACCTCAGGTTGGAAACAAGTGAAGGGAGAGTAGTTTATAACAAATTTCATTTCTGGGTGAACTATCCTTTTAGGAGTGAACCAAAACAAAAATGGAATCATCCATTCATTATTTTTAGTTATAAGAGAAACCTGATTTTAAGTTTTTTGTAACATTATCATCTTGTATCTTAAAATACTTGTCTGCATCAGCATCACAGTATGCGACATCTTGTGTTGACTTTCTACCAGACATTTTAAAATGTGAGCCTGTATATTGTAATTGAGATATAAATTTATGGATCATCAAGATCACAGATCAAGTGTATGTAAAATATACATATTCATTCCTAAGGCAGATCATTACATTACTGTGGTCAAAGGATACGCATGAATTAATTTTGGTGATTAAAAGTGAAATATATTGGACTGAATCTGCAGATGCTGTTGCGTGTCCATCTTCCTACATTTTTCTACACTTGTTGAAAACTAAACGGTGCTGAAAAACAGGGTATTACCATAAATCACTTAAAAAAATAATAATAATTTTTTTAAAAATGATTTTAAACATACTTGGCCAGGTATATGCTCTTCATAACCCAGTCGGGAGGTGTAGGCGTCCTCCGCTCTCACACAGTCCATGGCATGATCGATCTGTGGTGCAGTCCAGCTGTACACTTGAAAGGGAGTGGCTATTCTCTCAAATGGATGCCTCTGAACCCTAATGCAAATTACAAAACCAATAATATTAATAACAGGACACAATAACAGAATAAATCCAGGGAGAAAAATCACATACCACATATAAACATTTAGAAAAGTGTTTTTCAACTAGAAGGCATCAGACCTCAAACTTTAACTCCAAAATCAGGCTTAAAATGCTTATTACTATTAGTAGTAGTAGTAGATTATTAACATTTTAATTTGGAGTGTTATTTTACACACAAAAACTGAACTGATTTTTTTTTCCTCAATTGTTTTCCTCCATTTGACTCCAAAACATACATAATTTAAACATAACATACAGAATATAGTTAACATATTAACATTTTTGTTAACATACAAGACGATGCATCAATAACGCACACAAAAACAAGCATGCTACTACAATTAGATAAGCTACTTCATACTCTGGAGTAGGATGTTAATAGTACATGCTAATGTGTCCTGGTGAAGATAAAATAGGTCACGATTCTCTTAGTAGGCTACAACTGGTTGTTTCAGATGAGCTCTGTATTAGTCAGTATGTAATAAAGGTTGTAAAGTAAATTGGTGTTAATAATGGTGCAGTACCTCTTCTTCTGCAGAGTGGTGAAGTTCTTCTTGAAGGCAGCACTGATCTGGCTCAGTAGTTCCACTAGAGAGTGACTGAGAAAGCTGGGATTGGCTGGCTTGGGGCTGAAGTTATAAGTAGTGGACCTGAAACAGATCAAAAACATCTCTAATCTCACGTTCAACTCAATCAAATGCAGTCTGTGTTAATTACTGTCATATTTTGAGCAATTACAGTAAATCAAACATACTCTTTTCATTTTATTTTTTACATTTTATATATATTGCACAGTTATCCATTTTGTTAGCAATGCTTCTAAAAAAGTAAACGTTAACATTTTACAGTGGCCCAGCCAGAGAATCTGCGAAGGGAGCTAAAGATCAGGGTGATGGCAAGGAGACCTTCCAACCTGAAAGAGTTGGAGCTCATAGCTAAAGACCAATGGGTAAAAATACCAGTGGAGACATATAAAAGTGATCAGCAATTACAGCAAGCTTTGATAGCTGTAATAGCCAATAAAGGCTTTTCTTTTGATTATTGAGATGGGTGTGAATCATTTTGGACATGCCACTTTTTGTTCGTATGTAAATAAAAGCTGAGAAATACTATATGTCCACAATGATGCCTCTTTACATTGCTCTATCATCTTTTGGGAGAAGCCCGTCTCATTTCCCGTCAAAATAAATAAATAAACAAAAATTACTGGTTGAATAAAAATAACTTTAAGTCAAAATTTGCTTGGGGTATGAATAATTTAAAGCTTGACTATGCTTTTTAAAACAAAAATAATGCATTATAATAAAAGCCGTTTCTGATCACTTTAGACTGTAATACTAAGGCATTACCCATGATGATGTATAGTGATTCCACCAATCAGTGATTAGCAGCCAGCAAATCGTAGCAAATTTAAGTTTACATTTTTTATGTTATTAATTTTATAATTCAAAAATGAATACTCTAACACAAATATAGTGATCGTGAACAATTAAATATACAATACCTCCTGCTTATAATCAATTTAGAATATTTTTACATTTTTCCTTCTCTTATTCCATTGAAAGAAACTGTTTGCAGAGGACATCCTTATATCTTTTTTGGTATGATTTCCAAATACTTAGTTGCAACTTACAAATAATAGTTTGACTACAACTTTTTAGTAGAAATGTAACAAATATATTTCAAAAGTGGAGCAGCACTCTTACTGATTGAGGTAGAATCCGCGTGTGGAGGCAGTGATGCTAACGTGTCTATCCTCAACCGTCACAATGTACAAATACATGAGGTCACCATGCATCTTCCTGTTGCCGGGCGGAGGGTTCCAGCTACTCATGGTCAAAACCTTCAGGCACTGCATAGGCTGCAGATGGTGGACGAGACGAAAGCAGTCAAAATCAAAACATCTGATGTCACAGCAAAATCTTTTATCAATTCTCACCTTCCAGTCTTTGTTCTGTGGCTGAAGGGGAACTAGAGGACGCTCTTTGCTGCCTGGCAGAATGTGTTCAGGAGGTGTGCAATCAATCTGCTCAAGTTCACTGCCCTTCTTTTTGCGCTTGCCAGTGTCTGCGGGAACAAAAAACAGCAAAACGCTCACCAATAGGACTGCAGGATGTGATTTTTTTAATTCTTCACTATTGCCAATTGGTGAAGATTTCCCTCGCCGCTGTCACCCCTGGCTCGCATGGATCGGGACTTGTAGAACTGCGCATCGATGGATTACTCTTCAGTGTTTGGACTCTCAGTAGTGAATATTAAACCACACTGAACTGAACTCCAACACTGAAAAGTGGACTGACACTGTTTCAATATACTATAACCTTCTATGTGAAGCTGCTTTGGCACAATCTACATTGTAAAAGCGCTATACAAATAAAGGTGAACTGAACTGAATTGAAACAAAATCAGTTTTGCGATGTGAGCTAGTGCAATTGAGATTTATTTGATTAAACGTGCTACTGTTTTAGAGTGAAGGGAGTCATTTAAACGTGTAGTTCATAATATAGTCTGTTTCAAGGTGTCAGAATAGTTTATTTGTTGTGAATGAAGACATAGCTGCGAGTAGAGAATGTTAATGAACATACAGTGCCTGAAAGCAATGGTTTTATTAATCGATGGCGACCCACCAAAAACGTCTGATGGCATACCATTTAAATAAAAAAAAGAACCTTTTATACATTATTTTATTTATATATAATATTGAAACTTTAATACTTTAAATACCCAAAATATAAACATCAGATATAATAATGTTTTTTTCATTCACTCCTAGATTGTTCAATCAAGCTAAATAAATTTTGGTAACTGAAATAAATGAACTCGCATATAAATATTCAATTAAAACAAATTGAAATACATTTACTAAATAAACAAACAAAAATATCAATTATTTAAACCCACATTAATATAGATAGACAGACAGACAGATTTTATTTATTGGATCAAAAGCAAATATTTATATTCAAAACTTTGCTCTATAGTAATTCTTTCTAAGTATTCAAGCTCTCTGTATTTTTTCACTCTGTTTGCTTAGGCTGTGAGTGGATTAAAGACAACAATTCCATAAATAATGTTCAAATTTTAGCAAAGACTTTTTTTTCCCATCCCAAGACCTCAACCTTTCCCTGAGAGCCACAGTTATTCATTTGTTTTGCTTTTAAAGTGCTGGCAGCTGTTGAGTTGCATTTTATGAATCCCCAAGAGCCGCAGTTTCAGCTTTTACGTCCTACTACAGAAAAAACATCACCTACACCTCTGATGAGCTGAAGGTGCATAAACTAACAGTAAATCTTTTAATATTTTTGGGTGAATTATCCCATTGTGAGCTGCTCTTGTCACTGACCTCCGAGGTCTCCATCTGAGAAGACGCTGAGGAAGGAGAGGGAGTTGCAGTCCACTCCGTTATAAGCATCTGATGGATCCAGGCTCTTCAGCAGGTCTCTGATGTGACGGACATGAATGCGAGCTTCTCGCACCGTGTAGGGCTCTACAGAAAACACACAACAACATTGATAGCCCAATACCTTCAAACGAAAGTTGTACTTGAGCAGAAATGGCAAGAGTACGAAAAAAACGTACTCACGAAAACTAACTATTAATAAACCAAAAATATAGTGCAAGTGCATGTATTTGTTGTAAATGTTACTCAAAGTATGAGTAAAAAGTAGCCCTTTTAGAAATACTCAAGAGTAGGGAGTATTACACTGTGAAAGCTTGTGCTTGTGTGTGAAAACATAAAAAAATAACTAAATGCGTTACTAAATGTTAAGGCTATTGCAATCATCATACTCTAGGCATTCGTCATCTCTTCATCAGACATGCATCTAAATGGTCTCTTGGTCAATGCACATAACAATTTTGTGTCTTCTGTGTCTAGAGATTGTTCTGTAGGATTGCATTTGATTGGGTGGGAAGCTTTGTGTCACAGGACTGATTATTCTACTTAATAACCAATCATCACAGACAAAAATCTAATAAATAAAGTAGTGACTGCAGGTAAAAGGAAAATAGAGTAAAAGTACCAATACAGCACTAAAAATGTAAACGTATTTAAAAGGTGCACATTTTTAGCCCTGCTTAGTAAAATAAAAATAAAAAAGAAATTCTCCCATAGAATTTGTCTTGTTTCTAGTAAAAATATCGACATTTCAAAGTGAAAACAAGATTTTATTTACACCACTGGCAGATTATTGTACCTATTTTAAGGAAAAACTCTTGACTTTGACTTATTTCTGAAGTTGAAAACTAACCAATATTTAGTCCAAATTTTTTTGATATTTGGACTAGAAACGAGACAAAACAAAGTGAGAAAAGCATTCTTTTTTTTTCTTTTTTTTTTTTTTTTTTACATAGTGATCATTTAATTCCTGTACCTGAATACTGTTAGGCTCCACAGAAACTGTTCTTGTGGAACTGTACTCATATCACAAAATTTATCACAGAATCTTTTTTTTAAATATCAGATTTTTCCAATCTCATGCAGCCCTAATATTTTGTAATGTGTTACTTTACACCACTGCATTTGACATAAGATTCTGAACCATACCCTCGACTACTTTGAGAAGTGAGCCTTCCTGCAGGCCCTCGATGGACTTGAGCTCGGCGAAGTTGTCAAGAACATTTCCGTCGAGCTGCAAGGAGAAGCAGGTGCGATGGCAGGTGTCCTCGCGGTCCATCAGAACTTGGTGGATCTCTTGTACCATCTCTTGTGGAGACACCTGAGCACAAACCACAGGTTTTGTTGCGATACTTTGTTGTGAACTTCCCAATGAACGTAATGAGCAGTTAGTGGGCTCACCTGAAGGTCAAAGGGTTCGGTTCCTGGTGCTTGGATCTTCACAGTGAAGCCAGTGTCTTGAATTACGATTACTTCCTGTTCGTTAGCATCTTCTGCTTGGTCTGCTTCGCCACTGCCGTCTTGCTTGGAGTCCGCCTCCTCCGCCTGATCATGACCTGCATCCCCGTTCATCACTGCTGTCTCACCACCGTGCCCTAGGGAGAAAGACATTGAAAAATTGACTTTAGAGAAAGTTATTGTGTGGTGGTGTTTTTTTTTTTACAAATGCCTTTGTAACTGAAACTAGCTTTATTACTACAATAAAACTGAAAAGCTAAATAAGAATATTTATATAAAATAAATTTTACAAAATAGTATACACGTTACTGAATACATCACAAACACATTTTACTAAATAAAAATATTTACAAGCAAAAAAAAAATACAATAAATATTCACTTTATGTATTTGGTTTCTAAAATGGTTTAAATTTAGGAGCCAATGACTCTCTTTATCATTAAACTCCTTGTGGATTCACAGTGTGGTCTTTGAAACAAAGCTGGAGTGCAAAAAAATTGAAAAAATAATTACATTTTTCATTAATTAATTAATTTAATTTGACTATAATTAGTAATACCAGACCAAAAAAAATTGTAATATTTTAATTTAAGTTAATTTGATATAATAATTTATATAAAACAATTATTTTACAAAATGATTGTGAGTATTATTTTGTACAAACAAGGAATATATTTAATAAATATTAGTGTAATAATAGTAATAATAGTAATAATAAATGTATTTTTATGTATAGATATTTCATATATATTAAATATATATATATATATATATATATATATATATATATATATATATATATAAAGTTAATATATATATAAGTTAAAGTAAATTACAGAAAATTCAGAAGCTAAAACCAAAAAAAACAAAACAACAACAAAAAAAAAATATATAATAAATTATAATAATGTTCCAAAAATTGTTATACTAGTGAAATAATCTCACTTCAGCCCTCTAAACTTTAAATCGCTGTCATTCCTCGAAACACATCTCACTTAATCAGTTTATTAAGCAGCTACTACTTATCCTTAAGGAGTAGCAGAAAGGCTAGGCTTTTTAGCGGTAGGTCAGCCAACTAGCACATCGGCCGGACTCCCACAGCGAGAAACAGAGCAGCCATGGAGATCTACACAACAACAGCACGAATTGTGGCTCTCCAGGGGTAAAACTGCCCAAGTCATGCTCCCCAGAATGCTGAAATATCACCTGACTCCACTGTCTTTAACTGCTTCTGCTTTACTGACTGATTCACTCACACAATGATCTGCTGAGGCTGCAGGTGATACTCTGAGCTGAATAAGACGACAATAAAAAAACATTTACACAATCACTAAAGTGTATTTGTTTTCTGACCACAAGTGAATGATATTAAACACAGGGGCTGTAAACAGAGGCTGCAACGTTTTAATGTGGTCCACTTTGCAGAGTTTGCTATAAATACGTATGATCATTGCTGAAAATGCCTATGATCAATGTTAATCATTATCTCTGAATCTTACTTTAAAGGGATAACTCACCCAGAAATTTAAATGTACTCACTATTCACTCTTCCTCAATTGGTTTTAAACCTTTTTAGTTTAGTTTTTCTTCTGTTGAACACAAAAGATATTTTGAAGAAAGTGAAAAACCTGTAATCATTGGAAAATATAGGAAAAACAGATCCTATGCAAATCAATGGTTACAGGTCTTCAAAATATAACATTCTTCAAAATATCTTTTACTCTCAATATAAAGAAACATAAAGGTTTAAAACATGTAAAGAGTAAATGACAGAATGTTGTATTTTTGGGTGAACTGTCCCTTTAAGTGATTCTGAAATTACCATGGTCTTAAATCTAAAGATACACTTTTAAAAATCTCACTACAGATTGGATTTCTGAAATAAAGTGTTCTCTGAGATTCTTTTGATGCAATTTCTTTTGCAGATGCATTTTGACGAAATTCAGGTTTGTGAATGTATTAAAATCCTTAATGTGCTGTTAATCTGATTTTTTGTTTAATGCAAAGCAACAGGGATCTGATTTCAGCCACCAAAGCATTTTCATGTGATGCAACTGCCTGATAGCTTGCATTAAAAAATTCGTATCAAGATATATTATTTAATCTCTGTTTAATGTTTAAAATATGCATTAATCAAGCTTAAATTCAGACAATCAAGTAGAGTTTAAAAACGAATTAGAAATTAATTAGATCAAATGCTCATCAAACAATTCACAGTATCTATCCATCTGCATATAAAGTAGTAAGTGTATCCAAGTTCCTCAATATTTAATTAAATCGTATGCTTAATAAAAAAATGGGGAGGGGCTTGTCCAGTGTGTAATTATTTAGCGATATTAAATAGAAAGAATAGATATATTCATATAATTCCAATTCACAGATCAAATGGTCAAAAAAAAAAAAAAAAAAAAAAAAAAAACGAGATGCCTCCAAATGTCAGGTGCGAACGGGAATGTGTTTCTTAAGTCTTTGTAATTTGAGCAAAAAAAAGACATGTATTTTTTTTTTAACCAGGTGTGAATGGGGCCAAAGACTTGAAACTCATCAAGGCAGGCCACAGCTGTCTGGGCTGTCACTCTGAGCTAAAACACACTGTTTGCTTTAGACAACTGCAGCATGGCCTTGGCTCTTCTCTATGGTCATGGCTACAGCAATAAGCAGCTCACACTACAAACACTGACGCAGACCAAACAGATTCAACAAACGGGTCTAAAAAGCAACAATATCCAACAAGCTCAAATGTATGTTTTGAATCCCGAAGAGTAAATGGCATGTCTTGAGTAGTTTATTTTCAGTGTCTAATAAGGAATTGGAGAGTTGTTCACAGTACTGTTTCATTAGTTCAAACCAAACCTGAAGGCATTTGCTCAGCTATTGAGCGGCACCATATGGGTATTTTATCTCATTCTAGATTAAATGTTTCTCAGATCACACCCAATCAAGTGCAAATCTAATCTTGAGCTTTAGGTTAAGTGGTGATAAGACTATTGGTTAAGTGTAGCGGTTGCTGCTGTTGGTGATAACCCAAACTTCCAATTTAATTACAAATTTCTTTTTTAAAAATAAATAAATAAATACCGCAGGTTTTAGACCGTTTTTTAAACCAAATAATGAAAATGTTAGAAATAAACTGATGAGAATAACAAAATGGTAACAATGCATTGTATTATTGTATTGTCCATCAAAGTATGAAACAACTTCCAGATGCAACAAATTTCTGCGGTGTAAAAATTCACAAAGAAGTTATAGGGCTCCAATATATCACAACGACTCTAAATTTAACTCATTCTCATTCTGCAATTTTGATAAAGAATATCTACTTTTTATATTTTAATTTATTTTTATATTAAGCCTTTTATCAGAACACCAAATTTAACAAATGACACTGAAATCCAGACTTCCAGTGATTTTTCAACATTTCTGAGCCTCCCACTGCCCACAACATTAAAAAAAAAAGATAACGGATTTTCCAGTATTTCCAAACAAACATTTTTACAGTTTCTAACCAAAAAGTTGAGGGTGGCATAACTGTTTGTTATTAAAAAAAAATAAATAAATAAATTTACATGACATTTTCAAGACTAGAAATAGCTTAATACTTTCAAAAACTGGGCTACATACATCCAGTTTTTCAAAAAAAATATGAACTTTGGTTATTCAATATAATAAAACAGCTGGGCTGTTAACTAAATGGGTGAAAAACTAAAAGGTCTCTTATATTCTTAGTTGTTTTAGCTGTAGTCATCTATTGGTTCCCCTCATGTGTGAATCCACATATGCTGCTTGAGAAGCTCCTACTTGTCAAACCAGCCAAACCAATGAATTGCATCACAACAATGGCTGCTTTTCAAATAGATCAAAGTGTGTATGAGGTTTGAGTTTTGACGTTGCACAACCTCAAAGTCAATCCCCACGTCCTTCAGTCAACTCTCTCCCTCGACTGGGTGAAGTCCAGGTGCAGGCCATATTCACTGGCTTGAGAGGATCAGACTAAAACAATTTACATTAGACCATTTACACCAATATCCTAATCTTCCTGTGACAGTATCGGCAAGCATGTGCCAAGACTTTCCTCAATCCTTTATCCTTTAAGCCCATCTCAATTTATATGATGTGGATGCAGACGATAAAAGATTCAAACCTATTCATTTTCAGCTGTATGCTGGTAAATCATTCAAAGACAAAGATATTACACTTACACTGACTAACCTTACTTCTCTCTTGTCCTATGCCAGAGTGTATTAACTACTAAGGATTAAACAAAAACAAAAAGACAAGTGTAAAGTCCTCTTGTGTCAACAATATTGCTTTTAATAACAACAACCTGAAGTGAACGTGCTAAATGGCAGCAGTACATATTGGCGGTTAAACCTGCAGTCACACACAACAAAAGACACCTGGCAGCCTTTATCACAACTGAGATCATGGTGGTCTAGCGAGAGAGACGTGAACGATTCCCTGAGGAGTGGCATGATGTGTTGAGGCAACAGAGCTCAGTGTCAGAACATTTGACACTGGTCATACAAAAGATGCAGGAAGTGAACCTTGAAATCCAAGTTGTGCAAAAACAGACTTTTTATTTTACTGTCAGCCATGATTAGCTCATTTTACAAGTGAAAGTGCACATTCATAAGACGGTTAAACTAGTAAAATTGAGCTGATCATGGGATCCAACATGCTCATTGAACACCCAGTTATGTAAAATATGAAATCAACCAAGTCATCACAACTAAGACAAAATTTAAGCAACATCAATATTTAACATCATGAATCGCTACTAAAGTCAAATATTTGATGTTTGCTTTCTTCATACGTGAATTTCTCCAGTTTTGTATCATGATTTACAGAAGAGATCCACTAAAACATTTGTAACATTTCTGTGTAACAGTTTAAATACAAAAAACAAAAAAGGTTTTACTTCATATTTAGAAGAAATACTATTTGATGGCGTTAATAGACACTACAAAGGGTTAGTTCACCCAAAAATTAAAACTACCCCCATTTATTCTCCCTCACATAGTTTTAAACCTCTATGATTTAAAGTACTTTGTTAAACAAAAGATTGCCAGCACCCATCTATTTATTATATTGGTAACACTTTATTTTGATGGTCCATTTAGGTATTAGTAGACTGTCTACTTAATATCTGTTGATACAGATATTCAACAGACATTTAACTGACTATAAGAAACTTTGCGAGTACATTTTAACTTACACTAACCCAAACCCCAACCCTAACCCCAACCTAACAGTGCACTTATAATCTAATGAGAATAAGCTGCAATGTAACTAAAATTCAACAAACGGACCATCAAAATAAAGTGTGACCATTATATTTGACCATAAGTATATTAGGAAAAAATCTTACTGAGAAAAAAGCTTACTCTATTACTATAGAAGTCAATGGATGCCAGCTACTAGCATATTATATATATATATGCATGTTCATCAAAAGAAAGAAAAGACAAGCGTGAGTAAATTCATTTTTAAGTGTAATATCCTTTCAAGAATGGCATTTTTAAAAAACAACTTAAAAATCTGTTGTATAAAAAAGAATTTAATAAAATGATTTAGCCAAACTTGCTAATTATTAAATTACATATAATTACAAAAATCGGAGCAAGAAAGCAAATATAGTCTAACCAACTTCCAACATAACTTCATTAACAACTATTATCTGTATGATAATGGTGTAATTTCACACAGATCGTGGCAAATGCACAATGAAACCCACTTTTACATCTCACAGAGAGGGATCACATCAGTCTCAAGCATGCACCATCTCGAGCATCACAGCAAACAAATCAAAGACAATCGACAGCTGTCAGAATGACCAATTTCGCAGCTGTCAGTTGTCACACTGACAGTCAGTCTCCTCCAAGGTCTCCTTAAATGTGACACGGACTGCAGCACCTGCTAACTGACAGTGTGCACAACACCCGGCTATTTGCTCGAAAACCGATCTAATGACACCCTGAAGCTCGAAAATAAGTCACAAATTACAGTATCGCGCCTACGCGGCAGTCAAACTGTGCATACCGAACACTTACCAAACAGATCCCTCTATATTTAACTGGTAGCAATAACCTTCTATCGGCATACATGCACCATGACTTTCCATGTGCAGCTACTTCCGCTTCCCGGTCGAGGAGCGCAACACTTTCCTGAATGAAAACAGAAGGGGTATCTGGAAGCAGACGCGTGGTTGAAACAAACAAGCAGCATATTATTAATATGGCATATTGTGAAAATCTTCTACGGAAATTAAATTTCGACATGGTACTTTAAAAAAACAAAAAACAAAAATGGAGTCACCCTAAAATCAGGCCGTAGTAAAACCCTGCTCTCCCTCCGTCGCTCAATGGTTCCGTCGCAATGAAGGTGACCTTCAGTGTATTCGTGTTCATGCGCGCAGTTACAACACATGTGCGTCAGGATCTCACACACAGCTAGCGGACAAGTTACTGACAACACTTTACAAGGCTGATAATAAGACTTATCATAACAAGAAACACACATTTGGCGTTAAGGTTTTAAGAGCTTCCAGTGGTCGTTCATTCACCTCAGCCCTAGACTTCATGTTGACTCTGTTACAACAGAGACTAGTGTAAACACTTCCTGACGAAAGTTTATGTTGTCATTTATCGTGAAACTATTAATTTCAACAGCTTACATTAAAAAATACTGCAATTAATTATAGTATTATTTAAGGTAAATGCAAAATGACCCATAATTAGGTTCTAAGCGCCTGGTTTATATACATCAGAGTACACTTCTACTTTATAGTTACATTATAGTAGACACTCATTTTTTCATGTCATTGCTCTAATTTTTGCATTCATGCAAAACAATAACCCTTGAGCAAACAGACACCACCTTTACCCCCAGCTTTGCTAAAGTTTACCTACTAACCTAATTTAGCCAAGCCTCTCATAATAAATGGACATGAATTAAACCTCATGCTCACATTTAAAACTCCACAACATCATTTAAACAATATTTAATAACAAACGAAATGGTCATTACACGACTGTTTGTTTGATGGTTTAAAACTTACTATATAAAAGTTTAGTTTTAAGTTAGTTGTTAGTTTTAGTTGGATAACCTGCCTTTTTAAAACAATACAATAGTATTGAGAAACAAGCTGTGAATGAGTTTATCTGCAACCAAGCACCATGACAAAATCCAGACTTAAAGTCCATTAGGCAAGACATAGAAATGCACTGGTTTTCAAGCAGGGGGCCTCGTGATGACCTAAAATGATTAAAAACAACAGCAACAAAATAAGCTAATACTATTAAATCACATTAATACATTATGTATTTTACTTAAAGGATATTATCCTGATTTCTACACCTCGATCATAGTTACATATTAATTTTATTTAATTTATTATTTTAGTTTAAAAACTGAATATATTTAAAGATTATATTCATACTGTAAACTGAGAAACACTCATTAAAACTAATGTTACAAGTTTTAATCCTCATCCAGTAACATATAAACAAAATCCTAGGACAATAGAGGGGACTTGGAGCTCAGAAGGTTGAGCAGTGCTGAAATGAGTGGCCTGTACAAGGTTGTAAGGCACCTACTTCCCTTTCCCCCACACCTAACAGGGTCTAAAACAGACACCCTGGAGGACTCTCTGCCTGTTTATGTCCTTTGGTACCTGCTCCACTTTGACCTCTATCCAGTCAATCATATCTCAGGACACTTATTTACTCCAAACTGACGGGTTAACATACACTGAGACCATCATCTGAAGTGATTTCCAAGCACATGCTGCAGGTGTAAACGGTGTAAAGCTGACATACCGCAGGCACATGAAGGCTCCTTCTTACTGGCGGTGCCTTTGCTGCTCGCTGTCTCTCCGTCCCGGGCAAAATCAGCCGGGCTGCAGTTCGGCACTGATGCTGGGATGTCATCCGTCTTGCTCACCATGGTTCCTCGGGTTAAGAGCTAGTGTGTTAGCAGCAGACGTCCGTTGTGAGGGCTGTTTTGTGAGTCTGCTGAATGGCCTGCCTTCTCCGCTAGACGGAACGGCTGTCCGGTTACATGCAAAGATATTACAAAAACAAGCTAACTTGCGAAGGACAGAGCTCCAGTTCTCAGGCTGCCTGACTGTCACACGTGGTTTCTCCTCCTCTTGACCTGCTTGCCTTTGCGTTGGTCCCTCCCAACAAACAACCGGCGACGGCAAGCCCGGAGGTCCACTTGAAGAAGCGCGTTTTAGATGGGATAGTTTGTTTTTTAAAGGGACAGTTCACTTTTCTTCTTTATTTGTTACTCATCCTTAAGTGTTTACAAACAAAGTGTTTCATTTTTCTGTTGAACACAGAAAGACACTGTTTTGAAATGTTGGCGACCTGTAACCATTGACATCCATTGCAGGAAAACATTACAGAAGGCAATGGTTACTTCAAAATATCTTCCTTTGTGCTCAACAGAAGAAACTCATATGGGTTTGGAACAAATGGAGGGTGATTGGTGATGACAGAAATGTCAGTTTTGTGTGAACTATTGCAAACAACACTGGGTTTGAGTTGTCCCAACGAAATCTCAAGAATTTTGTCGTTTCAGCTCATTTTAAATAAGTAGTTTGAACAAGCAACCTTTTTTTAAATGAACGTAAACCAAAGATTGCCCAAAGCGTCTAATAAAGGAAGATAATCACTCATAAACACCAAAATGTCCCTCATGTTTAAAAAAAAATAAATATTTGATAACATATTAATATACTCTCTTTATGAATCACACTGCAGTCTTAAAATAACTAATTAATCAAATACTAATTATTTTCATACATATCTGGCCATTGTCTTTCAAGTTAGGTTTTACCAATTTGTCAGTAAGACTTTTTCCTAAATTGAAATATAATGAAATGTGGTATATAGTAAAATGTGGTCTCACTTATTCTTTTTTATATAAATCAGACTAAGCATGTTGTTTAATTCTTATCAACACTGAATGTCTATGAAACATTATTTTACATTTTTCTTACCTTTTATTTTCACAAAAGTGTCAGATTTGTAATTAAATTTGCAGTTAATATGTTCATGTATTTTACAGGACATCATTTTTTTCCGATATGAAGATAAAGATATTGGACTTGTTGGTTAGAAATGCTCAACGACTGTATTCTATTCTCTTATATTCTTTTTGGAATGCTTATGGTAAAAAACATTTTTCATGCATCAAATTTATGGATTATGGATTTTGGTTTCATCTGTAAATGTGTTTATCTGTATTTTGTTTACTTTACTTTCCATCATCATAATAAAGAAAATGCATATCTGCTGGAATGTTAAGAAATTGTCAGATAATATATTAATTCCCTTATAAATGCATATATTTTATTTATAATATTCAATTAAAAACATGCCATGTCAGACTAGCAAGTTCTTCTAAGCCTCTAATGGTCGGATCAATTTATTTGCAAGCATTAAATAAAGTATGTTGCAATGAAATGTTCATCTAAAACAATTTTTCATGTCTGTGAAGCTATTATGCAGTTTAGTAATACACAGCAAAAATTCCAGTGTTAAATATACAGTGTGATTTGTTTTGGTGTTATTCAGTGTTAAAACCAGAGTACATTTTAATCCACCAGTGTGAAAGAGCATATAAAGTTTTTCTGTTAAGTGTTAATATTTTAACCCAATATGCAGAGTATTTCCCACAAGTGATGGGAAGTCCAGTTTTTTTCCTCGAACTGGTTCTTTTGGACAAACAGTGATCAAACCAGTATGTTTTACGAGTCTTGATGATATAATAAATTAATTCTCATCAGAAGCAGTGCACTCATTAGCTTATATACACACATGCATAATCCATTAATGAATGAAAAGATTAATGAACATTTAATAAATCTAACTATTTTCGACATATTTGATCACTGTTATGTCACACACACACACCAATTGATAATACTGGAAAAAAGGTAAAATATTAACACTTTGAAGGGTAACACAAACACTCCAGTTTGATGTAAGAATAAACTCTTACTGTGTGAAAATGAACTCTGTGAGTAATGTACAAATTTCACACTTTAGAAAGTGTTATTTTAACTCCACATTGGAGGGAGTCATATGTACACCAAAGGAGTGTTAAGTTAAACTCAAATTGAGTTAAATGTACACTGATTGTTTTGCTGTGTAAGGATTTTTCAGTAGCTACACATCAATAAAATAAAATTTAAAAAAAATTTAAAAAAATAATACTAAATAATAAAATAAAATAAAATAAAATAAAATAAAATAAAATAAAATAAAATAAAATAAAATAAAATAAAATAAAATAAAATAAACTTGCTTTAGAGGTAATGAAATAAACCTTTCCTCTTGAGTATGGGTTTACATATAAGGATGATTTCCCCACTTTTTCTCTGAAATTTGCAGTATTGGACACATTTGAAGAGAAAATAACATCTGCAAAAACACATTTTTATTATCACAAGGATGCTGACATTTCAAACCATGATTAAGTACTGCAATTACCACAGTGTTTTAATAAACCCCTTTAATCATATACTACAGAGTAAACAGTGGATTACTTATTGCGACACATTATTGTTGCACAATTGTTCTGAGGGTCGTCAGAGATTTAATGAACATTTTTACATTTCAAGACGCTTTAAACATTTTGTGAAACTGCTTTCTGATATTTGCAAACACATTGCTGTATGATTTCCCATTAAAATAGGCTCTAATCACATGTTATACTGTCTTTTTAAAAAACAAGACCACCAAAAACCAGTTACAAAACTATAACAGTCAGATTGTTGAAGGGAAGACGATTATTCCATGTGAATAAGTGAAAAGAAAATGCTTGGCAAGCACATTTTACCTTATTGGAAATAGGGATTATACAACAAAAACATTATCACAGATATTGCATGTATCATAATTGTTTCAGCTTAAACACAATTTTCCAAAAATGTATATGGGATTATGCAGAAATCATCATGTGAGTGAGGCAGTATTGCTTATCTCTTTTCAATGCTATTCAATGCTATTATAAATAAGATAAAAAATCATTTCAATATAATCCTCGTGTTTATCAAAAAACTGATTATATTATGTATCACACACTCTAACTCAGTATTTCCCAACTCTATTCCTGAAGACACACTAAAAGTGCACATTTTCAACCTCTTCCTAATTAAACACACCTGAATCAACTCATCAGAACATAAGACGAGACTCCAAAACTTGAAGTTAATGGGTCAGATATGGGAGACATCCAAAATATGCGCTGTTGGTGTGCCTCCGGTAACAAGATTGGGAAACACTCACCCTATGTCCTAACTCTTTCTATATCTGCACTGATACGATACAAAAACTGGTTATAGGCCTTTTTAAATAGTGTCAGGCATATGCGTATACGTTTATAAAATAAGATTTCAGACCCTGAGTGAAGCAAACATCACTTTGTTAGGGCTGTGTCGAAATTAGACACGATTTTCAGTCGAAAGCAAAGCATTGCATTCAGTTATAGTCCCCAAGAGGACCGCTTTTCATATTTGGATTTTTAACAACCTTATATTCAACGTTCACAGCAAAACTAGCATTCCGATCTACAAAAGCGAAGAGAAAGACCACGTTTGTACAACAGTAAAGAGCTTGGTTTGAAAATAAGTGACATTAAATCACTTCAAAATTATGAGCTCGTAACACAGTCAGTTTATTAGGCTTATTTAGTGTTTGTTAAGTGTCAAGAAAAGTAATGTTGCATGTCACTCTTAATCCAATTCATTTCCACACACTCACTCAAGTGCAGGAGATAAATGCCAATTTGTAAAACATCACTTCTAATCTTCATTAATATGAATCAACAAGCTCTTAAGTGACACAAATATTGTGTGATCATATTAATATTAAAGGAAAGTTTGGCTAAAATGAGAATGTGTAATTACGTTGCTACCCAGCCATTAAGCAGAACATTAAAGAAGATTGCTTTAGCTGTAAACTGTGCTCCTTAGTGATTTATGAAATGAAACTGAAGGACTACCTGCATTTTAAGAGGCAGAAAAATATATACTGACAAAACAAATTGAATATCTGTGGCTCCTGATGATATATTGACGTCTTATGAATCAACCAAATCGATCTGTGAAATAAACTGAACATTTACAGCATCATTACCTTTAGAAATCATCAAGGACCGTGATTTCAGCTAAAGTTTTACAAAAAGAAAGTCACCGACATCTTAGATGGACTAAGGGTGAGAAATCTAACAGTAATTTCCCAGCAGGCACAGGATGTCCAACGCTATCTCATGGCAATTCGTAACTTTTGATTTAGGGGCTAATTCGTATGAATCCGTACAATCTAATTCGTACAATTTAGTATGATTTGCTCATCACCCAATGACGGTTGGGTTTAGGGGTGGGGTTGGGTTGGGTGCCACATCTCCTTTTTTAAATCGTACATTTTTGTATGACTGAACTCGTACGAATTCGTACGAATTAGCCACTACACTGGCAAAGCGTAAAATGCTTACGTTTTCTCGTGAGATCAGGCTGGGATGTCAACATGACATCAGATTGACGTTGTATCCCAATGCTGTGGGATGTTGCATTTTGTTTGGAAATGAAAATTAAGTTGTAGTTAGAACCCAACGTCAGGCCGACATCAATGCCCATTTTAGGTTACTTTCCAACGCAACCTAAAAACAACCAAATATCAACATCTAATGATGTTACAGCTTGATGTTGTGTAGACATTACCAATATAAAGTCGGATTTTAGTTGACATACCTGACAAATAAATGTCATTATTTGATGTCAATTTGACGTTGGTTTAAGATGTTGGCTCGACGTTGGACTCTGGTCAATTTCTAACACAACCTAAAATCAACAAAATAAACGTAATTTCCTGTCGTTATTGGACATCAAAATAACATTGTCCTTAGATGCTGGTAATCTAACCTAATCCGCTTGTTAAGTGTGACGTTACGTGAAGCGGCTTCCGGGTCCAATCACTATATCAAACAGTATGGGGAGCCTCATCAAATGGTAATAATAAAAGTTTACAAAGCACTTTAATACTTTCATATAGATATATATAGTATTGTTAAAATATTGGGGCGCCAAGGTGGCGTAGTGAGTAGCACGTTCGCCTCACTGCAAGAAGGTCACTGGTTCAAACCCCCGGCTGGGTCAGTTGGCATTTCTGTGTGGAGTTTGCATGTTCTCCCCGTGGTGGCTTGGGTTTCCTCCAGGTGCTCCGGTTTCCCCCACAAGTCCATAGACATGTGGCTTAGGTGATTTGGGTAGGCTAAATTGTCCATAGTGTATGAGTGTGTATGTTGTTTCCCAGAGATGGGTTGCAGCTGGAAGGGCATTCGCTGCATAAAAATTCCGCTGTGGCGACCCCAGATTAATAAAGGGACTAAGCTGACAAGAAAATGAATGAATGAATGAATGAATGTTAAAATATTGGTGTTTATGAAACAGCAAGTCCAAAGACTGCTGTGTACACTATGATAGTATATAAAATTCACTTAAAAAGTCGCAATGAACGAATATTTTCTCAATTCAAATGAGTAGTGGCTTGGACCCGGTAAGAGTATTTCATACGCCACCGATGCGTTATGACTTAACAAGCGGATATTAATGTCTTATGACGTTCTGTGTCAGCTGGGCTAACACTAATCTCCTCCCTTACATTTTCAGATCATTGAAACTAAAGGAAAAGTTTGAAAATGTATTATCACTTATTCACCCAGCCATTAAGCAGAACATTAAAGAAGATTTTAGGCTGAAAACTGCTTAGTGATATATAAAACGAAAGTGAGAGGCAAAAGAACATATACCGACAAAACAAATTGAAAACATGTGGCTCAACCAAATTGTTCTGTGAAATAAGCTGAACATTTACAGCATCATTACCTTTATAAATCATCAAGAACCGTGATTTCAGCTAAAGTTTTACAGAATAAAAGTCACCAGATAGATGGCCTGAGCAGAGGGTGAGTAATCTAACAGTAATTTAACACCAATCTCCCCCTTAAATCTTCAGATCAGCACATTTCTTGGTATACAGTATGCACATATGAAAGAATGAGACATATGCGCACATTATCAAACATTACGGCACAAGCAGCATAAAACTAATCAGTCCTTTGGGCATCACTGGTTCATATAATGATGGCAGAACAATAGCGCGCTGACCCTTGAGCCCACTCTCTTCTAACCAGCAAGCCAACGCATAAACATACACCAGATAAAGCACTTAAGCAAATGATTCGGGCTTTGCAGGATTTCTCCATCTACACGAACCAGCAGAGGATAAAAATCCCCATGGCATCTGCAGGGAACAGACAGACAGTGCACTTGTGGTGACACCGGACAGATCATTCAGAAATATCTGACATGAGCTAGCAAGAGCAGACAGAGATATATATATATCAAAAAACACCCAGCTGAATAAAGACTCAGCAGTAACACGTTCACAAGGACACTGACTTCAGCCTGTTTCACACATCCTGTGTCTGCAGAGAGCAAAGAGCAGACTCATGCTTTCACACTGACAGCACTTCAGCAGCTATAGTGAAAATCAAATATCTATACTGAAAGCACTTTCTAGGTTGCTGCATTGCATATTTATTTTAATAAATGACTTTAAGGTCACATTAAAATGTGCATTTTTTTACTTCAAAATGTCATGTAAACTGGAACATGAATGGAGTGTTGGAGAAAATGTGGTAAAATGGGACATCATACCCACATTTTTTGGGACTGTCCTAAGATTCAAGAAATTTGAAAAAAATGTTAAAAAAGAAATTGATAAGATATTAGATATAGAAATACCCCTACATCCAGTTATGTGCTTACTGGGAGCACTGCCCAATGAAATGTTTAATGATAAAACATGATTTGTCCTAAGGATATTACTGGTTGCAAAAAAAAATAAGAGCAGTACATTGGATGGAAGAAGGTTCTCCAAAGGTGGCTCGGTGGATTCAGAGACTAAAACAGGTCTATATAATGGAACAAATGACGGCATGTCTACAAATGAAGACTGATTTTTTTCTGAAGAGGTGGAAAAGTTTTACGACATATTTTGATATGTTTATTTAGAGGTTACTTAGCCTATCACCATTGTAATTTGAGGTAACTACAATGTAACACATTGTAACTTGATGCATAAATGTATCCCCTAAAAAGTAATTATGATGGCAGTACTTTATTTATTTATTTATTTTTATTTATTTGTATTTTTTCATTATAATTTTATTGTGGGCAACATGGTGGCGCAGTAGGTAGTGAGTAGAGACTGCACTTAGCTCATGGACTACCTGAGAAAAATGTAAGATTCCTTTCTAAATGTTTAGTAAAAGTTTCCAATGGCAGCTGTTAATTATAGCTTCACTTAATTTAGGGCGCCACGGTGGCACAGTAGGTAGCATGTTTGCCTCGCAGCAAGACGGTTGCTGGTTCGAGCCTCAGCTGGGTCAGTTGGTATTTCTGTGTGGAGTTTGCATGTTCTCCCTGTGTTCGTGTGAGTTTCTTCCGGGTGCTCCGGTTTCCCCCACAAGTCCAAAGACATGCGGTACAGGTGAATTGGGTGAGCTAAATTATCCGTAATGCATTTGTGTGAATGAAAATGTGTGGATGTTTTCCAGTGATGGGTTGTGGCTGGAAGGGCATCCGCTGCGTAAAATGAATGCTGGATAAGTTGGCGGTTCATTCCGCTGTGGCGACCCCAGATTAATAAAGGGACTAAGCCAAAAAGAAAATGAATGAGTGAATGAATTTCATTGTGATATTTTTATGTATTCCCCTATCTGTAAGGGGTTACATTGTTGGGGAAGGGGCTGTTCTGCAAAAAATATATTGAAAAATCTTAAATAAAAAGTTTCAAACGTAAGCAAATGAAAAGCATCTTTAAGGAGGCAAGACATGTCAGATACTAGAGAGCATTTGATTGGTCAGAAGATTTGATGAGAAACTGAAGCATGAGGTGACGTCAAAAAAATCGTTGACCCATTTAGGAGGAAGTGACAAACTGCAAGCTTTGGATGTTTCTATCATATTTATCATTTCTAAATGCGAATTTTGTCACTGTATTGGAGCACACAAGTTTTTTGATACCCTTAAATCTAACAAACATCTAAAATGTTTTATTTAAATTTCACGGATCTTTTAACTGTACATATAGCTGTTAGTAAATGGATAGGGCAGGTAATCTCTGCTCTGCTAACTTTGCCACTCTTAGCTGTTCTAAATTCACTGTAAACCATGTCTTCTTGAGGCTTATTGCATCGTCAACATTATGATGCATTCAAGTCGTTCTGGGAAGTTCGTACTTAAAAGTTGATAAGTCGTAATCATGCTGTCTTGAGCATTCAAGTCACTTTCGTCAGCAATGGACAGCGATGTCATTCTTTTGATAAATTACAAGAAAATATAGCAGGGTTTCTTAACTTTGCTTATCGAAAATGAAATTTTGCATCAGATGTGTTTTTTTATACTTTAAATTTTTTAAAGCCACTTTAAGCTAATTATTTAGAAACGTATGAACTTGTCACGATCACCACCAGCGATCTCTCCTCTATCAGAGATCGCTGGTTCACACTTACTTCCGTGAACTACAAATCAGCCATGTTAAGGACTACATCTCCACTCATCCAACACACACACTCACCTGCTCCAAGTCACCACTGATTAGAGACTCCCAGCTGAAGCCACTCACCACTCAGTACACTCTCTATTTAAGCCACTCAGTTACACTCACTGTTGCTGAGTATTGTTATCTGTTAAAGTGACTTACAACGCGGTTTCTTTGTTCCTGTTTTTCTGTGTTTTTGATCCTAGTCTTACTGTTTGATTATCCTTGCTTGCTGCCAGCCATTTTGACCTTCCGCCTGTTTATTGACAATGATTTTTGATTACCTATAAATATCTGTTTGCCCCTGATGACTGCTGCTAGACTGACTTTTAAAATAAAATCTGCAATTGGATCCTCGCCTCCGTTGTCATCGTCATTACCTGCCGTAACAGAACTGTTATATTGCACTTACTGTTTTGGTAAATAAAAAGCCTGATTAACCTGAAAACCATTGCATCTATCAATTCCGCCATGTTTCTTTTGAGTTTTCAGCTCGCAATCACGACTTTGTAAATACAAATTACCCAACAGAACTTGAATGCACCATTTCAATGAGCTGGCGTGTCAAGGCAGTTTGTTTGTATTTTATGTTAAGGCTAGTTTGTATCATCCGTTCAGTCTCATTTATGTTTTCGTATAATATGTTAATGTTCCATTTTGGATCATGTAAAGTAATGCTATATAGGATGATTCTAAACCTGACACTGATCAGATGTTTGCCAATATGACCTTAGTCTGAAGAGTCATTTCACAATTAACACAACCCTTACATCACTCTACATTTATGTACATTGGACATTCTGCACAGATGAGAAGTAACTGATGCAATTCCACACATTCGGTGATAAACAGTTAAGGTGGTCAGTCAAGGGAAAGTGAGGTGTTGGATGTAGTATATAGTGATCCCTGTGGAAGTTAAATTTAATGGGTAAAATGTTTAAAAAAAGAGGGCAACACGCTGGCGCAGTGGGTAGCACTGTCGCCTCACAGCAAGAAGGTCGCTGGTTGGGTCAGTTGGCATTTCTGTGGGGAGCTTGCATGTTCTCCCCGTGGTTCCGTGGGTTTCCTCCGGGTGCTCCAGTTTTCCCCACAAGTCTAAAGACATGTGGTATAGGTGAATTGGCTAAGCTAAAATTGTATGTGTATGTATGCGAATGAGCGTATATTGCGTTTCCCAGTGATGGGTTGCAGCTGGAAGGGCATCCGCTGCGCAAAACATATGCTGGATAAGTTGCAGTTCATTCCACTGTGGCGACCCCTGATTATTAAAAGGACTAAGTCGACAAGAAAATGAATGAATGAGTGTTTAAAAAATGTTGCACACCAGGGCTGCACAATATATAGTTTGAGAATCCATATGGCATATATGTTTCCATATGTGTTTATCTGCAATAGTCACATCTCAGGAATATATTATTTATTAGAGATAAAAATATCATTATTGATGTTATTTTATGTTTGATTGCTCAACTTGAATACTGTCAGACTCTCCAGAAAACCATCAAGCGCTGTTTATTGAACTTTTATCTTTGCTCTGTTGTATTTTATATATGCTTGTAATTTATTATGATATATGCAAACACACTGCATAAAAAAGACTTGATCATCCTAATCTATCTTAATGAATGAAATCTCTCCAAGTGAAGCTATTCAGTTTATCTGGTGAAATTATATTCGTATCGCAATATATATCACAGAAAAACAAAATATCTCAATGTCAGATTTTATATATATATATATATATATATATGTATATATATATTGTGCAGCCCAATAGCACACATTCATTTGCAGCACATCAGCGTAGAAATAATAAAGGCTGACTTCAGTGGCATCATGTCTATTTCTGTAGAATAGTTGTGCAATCTTGTTGTTCTTTTGTGCATGTTCATTTGTCGGTTCAAACTGTGATCAGTTCAAACTGAAATCTAAAATTGACCAAATTTACTAAAAAATCTAATATAAATCAGAACTGATAACAGAAACAGAACTGAATTCTTTCAGTGTGATCACAGCCATAATCTACAATAATATAGTCACCAGCTCGTTATTTCTAAACAAAAAACTAATGCAACACAGTGACCAATGCAAAACTAATGCAACACAGT
>CAIGQQ010004837.1:19570869-19600214 GCA_903798035.1 Danio albolineatus | reverse complement strand
GCAACGCAGTGACCAATGTAAAACTAATGCAACGCAGTGACCAATGTAAAACTAACGCAACGCAGTGAATAATGTAAAACTAACGCAACGCAGTGACCAATGCAAAACTAATGCAACGCAGTTGGTAATCCAACCAACAACCAAAGGACCAATGGTATGGAAGAAAAGAATTCTTGCTACTTCCTTTTTCATCGCTACCCAGTCCTGCAAGACCTGCATATAGCAAAACGCTCTTTGACCAGAAACGTCGTCAGTAACAACAGATAGTTGTTCAGTACGAAAAGAACATCAGTATAAAACGTGGACAGCATAAATATCAGTGTGAAAGCTGTTATCTGTTAACTTAACTGGCGGAAAAACTACAAATAACAAATGCAGGATGCATAAAACAGGCCTTACAAGAGCACTTTATGCTTGTGTAGCAAGGCCCTCGGGGTCATTTTTGATTACAAAAATGCTTTACAGCAACATAAACATGCGTTGGTATTGGTAAGCAAAAATCTCTCCTTGCTCAATTTATCCCCGTGTGTGCAAACTGTAAAAAAAAAGAACCATATCGCAAATATAAACATTTCTGTCACTGTCAAAATGCAAAGGGTCTCCCAAGGGGACTCAAGGTGCAACTATCATTAAAAAACAAGCAGATCATTGAGGGGACCGTAAAAGAAACGCTCATTCGTCGCTGTTCTCTGTTGTGGAGGCAGTAGTAGCAGTGGCTTTAGCTACAGTTGCTGCCAGTCTGCTCACTGAAGCCCCCTGATCCAGCTCTTCTGACTCCTCCCCCTCTACCTCCTGAAGAGTGTGTCTATGTGGTGGGCGTGGCCTGTGTCTGTACGGGTATAAGAAGAGGGCGGGGTCAGGCATAGCCATCGGCTCTTCAGGGCCCGTCACCCTCTCGCGTGGCACACATTCCCGGGCGCGCTCAGTGCGGAGCTGAGTGGAGGATCTGCCGGAGCTCCTCCGTTTGGGTTTAATGACAGTCGGGCTGCTGGCACTGGCTTGAGGTGAAGGGTGGACAGGGGGTCTGTCTGCTCCAGGCTGGGGCGGTCTCCTGCGCTGCTGCTGGAGTTTCTGCTTGGCTGAATGCAGCTGGAAGGACAGGTACGCTGCCGCCTCCGTCTGCTTCTGCAGCTCCGTGTTGAGCACTGTGGTCCTGTGACTGCGGTTTTTCAACTCCTCCAGGAATCTGCGCTCCTTCTCTTTCAGACTGGCGCGGAGAGCACCGACCAGCACTGACTTCTGGCTCAGCTCCCAGCGCAGGTCACTGTGGATCTGCTGCTGCGACTCCAGATGCTCCTCCACTTCATGACAGCGGGACTCCAGCTGCTCCTCCTCCTCCAGCACCTCTGGAACACATCAAGAACAAAAGAAAACATTTAATGTAGTACGATACAATTTAATCTGAAACAATGATTGAATGAATAAAGTATGACCACTGTACGAATCCACAAACTTAAAGGGCACAAATCAACTTTTAGAAGCTGTTTGAACTAGGGTTGGGTCGATAGACGATGTCATCGTTCATCGTCAATCGCTGGTGAAAAATACACACTAAGGCCCCGTTTACACTAATATTTAGAATGAAAACAATCCACATCCACACTGGCGTTTCATCTAACATTTCTGAACAGCCCTCTGTCCACACTATACTGCTGAAAACGCACATTACGTGACCATACGCACACACATAATCACACGCACACACACAAACAGACACAGCCACACACACTGTCGTACTCGTTTGAGCTCCAGAGAGCAGTGCATGTCGGACAGTTTATAAAGGATGTACCGCTGGATCGTGTCTCACTGTAGTTGTTAAACGTGATATTTAATTCATCTTGTCTCTGTCTAACGACTCTTGTGATGTGTCACAGTATCAGTACACTGCTTTAATCTTTCACTTTCATGCTTGTACTTGGTAATTTTAGTAAAAACCTCAGATACTGTTGGTTGGTTCCTGTTGGTTGTGCACCTTTTTAACAAACCAAGTTTGTCGACGCTATTATAACGACACACATCACTTTGCTTATTCATGCCAGAGTTGGTGAAAATTTGTGTGTAACTTATCTTTATTTATTTACTATTTGGTTATGGGTAAAAAAAGACCATGCAGGTCAGGTAGTTGAAACAGTAGGCTACAAACAATTAATTTGCTATTAATTAATTAATTATTTATAAATAATAATGCCATCGTCCATCACAATGTTTCAAATTGGTCAACATCGCTCAACCCTAGATTGAACAGAACTGTGTAGGTATAGTGTGTTCACATTCATATTGGAGTTATATATTGTTGTATAAACACAAGAAGTCTCTTTTTTTTATTTCCTGACAGTAAAATAAGATCAAAATCCCAGTGATTTTGTGGCCCACAGCAACGGGATGTAGGAGTGCCTACCGAATTGATTGACAGGAGCTTATTAACATGCCTCTATAGTAACATGTATGAATAGAACAGAACAGGATTTGCAAAGAAACTGGGATTAAAAGACCTGTTCCAACTTTCTGTGATCAGCTGCACCTCAAGACTGAGTTTTAAATGTTTTAAAAAACAGTACATGTTTGTAACAAAGTCTGTAAATCGCTATGTAATTCATAATTGCTAGAATCACCACAGCTGCATAGTGTCAGAACAACCGTATATGAAGTTGCTTTAAACGCACAACAGGAGTGAGAACAGTGGGCAGGGAGAACCAGCTCATTTGCATTTAAAGGCACAGGCAACGAAACAGCTACAATGTACTCTTACGTCACAATTTCACAACTGCTCACCAAATAATATTGTAGTATATTATTCAAATTTAAAGCAATTGTTTCTTTTTCATACTTAAACATATGAGAAATTTTTTTTTTTTTTTTTTATTATTTAATATTTTTATTTTGTGAGAGCAAAAACTTATTCATTCATTCATTCATTTTCCTTCAGCTTAGTCCCTTTATTCATCAGGGGTCACCAACAACTTATCCAGCATATGTTTTACATAGCGGATGCCCTTCCAGCTGCAACCGAGTACTGGGAAACATCCACACACACTCATTCACACACATACTATTACTATCACACCAGAAACCAGAGCACCCGGAGTAAACCCATGCCAACACAGGGAGAACATGCAAACTCCACACAGAAATTCCAATTGGCCCAGCCGGGGCTTGAACTAGCGACCTTCTTGCTGTGAGGCAACAGTGCTAACCAATGAGCCACTGTATTTCCCAGTGAGTTTAGTCATTTGAAAAAATAAGTTACAGTATTACAGTCATTTTTAATATAATTTCCCACTTTTCTTCAAACCAATAGGTTTTACCCATTTGTCAAGACATTTTTTAAAGTGTATTAAAACTTATGTGATCCTTTATTTCATTTAACATATAATTAAATAGTATTTATTTTAATAATTGCAGATCAGAAAAGGTATGATGTTATCAATATTTTGACATTTTATTTTCACAAAATATTTATGTGAAACATTAAACACTTCACTTGTATTTAATAATAGGCTGTCTACATACTTTATAATACTTATGAATCTGTTGAACACCCTTTCATCTTTTGATTTGGCTTTGTTTTATGGATTCAGGCCCCTCTAAACCCCTTATAATTCCCACCCATTATACATGCAGCTTAAACATCAGCCAGAGAAAGTGAAACCCCTAAAGCTAAACACCACATACTCCTCCAGCTGCTGAAAGAAGAGTATGATCTCACCAACGATCCACCTTGAGATAAGAAACAGACATGTCTAAAATGAAAACACCCCCGTTTAAAATCAAATTTCAGTCGCGAAAAGCGAATTTGCAACTAATCTGAGATCTAAAAGGTATAAGCGGATGTGGGTGTGGAAAGTAGACAAAAGGCTCTTCTGTGCCCAAGGATTACAGACTCACCAAGTAAAGCCAAATCAACTAATCTCAACTGTGGTCTGGCTACTGGCTGGGTGAGCCATCTGTTCGGGGTTATCAGACACATTAAATGTCTAGGACAAGACCTCGCAGAGACTACCGTATCACAATAGCACAGAGGATAAAAATCACACCAAAAATGAATAAAATCAATTATAATGCATAAGAGGAATTTGTACATTTACTGTATGAATATGATAAAATGTCAATTCTACATTTATTAATTTAGTTCAAGACAAGAATTAAACAAAAAGGTGAATTGTACATTGGTGCTCAGTTAATTGTTTGTTATGTTTACAATAATTCTTTGGTAGGTAATAAAATTAAATAAAAGCTATTCAAATTCTGATGCTAGTTTTCCCGTCATGCACTTTTCAATTTTTTCCAATTGTATTGCCAATATTTCATTACTGCTGTTGTTGTTAGGTGTAGTTTTATGACATCTTGAGTTCATTTTATACTTAAAATTAGAAATGAATACTCAAAAAACATTAACCATTGTTGTGTTTGATGAAGTGCTTGATTACTTCTGTGTTAGTATGTCATCATAAAGATTGTCACAAAAAAATGACTGTATTGTTTACTTATATGGTTTTAAGTAACGCATAAACTTAAAAAAATTGGATCTCTGCGACATTGTTTGAGCTAAACTTAAAATTTAAAAGAGAAGAAAAATCAGAAAACTAAATGTCACTAAACAAACGGTTACTTTTACGTAAGTTGGTTAAGCAACAAAACTGAAAAATGCTTCAAAAATGGAATTCAGAAACATTTAAAAGTGAATTTACTTATTCCTATTTCCCCTCACTTTATTGAGTGTGCGTGTTGCAGGTAAAAATGCAGGGTTCCACACAATTCATTCATGTTGTCCAAAAACAGCTTATCCAGAACAAACTAATATATAAAAGGGGCTCAGTGTCATTCACACAACTATAACACATCATGGTAGCGCAAATTAAAAAAGTAATGAAGTAAACATTTTTTGCCATATTAGATAACATAAAACTTTAATATACATGCTGTAAATGATGAGAAAAATAAGAAATAACCATAATGTCAACAAAAAACAAAGTGTAATTCTGGGAAAATCAATTTAAAGGGATGGTCCAGAGTGTATTTTTAGGGCTTGGCTGTGTTTATAAGACGCAAAGCAATGCGTGCTTAAGCTTCAATTGTAGAAAATCATGTTAATTTTTCATGTATCTTACTTTGATTATATACAGCTACTCTGATAACATGAAAACAACTGTTATATTTCCTAGTTCCTCTGAAAGCTCACCCTTAAGAGGCTCTTATTGGTCAGCTAGCATTATGTGCTGTGATTTTGCGGATTGGCTCCACGCCACCACGTCACGCCCCTACAAGCGTACGCTTTTGTTCTCAGTAAACAGTCAGTCAGAGCAGCTGTTAGCAGTGTTAGCTGCCTGAATCAGACAGAAAAATCAAGAGCACACAGCTGAACCTAACGCCTGCTCTCTAAAATAAAACCTGCCAAGCGTCTTTCACATATATTCGGAATAAGCATGTGTAAGTAATATAAAACATTCTCATATTTTTTTTGTTATTTGATATGTAGAATGCACGGAAAGTGGCCGCATAGAGAGAGACACTGAAAGCGCCTGAAAAGAGAGATTCTGCAGCGCTGGTGAAGATTGTGGCTGTTTACAGCCGTTTGACTGAGAAATATGAATTTGTAACTAAATCGTTAGTGGTCCCAAACAGCATTTCCCAGTTGTTTACATCCTAGTTTACATCCTCGCTACAACGTACCGTTAACGCTAGAAACTTTTCATGTATTAGATCAATTTTAACAAATAAAAACACTTACAGGTTGTGGCTCACAATCCACAGTTGGAGGAGTTTTTAGCCTAGCACTGAACTGAGAGAGATTCTGAAAGTTCTCCTTTGTCAAATGCTAGCTATATATTTTTTATAACTCTCTGGAACATAATTAAAATGTAACTGTAAGCACTTCTGTCTTTGTGTTGTGTCCTTTGTGGAAATAGCAGCGTTTGACGACATTTTAGCTTTCTCTGCTATAACATTATTGGCCAGGCCCCTTCGCTGCACAGGGTGTATGCGCATGGTAAATGCACGTAACCTGAAGCGTTTGTGATCTCACTAACCCTTTGTTTGTAGTTCCCAAACTTCATTCACTGTAGGCTTTGCTAAGCTAACTCTGTAAAAGCCAATGTCTCCCTTTGCATTGAACTTTGAGCGTCTTACATTCAGAGATGTTGTTTATATTCACACAGCTACATTACACATCAACTAAAGTTTAAAATATGATATCATAGTGGACCACCCCTTTAAGGTTGTTCATTCACTTTATATATACTACTTACTGTTAACCAGCTTACAGATTTTAACTGTAGCATTCTTACAGTTTTTTAATGTTAAAATCACAGCCATCTTTAGTGTCGCTGCCATATGGCATGCCATTTAATCATATTCAAATGAAATTTCTTTTTCAGTTGAAGGCTTCTTTTATGTATCTTTACTCTCAGATTAATGTACACTGAAAAAGGTAAAACTACTGTCTTTCATAAAAAGTACATTTTTGTATTGTACTGAGTGAAAAATTTTGGTTTAAAATATATATATTTAGTGTCTGTTTGGTAGTTGGAACTAAACTTAGATTATACTTTCAGAAAAAAAACTATAATAAAATTACAGTAAAGTTTTATGGTTGGTTCAAAGTGTAATTTTTTTCAGTGTATTGTCTTTCGGGGCAACATGGTGACACAGCGGATAGCGCTGTCGCCTCATAGCAAGAAGGTCACTGGTTCGAGCCCCAGCTTAGTTCGCATTTCTGTGTGGAGTTTGCATGTTCTCCCTGTGTTGGTGTGGGTTTCCTCTGGGTGCTCAATTCACCCACAGACCAAAGACATGTGCTATAGGTGAACTGAATAAGCTAAACTGGCCGTTGTGTTTGTGTAGGTGTGAATGTAAGAGTGGATTTGTGTTTCCCATTCCTGGGTTGCGGCTAGAAGGGCATCCGCTGCGTAAAAACATATGCTGGATAAGTTGGGGGTTTATTCAGCTGTGGCAACCCCTGATTAATAAAGGAACTAAACCATCAAGAAAATGAATGAATGAATGTCATGTGTTTCAAATAAATAACAGAATTAGTAGCTTAAAAGTGAGATCCAGGAAGCGTCAGACAGTTCTACATCTGATCCGCACAAACTCGATGAATTCGTGCTGTGAGCACAACATCTATCCCTCATTTTTTGTCCTATACGCAATCTTTGTTAAAGTGAATCTCACACACACTGCTGCCTATCATTTTGTCCAGATTGCCGTAACTTCACATGCAGCCTATCAGTCTCACCCTATGCGTCCAGATGAGCTCAGTGAGCGAATAAAGAAAAGGCTGTTATCTGATCCCTAAATCTGATCTCTCCACTGTTCCCCAGTCTCTGCTGCCTCTGACCCTTTTAATAGAACACATAATGAAACTGAGATTTGGACAACAGTCCCTTAACAAAGGCTGATAAAAAGTGACAGACATGAAAAAAAAAGATTATTATCATCCATTCACAGAGATAGTTCACCCAAAAATGAACATTCGGCCACCTGTAACCATTGACTTCCATAGCATTTGTTTTTCCTATAGGAGGTCAATGGTTACAGGTTTCCAACCTTCTTCAGTACACCTTCTTTTGAGTTCAACAGAACAACAACTGGTGTGGAACAAGTTAAGAGTGTGTATATAATAACCCATTTGTAATTTTTGGGTGAATTATCCCTTTAATTTAGCATGCCAGTGATGTACTGAAATACTGAAATTATTTTCAGCATCAGACAAGTGTTTGGTCGCTGTGAGATTGTGAGAGTCTCTGAAGATTTAATGAACACATCCAAAACATGCTGATGTTTGATCTTGGATGAGTAATCATTCACAGCATTGAAGTACTACATTGTAAACAGTCTTGGGAGGCACAATGCAGCATCGGTTAACACATTTTGTTTCTATTTTTGATGCACTGCATGATTACTTCAGTGCTTTGTTTTCCCTCTATGTGGGAAATATAATTATTTCATCATTTTTAAACACTAAGGCCTGGTTTCACAGACTAAGCCAGGATTATGACATAGTTTGGTTAGGACATTTAAGTAATTTTTCATCATTGTGCCTTAGAAAATAACATCACTGGTATTCACTGTGTCAAGTGCAAGTTTGATGTTAAAAAAATGTTAAAAGTTAAAGTCCACAGTATTGGCAGATTTAAGTCAAGGTGGAAATTTCATATTCATACAACAACATAATTATAAGTGGGAAACTGAAATTTCTGTGACTTTCCAAGTTTATTGGTCAGAATAGATGTCAATAAAACTGGATAAGTTCAGTGTACTAAAAAATATTTAATTAAGTTATTCATTTTTATTTTTATTTGGCTTAGTCCCTTATTTATCAGGGGTTGTCACAGTGGAATGAACTGCCCACAATTTCAGCATGTTTCATGCAGCAGCAAACCAGTACTGGGAAACCCCCATATACTCTCACAGTCATATACAAGCACTCATATACTATGGGCAACTTAGTTCATCCAATTCACCAATAACACATGGCTTTGGACTGTGGGGGAAACCGGAGCACCTGGAGGAAACCCACGCTAACACATGGAGAACATGAAAACTCCAAACAGAAATGCCAACTGACCCAGCCGGGACATGAACCAGTGACCTTCTTGCTGTGAGGCAAACGTGCTACCCACTACGCCACCGTGGCGCCCTAAATTAAGTTAGAAAAACTTAATTTTGTAAAAGCTTTTCCACAAACATCCTATTCACTAAAAGATAGACCGCTAAGCTATAATTAACAGCTGACATTGGCTACTTTTACTAAACATTTAGAAAGGAATCTTACATTTTTCTCAGGTAGTCCTTGAGCTAAGTGCAGTCTCTACTCACCCACCAGCCCTACAAAACTTTACTAAAGCATAAACACAGGTAAATCCCAATATTACAGGAAATTAAACAATAACATGTCATTTACAAAATAATTATTGTGCAAAAAACTGATAAACTTTAAACTATAAATGAGTCACAACTCACTCAGATTAAGTTCAGCTTAATAAAATTAAATTTTCAGTTTAAAGAACTTCAGAAGACAAACTCTTACTGACTCCACACTAATAAATGGTAATACTATGTTTATGAAGTGGAATAAATACATTTACCGAATAATTAGTCATTTCTATATATTCAAACACATTTTAAAACCTCTCATTACAATTGAAAAATCTATTTTCGCCCCTGTTCTCAGCTTTCCCATGCTATTTCTCTCGGTCTCCTTGTCCAGCTTTGTCTCAGCCAAATAAAAAAACAGAATGAAGGCAGTAACTGGACACCCCTATTGGGACAGTGCAGCAAGAGCAGAGGAAAACGCAGGCAGGATCATTTATTAGGAGGATGAGGCTGCGCTGGGTGGAGGAGAGAGAGGGATGACCTGCGGTATGGAGAGTCTTCTGCTTTACAATCAGTGGACACTTCATGTCTGACTGCCTCAAGATTTACACCCATTAATGCTATATTCATCAGCCATGGTCATAAATAATATACATGCCTCGTTAAAGGGCACCTATGATAAAAATCAACTTTTGTTGGCTGCTGGGACCGAACTGTGTGTAGGTATATTGTGTCCACCGTCATACTGGAGTGATATAAACCCAACAAGTCCCTTTTTTTAAATTTACTGATGTTAAAATAGGACCCCAATCCCAGTGATTTTGAGGCCCATGACAACCTGACGTAGGAGTGCGGTTTTCCCCGCCCAATGAACTGATTGACAGGTGCCAAGTTTTATAAGTTTAAAACGTTTAAAACAGGGCATGTTTGTATTGAAAACATTAAAATCACTATGTAATTCTTAACCGCTAAAATCACCACGGCCGCATGGTGTCAGTAAACACTAATATGTGCGTGTGTGTGTGTACTGCAAATGGCTTTTGTGTGAGACTCATCATTTCAGAAAGGCTTGAATAAACTCCACCACAAATACATGAAAACATACTTGGTATTTTTGACTAATGAGCTGTATTTCAGCTTCATCCAAGTCTGCCTGTCACTGTGCTGTTTATCTGACATAACGCATGATGAGAAGCAGACACGCACGTGGGTGAGGGAGGAGAAGCAGCTCATTTGCATTTAAAGCAACAGGCAATAAAAACAGCTCAGAGACCAAAATGGGCAGATTCTGGAGGCTATAATATATCTGATGGGTATTCTCAGCTGAAACTTTATAGACACATTCTGGAGACACCAAAGGCTTATCTTACATCTTGTAAATGGGGTAAAACAGGTGCCCTTTAAATTGAATAACTAGAACTCTCATTGAAATAAAGCTATGAGAGCAGTCACTGAGGTGGTACCTTTTCAAAAGAGACACATCTGTGTCCATATTGGTACCTATAGCAGGTACATTGAAACTGACACCTCTTGAAATTTTTCAGTACAAATATATACCCTTGAAGTACCAATGTTGACAATATAGTGCCTTTATTTTGACAATGAATTTAGCTTTTTTACAATAAATGGGACGGTAGCATCTTTAAGCTCGTTGTTTTATTTATTATCAGAGTTGCTATGATGTTTTCACTCTTTCATTCACGCAGTTTAGTAAACCCGATATCAATATACATACAAATAACCCAGATGCTAGATGATGTTGTGTTTATTACACCTAAAATCATGTTGATGTATTCAACTGAACTAAAAAAACAGAAATACACTGCTCACAAATACATGAAAGAAGATTTTTGGAAGCCAACATTGCTCACCTGTTTGAGTCCTGCCTGGAGGCTTTATGTTCAGTTCTTGTGTAAGTTCTGTAAGTAACAGACAGATGCACTGTTAATCTTTAGTTTCTTAAACTGGTGGATTGTTTTTGCTTCATAAACCTCAATGTATCTTTAGCCACAGGTTTTCACTTTATTTGCCAGTATATGTTTTACCAGTCTAAAAATGGTGTTAGTATTTGACTTGTAATTTATGAAGTTCCACAGACAAATCTAAAAATCCGCTCAACAGTACAAGCTTTTGTAAGAGAAAGACTGAATATGTGTGTTGCGGATATTGAGAAGGTTCAAAACCAGCATGATTTGTGGCTCTACAGGGCAGAAGAGCAAAGAGTTGAATGTGCAGTGCTCTGCTTTTCGTGCCCTTGCTGGCTCAGCAGATTTCCAGAAATGTTCAGGTAGGAAGGCTGTGTACTATATTACCAAGAGGGAAAACACAAACCCTGCACTGACAGGAAGCTATTGACCCGTGGTTCTCTCAGTGGAGCCTGCGCCATCAAAGAGAGCAGAGAAACCCTGCTCTCCTCTCCTGGCTTCATGCATTCTGGGCACTAGCGATGCATGCCAACACGATTTGATTGTGTGCTAACATTGTTTTTGGAACAAAATCCAATTATGTGTGAATTAAGATAAATGAAACGTGATTAGCTTCAATTATGTGTGTTATTTGAAATGTCTGTCCTGTGAGAATGTGACACACACACCTGTGCAGCGTTTCTGAAGAGAGAGGATCTCCAGGTGAAGTCCATGCAGCAGAGTGAGCTGTTCTTGTCGGAGAAACACAATGCTCCTCTCCACACTCTCCACCTGCCGCTCCAGAGAAACCACCTGAGACCCCTTTATCAAACCAAACACATGAACACATACTTGTAAATTGCAATAAGCAATAAACAAGCGTATAATACTTTATTACTTTTATATAAATGCCTACCACACAATGCACATATAAAACTGAAAAAGTTAATATTTATATTCTCCCCATCTGAAGAAAAATTGGTAACTCTTTATTTCGATGGTCTATTTGAGTATTAGTAGACTGTCTACTTAAAATCTGTTGATATAGACATGCAACAGACATTTAACTGACTATAAGAAACTTTGCAAGTGGATGTTGACTTACACTAACCCTACCCCTAACCCCAACCCTAACCCCAACCTAACAGTCTACTTATAATCTAATGAGAATTAGTTGCAATGTAACTTAAATTCAACAAACGGACCATCAAAATAAAGTGTGACCCAAAAATCATTCAATTCCATGCCTCCGGCAAATTGTTAAAGAAACAGTCCACAAAAAATAAATAAAAAAATCAACCAATCCTAAAGTTCGAAATATCTAATATCCAAATAACACAAAAGAAGATATTTTAATAATGTTAGAAGCCTGTTTGCCGTTGACTTTTATTTTAGGAAAAACAAATACTATGGATGTCAATGTCTACCAGTTTACAACATTCTATATCTACACTCTATATTCTACATCTTCTTTTGTGTTCAACAGAAGAAAGAAACAGGTTTGGAAGAAGTGGAAGGAACGTAAATGATGACAGATTTTTTTAGTTTTAGACGAACTACCCCTTTGACAGCTAAACAGTAGCATGATTTGAGGTGTGGTCTTAAATTTAATAGGGAACGAAGCAACGCAATGCCAGCAGGGGTCACTAATACTTCATTAGAGGGGTCATGAACTAAGAAACCAAAATTCCCTTGATTTTTTTAAAATATATGCTGTCACTGTACAACAAACATCTCCTGTAAGTTTCAGAACTCAAAACTTTCTTGTTAGTCTAAAAACACCATATATAGAAGACAATCTGTCAAAGTGAAAGGTTGTGGAATGAGCCACTTTATTATGTTTAGTGTCCAATAAGCATGGGACGATAACCGTGTTCAAGGTATACCGCGGATTGGAAAAGTCAAGGTTTTCATACCGCCAAAATTTTCTGTAATACCATTCCTAAGGTATGTGTACGATTTTCTATTTACATGTTTTTTATGTATACATTGTAAAGGCATCTGTGTTTTTGAAACAATTGAAGACTTTGATACACTTGAATTATTTAGCCTGACATGTTTACTGCCCCAAAATACTTGAAATGTTTCTCAAAATAAAATATATTGTGTTCAAGAGGAAAAAGGCTATGTTTTTTTACCCAGATACTTATATTTTTATCCAAGGTTATCATACCGTCAGAATCTTATACCGGCTCATGCCTAGTGTCTAAACCCCACCTCCGCAGAAGAACATCAAAGCCTGCCTCTAAATCACTGCCTTCTTAGCCCCGCCCACTCTTTAACACATCCAGTGGGTAAATAATAAGAAATTCAAATCATAAAAAAAAAAACATACAGATAACAAGTCTCTGCAGTGTCCATTTGTGAAAACAGTCTAATCCCAACATTAGGATGATGTTCCATACTGTCAATAAGATCTTGGTCCTTGGTAGAGAGGTGCTTGCTCCTATTAAAGCATTCATAGGCCTGCTTTACTTTAAATAAAACATAGCTGTTGACCAATCAGCATCAAGAACTGGTCATAATTAACAGTCTTGAGGCAAAAATGCACCGAAAAAATTCAAGATACGGGGCAAGAAATGTCCAATAAACTACTGCCTCACAATGGGCCCCAATAAGTGTCCACTTTCACTGCACACACCCATAACAGTTTGGTCTGGGGCCCCATAAGTAAATATACAGTAGGTCAGAAAGGATTTTTTTACATTCATAGAGTGCATTTGTCTTATAATACATAATATAACATAACATAATATAATAATTATTATATATCAATAATATAATAATTATTAAATGTATCCAATTCAGTGTAACCAAAACAGTATAGTTGTATATAGTCGATTACACTCTCAATATTGTATTTATTTTTCAATATTTAATGCTTTTTAAAATATTTTTAATGCTAATGTCACAAGTGCTATTTGATGCTATTTCATACAGCTATATTATCTCTTCATAAAGATGATCTTTTCATAAAGCTAAACTGCCCCTTAAAAGATCAATTGTGTTCTGCTTTGTCTGCCCCTTTAATGACTCACTGCTGTAGTCATGTTGATTCATCTTATATTTCACTTGAAAAAAAAGTTACATTTTAAAATAGCAAAAATTGAATACAATTCAACCCATGTGATCAAAGCCAAGTAACATACAATAAATAAAAATAAATAAAAATAATACATTTTAGCACTGGAAGGTTCACTCACAACGTAAAATGAAACTTCTGAGCGTTTTATTCTGCATATTAGTCAATAAATATCGAGGTTATTAAAAAACTGCTCGCAAAAACGTAATGTAAAACAGATAATTTAACACAGCTAACTTACACCCCACTGTAAAACATCGAAATATCAATGATGAGCTCTAGCTAGTGGCCGTTTCCTATAGGCTATCACAGTCAATTAAGCTAAAGACAAGACTGCGCATAATGTGATCCAGCACTCACCGTGTTCTCCATTCTTATATCACTATCCAGCAGACGAGGCGTTATAATAATGAAGGCAATGAACGGACTCCTTCACTTCCACATCTCTGCCCTTCAACCGAGCGACCCGTGAACATATAGGATGACGACATCTTTAAGGAAGATCAATACACATCTCTCAAAGCGAGACTTAAACAAGGACCTGCCCCGGCTGAGCTTGGGCGAGAAGGACCAATTTTCAATCCTTCGTTATTCCGGCAAATGTACAGTTCATTTATCCGACAATGTCACGATCTATTAAAGCGTTTAACTGGCATACGCGTGCCCGTGTGTCCTGCGTCTGCCGAACATCATCATCATCTTCATCGCGATGACAGACAGGAAGAGGCTCCTTCAGGACCAAAACGATGATGCAACTGATGGAGGAAACACAACTCTCTCTCTCTCTCTCTCTCTCTCTCTCTCTCTCTCTCTCTCTCTCTGCTGCAGATTCTGGCTCATGCGCGCGGCTGGTGACCCTCATGCTGTTGTGTACGATAAGTTAAGGTATTAATATGTAGGCCATAATGTCCAGCTAAACTGCTGAATTACAGATGAAAGTGCAGCGTAGGTATTCAGGAGCTAGCTCTACTCCTCAAATCTGACTGGGAAAGCGTTAAGTGTGCTTAGCTTATTAAATTAGCGGTGAGAAATTTAGCGGTTTGTTTACCAGACCATAGTTTTGGATAAACTATTTGATATTAAAGGAATAGTTTACCCCAAAATCAAAATTTTGTCACCATATACTTACTAGTTTTAAATTTGTTTGACTTTCTTCCTTCTGTTGAACAAAAGAAAGATATTTTGGAGAATGTATGGGAACTGCTAATCATTGATATTGATTGTATTTGTTATTCCTTCTATGGAAGTCAATGGTTATACAGGTTTTCAGCTTTCTTCAAAATATCTTTTGTGTTCAATATTAGAAAGTAACTTACAAAGAGGATTTTGGATAAAGCTAAATAGAATTTGCTTATCTTTAAAATATATATTTAAAAATTTGTAAAACAGACCATTTAAAGATCTTTATCAAATCCAGAGATGTTTTCCAGACCAAACCTCTTTTAAATGCATCTTGCAGAATGATGTAGTCTAGGCTGTATAATGTTATGCATAAATTTGTGTTGTTCATTGAAGCATTGAGGCAAAAAGATATGCATTCTAGATACAAATAATATTTTCATTTTAGCAAAGCGGTGAAAAACAGAAAACATGGTGTTGATTTCACTTTCAGCAGGAATATGGGAACATTTTGCATTACTTATGCTGTTTCAGACCGGCTATTGTTCAAATCTGCTAGACAATTTTACTTCTTTTGTAATTATTTTAATTGATGTGCCAGTTGTCAGCAGCTTTTAAGGCTGTCTTATTTTAGAAAAGCAACCATTATGTTCTAAAGAAAGAAATGACAGTAATTAACACCTCGCAAAGAGTTTTATAACAATTGTTTTCTGAAATAAGACATCCTTGATGACTGCTGCAGCACCATGCTCTGCATTTGGAACTATTCTTTTACTGTTTATCTTTTGTGGATTCCAAAGCAACAGAAATGATCTGGCACAGTTGTTCTTCTTCCTCCTGTGCACTTATTCCAAGATTTGACAGCTTTTGATGTTGAAAAGCGAGAAAAGAAAGTGACTTTTATTGACATTTTTAGTAGTTTTAAATAACATATTGTCTATGTTTGTCCAAGATTTAAAAAATGTGTGCATGTATGGTACTATTCATTCATTCATTTTCCATCAGCTTAGTCCCTTTATTTATTAGAGGTCGCCACAGCGGAATGATCCACCAACTTATCCAGCATAAGTTTTACACAGTGGATGCCCTTCCAGCCGTAACCAAACACTGGGAAACACCCATACACTCTCACATTCACACACATATACTACATACAATTTAGCTTATTCAATTCACATATCTATCCACAATTCTTTCTTATCTGTGGGGGAAACAGGAGCACCTTAAGTAAACCCACGCGAACACAGGGAAAACATGCAAACTCCACACAGAAATGCCAACTGACCCAGCCGGGGCTCAAATCAGCGACCTTCTTGCTGTGAGGCGACAGTGCTAACAACTGAGCCACCATGGTGCCTCTACAGTACAAATACTTCATAATTTTTAGACTAAACAAGACTAAAACAAGTTTAAATACAGAAAAAAATGTATGTATATCATATCAAAAATGTATTTTATCTTTCCCATCCTTCACCTAATAATAAATAAATAAATAAATAACAAAACGTGTTAACATGTTTTATTTCACAATTAACAATATAAAGTTCATGTACAAATATTATATTACTTACAAAACAATAATTAATCAAAACAAAAACAAAATTATATACATTTTAGACACAATTGTTTAAAATTCAGCTGATTGGATAAAACTTTTTTTCTGCTTTCAATATGGGCATGACTATTTTTTATTTATTAATTTTTTTTTTTTTTAATTATGGCTTTGGAAAACACTGCAACACAATATATTTAAAACAAAAAAAATCAAATCAACAAAATATCAACAGTTTTTGTTTCACCATTCACCAAACACAGCACAGAACTGCACTCTCAAGTAAAGGGCACCCACACTGCTGTAGGTAAATACCTCAAAAATAAAGTCATAAGTCACATTGGTTTTCTCCATGGTTTTCTCTCAGGAACCGAATATCACACGTTTTCCTTCTTCAATACATCGAGATCTCATTACAGGAGCACGATCACACACACACACAAGCACAAGTCTCAATATGAAGCTGCCAATAGTAAAAAAACTAAACTCAAACTACATATTTTGTTCTGTTACTTCAGTGCAGTTTTACTTTTCAATTCATTTTCCACTTGATTTCAAGTTCCTGCAATAATTTGGACATGAATATCACGTTTACTGTAATTACGAGTCCTTTCTTCAATCAGTAATAAGGCAGAAGTATAGCAGATTAAAACATTATAAATAAACTTTGGTTCTTCAAAAAAATAAAAATAATTCGGTGGCACAAGTCGGTGATGCTACATGTAGTTACAGTGTGTTCACATACCCACCAGACAGCTCATTTTTGCCTCATGAAATTACAATAATCACACTTCTATGCTGTGGACTATCATATTTGCACTGAAGATATGAAATGAGGCTAAATCAACAGATGCCTTAAGTAAATCTGACCATTCGTTGTTTACCACCAACAAAATCACAATCATTTTGCACAAGACATCATTCATTGGTTTGCATCCGACTATAACAACAATATTAATTACAAATAAATGACAAATATACAAAAAAATTACAAAGTTAATATATATATATAAAGATCAGCACATTTTAGACAATGTAAGTGCTGCTTTAACCATCACCTCTTCATAGACTAGGTATTAGCATGAGCTAACATGAGGTCTCTTGTGTGTGTGGGTTTAGTGCCACCTACAGGCATGATTTGTGCAATGACAGTCCTGTCAGACCTCAGACCTCACGTTGCAGTTTTAAAAAGCAGGAGTGCTTTAAATGCTGATATAGGTTGTGAAGTCTCCAGCATGGACATGCAGATCTTCCAAATAAAGAGTGAACAGTGGTGTTTATCCAACAAGGTAAGACTAGTCATTTTTACTATGTGAAATCATATATGGAGAATACAATACTGAACAATGAGCAACTTGGAGTGTTGTGGTGATGACAAAAGTAAATGATATTTAAATAATTCTGTTCTTTTTAATGTGACAATAATTATATGTTATCATGCTTATGCATTGGTTGGTTTATATAAAAGTTCCTACATGCCACTAAATAAAAACAAAACTTTTCTTGTAATTATAAGTTCAGGGGTCTCATATTTGCTAGTTATTAAGACAGAATTCTGTGATGAATACTGAGGGAGTGGGGGGATTGGGGGTGGGGGTTCATATTAAACTAATATATAAATTTGCAATTCCGACTTTTTTTAACAAATTATAAAAGTGTGTGTGTGTGGGGGGGGGGGGAATAATTTTTTTACAATTTCAAGTTTATAACTGACAATTTTTCAGTTCTCTGCGTTTTCAGTTGCATGTTATTAAGTCAAAATTGTCAGTTTTTAATACATATTTCTGAGGAATAAGACTAAATTTTAATTTGCAATTAGCTTTTTATTTTTTTTTTATTCAGTGGCACTAATAAGACTTCCAATGGTTTAGGCCTGTCATACGTATAACTAACATTAAAACCACCAGCAGATGGCAGCAGGTGCCTGTCTTAATGAGGGATTTACTGAATCGCTCGTTCAAATGATTTGCACCAAATGGCTGATTCATTTAGAAATGATTCAAGTGACTGCCTTCAAGAACAGATCACCAAATCCTTTGAATTAAATGATTTGCTTTAAAAAGCAAGTGTTTCACAAACAAAACAAAAACTGCTCTGAGATGCACAAATGTTCTGTTCATACATTGTGTCTGAAACATTTTTCATAGGTGAAACAGAAACACTGACAATGTGTGTAAAATGTTGCTCAATGTTAAATTTCAGGTTTGTTGCATTAAATCAGCATCAAATTTGTGTACTCAGTTTTGGGAAAATTACTAGATTGTGTGATTTTACTAGAACCGTATCGTATCTTATAAATAGGAAACCAAAAACCCATGCAGGGATATTTATTGTGGCTTATAGACTTCATCACATTCGGACTCTCAAGAAGGCAGAGTGAGCGACATGATATTATCACGGATGATAAATATTGCATGTCCCTTCTGTGCACTTAATGTCCATTTCCACTTAATGCACTACAACTAATCAGAGAATTTGTGCTAAATACAGCGCCTCAAAACATTTAAAGGGACAGTTCACCCAAAAATGAATCATCTGCCACTAAACATGTCACACAGCTTCAGAATACTTCGATGGTCTTCTGTTACTGTACTTTTAGGAACACACATAGTAACCATTAACAGAATAAAGCAGCACGAACATTTATTTAAATGTCTTTGAGAAATGCCTTTGAATTATTGAGCGAACTGTCACTTTAAAACTGTACTGAAGGTAGCAGCTGTACTGAAAACCGTACTGAAGGTAGCAGCAGAAGGCGCTAGAAAGTTATTATTTGAAAGTTTAAGCCACATCAGTAGTATTATTTATATTTTTATATATATAGTGTGTATGCATGTATAAATATCTATTTTTATATGTTAATTCAGGTAGCTCAGCATTAGCATATGAATCAGATAAAGAGCAAGCTGGTCCAGTTCAACATGATGCATTACAGACGTTCGCTCAGGTTTTCGTCATTGTCTAAATCATGCAAAGGTATTTGTGCACAAGTTTGCATCCATAAATAAATGTGATCGATTATTTCTCATACATTTGTAAACCTATGACGGCAGCCACGGTAAAACATCTCGCCACAGCTTGAGGTCTAACATGAGACGGACGACGAACAGGTATGAAATCAGCAGTTTAAGAGGAAAGTTTGGAACACAGTTGAGGGTGGGTTTGGTTGGAGCTCAAGAACAAGGAGTGTTTTATTTCCCCTACATGTCTTTCTCCTTCTCTTTCTCTTTCCTCAGCTCCTTCTCGCGGCTGGCCTTCATGAAGTCGCTCCTCATGAGGCGGTAGAAGAGCACAATGTTCATGGCGGTCATGATGGCCAGACCCACGCTGCCGACGGTGTAGCTGAACAGAGGGATGAGGTCGCGGTTCAGCACCAGCCAGCGGGTCATCCAGGCCAGAGTGTTGATGCGAAACACCACGTACGTGCCCAGGTTGATCATGCTGTTGACTCTGTAGAATGTGCTCTTAGCCAGGCTGGCCATGCGGAGCACTTGCCTCAGGTGCAGGAAGACCGAGTTGATCTCCACTAGCAGCGCCACCACGGCGAAACCCACATACCGACAGGTCAGCACAGAGATCCCGAAACAGGTGATCACCTGACAACAAAGCAGAGAGAGAGGTTATTTATTTAATGTTAATTTTATTTACGTTTTAATGCCATATCAGCAGCATTGGCTATATTCATGGCAAAACCTAAATAAAGCTAAATAATAACTAAATAAACAATATATAACATGCAATCATACCAGCTTGTTAATAAACATTTATTACACACACAAAAGAAAAAAAGAAAAAAGAAAAAAAAAACATAGAACAGGGTGTCCGCGGGGTCTTAGAAAGAATTAACAGTTGATAAATCAACTTTGAGAAAATTAAAGCCCTTAAAAAGGTATTAAAAAGTCTTAATCACGTTTTTACAAGGCTTCAATTTTTGCATTGTCGAAAGTGTGACTCCAAAAAAGCATAAATATCTTTATTTTCCTTCTAGTATTAACAACAACATGCTCGATCCACGCAATTAGTTTGGGCTGGGGTGCGTCCGGCCAAGCTTCTCCAACCGAGTGATGTCACATAGAATGCGAACAGACGGCAAAATGGGAAAGTTTGCGTACTGAAGCCTGTCACTCAAAATACTAACGTCCTTTCAAGCTTTGTTTCTTCCAAGCTTATCTGTTCAGTTGGATGGTTGTGCTGCATTGATTTATTGAACTACAACTGTTTATTAACAACTGTTTATTAAAGTTAAAGGTTGATACTGATTAGAACTTGAAGTGGCGATGAGGTCTTAAAATATTCTGAGGTCTTTAAAAAGTCTTAAAAAGGTATTGAAATTATCTTTAGGATTCCTGCATATACCCTGTACAAATAACAACACTGAAAAGAGTCCTATTCAATCTTTTAGTTTGATTAATTAATGATAAATATTATTAAATTCCTCCAGAAGACATCAATTTAAAATTTCCCTTAAAATATTTCCTGAATAAAAACCATTCTCAGACATAATAAAAATAATAATAACAAAAAAACACATTCTATTAAATGTGTTTTAGCAAACAATTTTTTTTTACACAAGTCACAACTAGATTAATAAATAAATAAATAACACTAGGCATGTTTTGATTGCAAAAATGCAAAATTTGTAGAAATATTTTAAGTTTTGATTGAAAAAAAAAAACAAAACTATTGTTTCCATTTACCATTAAAACTCGTCCACCCATAAGTCATTCCGAAAATCGTGTGGTTTTATTAGATTTGCTTCTAATGTCGCAGTCAACGCACTGATATCTTTTTAAGAAGACACATGAATGCATGTTATAGGCTTTATTGGCAAGACAAGCCCCCTTTGCTTGATATTAGCCATGTATGTGGTTTAAATATGGCATATGTATTACTAAAATGCTATATAATGGCCAAAAGGACTACTGGACGAAGATTACATTTAGACTAAATTCTGTACCTCAATAATAAAACAATGTTAGCATCATGAATGCACAATAAACAGTCCAAGCATGATGTTAAACACATACACTAGGTATATTACTTTAAATCTTTGTCCAGAAGTTATTACTTTTTTTAGATCATTTTCCAATTAAGATATTATGGCTACTTCCAAAATAAAAATAAAATGTTTTTTCCAACCCAAAAGCAATAAACCGTTAATACGCTGCAGCCTCTCATGTTAGAGATGCATCTATTGCAGTGCTTTCATTGACAAAAGGGGAAAAAACTCATCTCTGGAATAAATTCTTTGATGTTTTGTTTTGTTTTGTTTTTCAACCACAAAAAAAGGCATTTTTGCTTCAAAGGGTGGTTCGTTAAAACCAGAATATTGTATTCGCTTAGAAATAAGTTATTTTTAGTCTGAAAGTTGTTGCACATTATATAAACCAATTAAACTAATCAACCAACAAGTATAATAACAAGTCATGTTTGTACTTGTATAACATTTCCCACAGGACTTGTATCTGGATTAATGTACCGTTAAAAACAGTATGAAAAAAATCCAGGTTTAACTGGAACTAATGTTGACATTAGTGCCCTAATGTGCTAATATTAGCCAAAAAGACATTTATTTTCAGATCATTAAAAGTATTTTCTAAACACTTTACTTTAAAGCAGTTTGTTTAGTCAGTATTGCATCAAACACGACTGAACTGTTTTAACAGCAGTACAAGTTTTTTTTTACTACACAGGTTTATTTCACTTCATTTAAGGAATATTCAGATTTCTGCCCAACATAGCCACAAGTTGTTTGCATCCTCTGTCTGCCTATTCTTTTATTTTAAGCATTTTTAAAAGAGCTGTTTGACATGTCGTTCATCAACAGAAAGTCATTAACAGCCCATTTAAGTCAAAGACAGACTAATGTGCTGAATTTCAGCAGCAGCTCTTTGGTCTTCAAAAGTGATCTGCTGTCAGGCGACAAGAAACAAATGAGCATGTGTTCAGAATGATCTGATAAGAGCAGTGAGAGGCTGAGGACAGAAACACAAAGGCCCTGTTGAGCAGTCCTGAAGCCAAAACAATCACCATGAGTGACAGTAATCCAGCCAAAGGATGGAAAACAATTCTCTGCACAATATTACTAATACAACACAATCGTGATTGTGCCTTTCACTCCCGAAGTACTGTTTATTTATTGCCTCAAGCATTTATGAAAAGTCTTCAGTTTAAAAATCTGAAATGCAGACTAATGCAATAAGTCTCGATCAACTGTTTATTATTAAGGCTGAACGTTATTTAGATTTGTATTAATTGTATTGTATTTTGTCATTTGTTTAAATTTAGATTGAATTGTTTTTTATTTAAATTTTCTTTAAATGTTTTAGTTTTAAGGTTTATAGTATTATTTATTTATTCAAGTTTTTATTCAAATGTTGTTTGATTAAACAATGTTATCGAAAATATTTCCTTGGAACACTAGATAAAGTGAACGTATTAAATTTTATTCTATTTAACAAAAATTCGATACATTTTATGGCTTTAGTTTTAGTTAACTATAATATTACTGCACAGATCTTTGTAAATAAAACATGACTGTGGTATATTTCTAGAAAAAAAACAAAGTGAAAAAAATACACAATACAAAGTAAAACAATTAAATTAACATAATTATTCATTCAATTATTCATGTGCTGTTTTCTATATTATTTATTTAAAAGAAATAAAAGATCAGAATATAAGTTTGCTTAATTAAGGCTGTTTTTTATGAATTTCCACAAGGTGGCAGTCTATGTCAATCAATACAAAAAAAAATATTATTAAGTGCACAGAATAATATACTGTGTTTTGACATTGACATTTTTGAATTGGTTTTAAATAATTTTAAAAAATGGACATGTAATCAAAAGCTCCTAAAAGCTAAACTTGTGCCAAAGTCATGTTTTTAAAACTCATGAAACAAATGAAATCTCTTGATTTCTTGTTATCAAAAATAATTTATATATTAAATTATATTCTTTTTTCTAATGGCTTAACTATGATACATTTGGTACAGAAGCTAACATAATTGTCATTTAGATCAATGTATTGATAATTATGAAACATCAGTATGTTGAATAAATGGCAATAATGACTCAGGTGACTGGACAAAGGTGCAATAACATGACGTATATAACTAAGTTACATGAGCGAGTGGGACTCCAGTGATATAACTTGTTTTGTAAGGGCATTCATTCACTGAGATGAGTCTGTAATGCAGCACTGTTCACACAACACCGACTGCTCTGTGCAGTCAGGCAGCTCACGACTATTCATTTTATTCAAATGAACACTAAAACAGAAGCTCACAGTGTATGTGTGAAGCGGGCATGTCATGTCTAAAGGCTTTTAACAGTCTGAAATGTAAACATGCTACAGTTCATCGCAATACAAAGATAAAGATGGTAAATACAGATATGTGGAGCTGAGGCCTTATGAAGCTGTTTTTTCTTTTAAACCAAATTTTAGTCATCAAAAAGCTTGTCTAATTAATGAATCATTGATTTATTGATTATATAAAAGTTTGCATTAAAACTTTACAACTTCAATTATTGTATTTCTAAGAACGCAGTTTTTTGCAGTCAGTTTCATTCTTGTTTAAATTAAAACATGAAAGAAAGACTGCTTAAGAACTTTTAGCTCTTTTTTATTTTAACTTTAAAGTTGTAATAATCGTTTAATAATTCATTTGTTTAATAATTTGAATAACATTTTTGCTCGCCATTAAAAGTTTTCACAAGCCACAATTTTCTTGTAGGAACATTGTGTTTTAGATTATTAAAGTTCACTATGGTATGCTAAAATGAACTTGTATTGAACCCAAAGGCATTTTGCCTATTAAAACAATAATAGTTTTATTCATATTTTCCATGCAAGACCCTATAAATATACCATGAATCAACTTAAATCAACCTAATCAAAATACATATTTCCACTTCAGAGAAAATAGAAACAACTGAAGAGGTTTAGATGATTTTACAGTTTAATGAAGCACAAATACATTTATATTTGAAAATATATTAATATTGAGCTAATTTTTTATATGAAAAGTAAAGAAAATAAAAGCCTTGAGAGCCATTAATTCAAGTTATCTGCCCAGACTGTTGCTTCATACAAGACTGATGCAAACACAAGTCTTTATGAATGAATCACTCAATCATGTGTCTAAAAACCAACCACAGAATCCTTCAGTAATAACACTGCTGTGTGTTGCTTGGTGATGAGATGAGTAACTCCCCTGCTGTGATCTTTGAATCTATTTTCGCAATTGAAACATGATTAAATCAGACAACACTAACAATATTGCATATAACATGGAGGTCGATTTATATTAATGTCAAGTTTCCAATTCTACTTATCATGAAAACATGGCTCTGGTTGTTTCATGTTGATTAAATGTTATATACACATGTTATTAATAGAACACTTAGATTTTTTGCACTGCTGAAATGGCAGGAATAAATATTAAGCTCTGATTACTATATTATTAGCTTTCAGCCCATCTTTGTCTCAATTTCCTCTCTGTTCAGAATTTAAATCAAACTATTATTTCAAGTTCTGGTCCGGAAGATGCTCCTGAATGTATATGACATTTAATTTTCTAAATAAGAGGTAAAATGCTGCTGATGTGATTCTCAGTGCGTTCATGTCTATATAAAGATGACCAACACTGAAAACACCACGTGAATCACACACACTTCAGAATGTGTATCGTAAACAAAACCAACTATTCATTCACAGATATGCAGAACATCTAGACATCATATTAACATGCTCATTTAACGTCCACATACCAATTTGATCAGCTAAAGGAGTTTGCTTTAGTGTCTAACAAAATAAGTCTATAATCAAAATCACTTCGAACATTTCAGACTATGCATATAACAAACCAAAGAGATGGTTGGATTTACAGCCCAGCAACATGATCACCATCTGTAAATGTCTGTGTGACTCCGGTGAAAGGCTCGTTTTCTCATAAATAGAGATAATTACTAAATAAGATCCATGTCCTCCTCAGTCTTATGACTGAGAGGACGTCGACCTTTGCTTGACACTTTTGTGAGGTCAGCATGTCTTCTTACACAACGACTGAGCTGGATAAAGCTCTGAACATCACAAACAAACCTGTTATCTTCTGAAGACTCTCTCTCTCGGAACGGTGAAAAGAGCTTACATCCACAATAAACTAACAAGAGCGAGATATATTCTACCGGTCAAATGTTTTACAACAGTAAGTTATTTAAAATCAGGGTCCCCATGCTGTAAATGATATCTATTAATTTACAGTTTCACTATTTTGGGGTTGTATTTTTGTTGTAGTTTATTTACTGTTATAAATTGCATTATGGAACCTTGATCTTTTGTCTGTCTACATTTGATGTTGAAAGTAGTTTAACAGAGTGTCTTTTATTGACATTTTAGTATCTTGGAACAATATATTTTTTTGAGAAATAGTATATACCTGTATATATAGAAACAAGTCTGTAAAATAACAGAAAAAGTACTGGCAGCTTATTAGCAGGTTTTTGTACTGTAATTTACAACACCAAAACAGACAAAATATCACTATAGTCTGGTTAAATGTAAATAATTAAGCAAACATTTCAGCATCAAAAGCTGTTGACGAAAAGATTTAGGTCTCTTAATGTGATTCAAAATCATAAATAAATGGAAAAAAGAAAAACAAGAATCCACAAACTATGGAAAATGCTAATTTTTTAGATATTTCGTTTTTACAGGGCACACTTTAGTTAACGTTAGACTGTTTGGTCTGTTAATGACTTTCTGTTGATTAATGAACATGTAAAACAGCTTCTTTAAAAATGCTTCATATCAGGTTATGAATGTTTCTTTGGGCATTTATTTCAATGGACTGAATAGATTGAAATGGAATGAATTTTGAATTAAAAGGCTGGCAGAGACACGCAAACAAAGTCGAGGATGATTTAAGGACTTTCCAGGTCACATATCAAGTGATAGCTAGGTTAAATATGAACCAAATATATTAAAACTTGAATTTTCTAGGCATCACCCATGTGCAAAATGTTTACTTATGTTATTGCAGGGCCTTGAAATTTTTTTTTATCAAATTGCACCCTGCAAATGTATTACTATAATTTATTTAAAAGCCTCCAGTTACCGGATCAAAAGCTCAGCAAAAACAGTACAATTTTCAATCTCTGATCTCAACGCTGACATTTTGGAATCGTTACGCTAGTCACATGATCTTTTACAACAGGGGTGTCCAAACTCGGTCCTGGAGGGCCGGTGTCCTGCAAAGTTTAGTTCCAACCCCAATCAGATACACCTCGGCTAGATAATCAAGCTCTCACTAGGCTTTTAGAAACATCCTTGCAGGTGTGAGTTGGGAGTTAAAATCTGCAGGACACCAGCCCTCCAGGACCGAGTTTGGACATGCCTGTTTTAGAATATAATACTCATAAGTTAAGAGTAACACAAAGTGAGGTCAATAACTGTGTCGGACGTCAATGACATTAAAAACTCAGTGTTCTACCAATTAGTTCAATTCAATTTTTATTTTATTTAATGCCATGTCAGCAACCAAGGCTATTTTCATGGCAGGAACATTTCAATAATAAATATACAATTAAAAACTTAACAACCAAATGAATACATAAATTAAATAAGATTTTTTGTGTTAATACATGACAAAAAAAAAATCTAAAATCTTCTCTGGTGTCACTTTGCTAAAAATGTCCTTAAGAGTGTTTATTTCATAAAAAAGTCTTCTGGAATTATTAAGAGCTGGAGAGTCCAGTAAAATGTGTTTTATAAGAGGACATGTGCAGTACAAACACTGAGTAGGGTTTTTTACCTTGGAGCAAAAAACCATGGGTTAGTCTTGTAGGTCCAATACGACATCTGGTAAAAACCACTTGATCGAATCTAGTCTTAAAATGTCTTAAAATTCTGTGTGAGATTTCAGGTTGGATTTCATATAAATTTATTATTTTCCAATGTATCCCATTCCTCTTGCCACTTGTTTAAAATGTAAACATTGTTCTACCAATTAGTAATTTCTGAGTGGCAACTGCAATAAAGAGATAAAAAGACACTCTATACCCTCCGTCTCGACCTTGAAAGGACAATAATCATTGACAGGAAAAGAGCAAAGTCTTTACGTCAAATACATCACATAACATGTTGCTTTGCGTTAATTGTTATAGCTACAGGTAAAACAAAGTGCTTGTGGTCATTAAGGTCATGGGTTCGATTCCCAAAAAAAAATAAGAAAAAAAAATACATATTTCCCCCCCAGGAAATTTCATAGTAAAAGTAGTAAAACATTTTATTATTTGATTAAAATTTTGCTTTTAACCAGAACCATTTTTAAATTTAATGAACAAATACACAAGCAACTTCAAATGAAAAATATTATTAGTTCAAGTTTTCAATTATTATTATTATTATTATTATTATTATTATTGTATACTTACTGTATAGTTTGCATTTTTCATTTTATTACCCTTTTAGTTCAATTCCTTTTATTTATATATTTTTTTATTTTGCAGCGCAGACATACAAAAACACAAGTATTTCACAGATTGAAAACAAACAGCTCTGTAAATAAAATGGAAATTTAAAACTAAAAACACAAACTATATATACAGCAGCGGTATATAACATCTATTTACTAAATCATGAAAAGAATGCTTCATAATTGCTGCAAAAATATCAAGCAGCAATATTTCTTTAGCGTTTCTGAATGATTTCTGCAGGATCATATGACACCGAATACTGATGGCACACCGGGTGCCATTCCTGTCAGCTAAGAACAGGAAACTGAGGCTACAAATCACACAGGCTCACCAAAATTGGACGATAAAAGATTGGAAAAACGTTGCCTGGTCTGTTAAGTCTTGATTTCTGCTGCGACATTCAGATGGTAGAATCAGAATTTAGCATCAACAACATGAAAGGATGGATCCATCCTGCCAATCCTGAGATTCCCATCATGGATGTGAAGCCGGCAAATCTGCAGCAACTGCTATCATGTTATATGGACCAAAATCTCGGAGGAATATTTCCAGTACATTGCTGAATCTATGCCACGAATGATTAAGTCAGTTCTGAGGGCAAAAGAGGGTCCAACCCGGTACTAGTAAAATGTACCTAATAAAGAGGCCAGTGAGTGTATTCTAGCAATTGCAAATGGAAAACCAGTAATTTAAAATGGCAACAATATTTTTTTTGTACTGTAGTTTTTTTCTAAAAATCTAATATAAAATGAAAGTTCAAACTCAGTTAAAATAAAAAATAAAAACTAATTTATAGAAATATCTAAATAACTTTCTCAAATCTAATGTTTAGTTGAGATCATAATGGTAAAACACAAGTGAATAAATCTCACATTCATAGACATAAAATCTAGTTTTTGATGGGTGAAATGCCATCGCCAACAATTATTTGACTTCACCAAACAATCCACTCCAAACACCAAAACAATCCACTCCAACGTAACGCAGCAGACACCAACAGACAATCAGAGTCGATCTGCATTAGCAAGATTATTCCCATAATCCATCTGCAGTCGTGCTGAAATAATCTCATTCACTCACACACAAAGGCCAAACCAAAGTTGCTAAACCAAAGCATGAGTGTGCAAAAAAAGCACATGCTGATCAAGCCTAAATATACTGCTATTTACAACCAAAACAAACAATGCCCTCCATGGCTTTTAACAATGTTAAACACAATTATGCATAAAAGTATTACCAATGATGCAATAATAACGTCACATTAGCTCACACTCATTAGTTTGCTCCCCTGTTGTTTCGGAAAGAGTAAAAGCACAGTTTCTGTGAAGCTACAGGTGTCTTTGTGTTTGTGTGTGTGTGTGTGTGTGTGTGTGTGTGTGTGTGTGTGTGTGTGT
>CAIGQQ010004837.1:19552459-19570859 GCA_903798035.1 Danio albolineatus | reverse complement strand
GTGTGTGTGTGTGTGTGTGTGTGTGTGTGTGTGTGTGTGTGTGTGTGAGTGTTTGGACTCATAAAGCTCTCCCTGCGGGGTCAATTATCACCAAGTTCTTTACTACTGTATCTCCATTGCACACAGAATGGCAGAAACACAACTGACATTTGGCTTGGGATCAGAAAGGCTCCTCCTGATGAACTGGATTGGGAGGGTGGGTCACAATACCAGTCTGAAACCAGTTAACCAGGTAATAGGTGAAAACTCCTACATAAGGCATTGCCAGCAGGCCCATTTGAGCAGCATGTGAGGAATCCTGAAGCTCAGTGAGAAATACAGCACAGAGGCTAAAGACTTCAATGAGGACATGAAGTGGAGAGAGGAGCGGACAGGTGGACCAACAGTGAAGACACATGCTCTCATTTTCAACTGAAGATAAACACGAAAATCTGGCCAAAAAGAACAGGCTAAACCTAAAACAATGAAAGAAAGCACAGTTTTATGTAGGGCTGTACAATATTTATCATATTGCAGAGCTCAACAATAAGGACTGCCCGATGGCCCGGGTCCAGCATCATATATGTCTGGGACAGTAGACAGGATCGTTACTGGCCCGGCCTTGTTACTAATGTTTAATTTCCATGCAACTATTTGTCAATTGCGTGCAAATACAGTCTTAGAATCGAGAAACAATTTGTAACAAAAAAACAATCTTTTAAGCCTTTAAATGCTACCTTTTCTGTAATGTCGTAAACACCATATTGCATTTCAGTTCCTCTTTTCTTATTGGATGTTTTGAGCATGTTAGTTTTTCCATAACCTGGTAACAACCAGTCCAGTGAAGAGATGGCAACATCAAATTATGAGGCTAAAAGAAAACGCCTGTTTCTAATGTCTTGAAGAAGATACTTACGTGGGTACAACACAACAAAAAAAAAATAATTCATATAAATAATTATTTATTTAAATAATTTAGAACTTCCATACTGCTCTTTTTGTTTGCGTAACACTTTGAATTTTGCTCATTGTATAATTTAACATTTTTAAACAATTTATTCTAGATATTATTTTTGACACATTATTTAAAATATGTGGCTAAGAAATAGCTATTAACTGCTTTTTTTGGTGGGGCCAGTGAAAATATTGGCAGGGCAAGTAAAAATCTGAACCACTGGCCCAATTGGCCCGTTACAAAAAATCCATAGCGTTGAACCCTGTATTGTTGTTTTAACAATGTACGAGCTGACAAGGAGCTATTGATTACGCAAAAAACAAGCATAACGCATTTTAAGTGAGAAAGCTATGTAGACCCCTAAGGGATCTGCACGGGAAGAAATCCGCATATTCTTTAGCCCATCATTGAATGTGATTTACTTTTGCAAATGTCTATTAAAATGCTTTTATTCAATTTTACTATTAACTTGCAAACGTTTATCTTTTAGTAGATATATTATATGAGAGAATTGGTTTGCATACCAAACAAGTGGATCTAATTTATATTTGCATTGTAAACCTTTAAAAAAAAAAGTTAGTGATTTTTTTATTTCATGTTAAGTTTTTAGTTACTATACTCCTTCATTCAGTATAAACCTGCAGATTATGTACAAAATTCAGCACAGAAATGGTAAACAATGTCAGCAGACTATGCTTGTCCATTTAGCCTATAATTCAATTTATGAAAAGTAAAATGTAACCCGTTTTTTTTTTTTTTTTAAGTACACTACCTGACAAATGTCTTGTTGTCGATCCCAGTTGTAAGAGCATCAAATAATAACTTGACTTCTAGTTGATCATTTGGAAAAATGTCAGAAGGTAGATTAAGATGAATTATCTGTTGAACTGCATCCCAATCATCATCAAATACTGCAGAAGACCAATGGGAACCCGCATGGACCCAAGATTCTTAAAGAAATCAGTTTAGTTTGGTGAAGGAAAAATGATGGTTTGGGGTTACATTCAGTATGAGGAGCATGCGAGAGATCTGCAGAGTGGATGGCAACATCAACAGCCTGAGGAATCAAGACATTTGTGCTGCCATTACAATACAAACCAAACGAGAGCTATCTCAGCAGGATAGCACTCCTTATACTTCAGCCTCCACATCAAAGTTCCTAAAAGCAAAGAAGGTCAAGGTGCTCCAAAATTGGCCAGCCCAGTCATCAGACATGAAAATGCAGTGTTTCCCCTACCATAGGATTAGGGGGGCGCCCCGCCCTCTCAACGGCTTTCCCCGCCCCCCCTTTAAAGTCAAGTTAATGTTTTTTTCTATATAGTGCCAGATCACAACTTCTTTTAATAAACAAGCTAAATAGCCTATGCAGGGCTTAATTTGTGCCGAAACATGCCGGAACCGAATCCGGCATCTCGGAAATCCGATCCAGCACCTCATTTTACCTATCCCCCTCCTCAACCGCCCTCATCCCCCGTCCGCTGTTCACTTTCACTTTTTTCCGCGAACTCCCCGAGTCCCCAACTCTTCTCACTTTCGCCCACGAAGACCCCTCCAGCATCCAACACCCCGCCATCCACCCATTTACACAACGGCATGTCTTTTCTGTCTCTACACGGTCGCGCGTTTACAAATCTCTGCTCTCTGAATCGCGCACGGTCGAGTCCCACCCAGCCACCCTCTGAATGTCAGAATGTCGTCTGACAGCAATAACGTTGTTTTGAAGGGAAATTTTGCTTTATCAGTTGTAATTAGTTGTACTCCATGTCCACTGCATTTCTGGCCATACGTGTCATAACATGTCATAACATAACCACGACCGGCACGAGGTTACGTCAACCAACGAAAACTTGATCATGATTACGTTCATGTTACGTAACACACGTGGATTTTGGCTGGCTAGGATGTCGCGTCAACCTACAGAAAACAGAAAAGGATCGTTTGAGGGGCGCTTTGCCTTGACTGCAATGTAGACAGGAGCAGGCGGCTGCAGTATGAGGAGGGCTCAAAAAATACATCAGAAGTCGGACACTTTCCGAATCTCGCTGTTTTGCCGCCTGGAAACGTCACCAGTGGCGGAGATCGCGGACGAATGACCTCAAGAAATATTATAAATTATAGTAAATATTATAGTGTTTTTGAACATATTTTTTCAGTATTTGGTTATGTTTATAATTGCTGTGATACTATATAGAATTTAAAAAAAGCTATTTTTATAATATGCATATGGTTCAAAAACACTATAGTATTCCTATAAGTTACTATATATTTTTTAATGTGGGAGTGGATGCAATTGAAATATCAAAAAGATGGCCAGAATCACAGAAGATGAACAGCTCATTACTTAAAAGGCTGAACTGTATTTAAAATATACAGCTTATACAGCAAGAAAGCTTTCAAGAAATCTAATTTGGCTACATTATAAATTAAGTAACTATAGCAAGATGCTTTTGAGTGACATATATATAGACAGGTCATGACAAATGTTTGTTTGTTTGTTTTGCTAGAAATGTCCCTAGAATTTGGCATTTTATTAAGCAAGTTGTCCATTTCTATAGTAATTTCAGTGGGCATTAGAAGGTATAAAGGGAAACACTACTGAAGAAAAAATTAATAACCCTCTTGTGAAGTTTAAAGAAAAAATGTATTGCATCAAATATGTAAAAATGCTGTGTAACAGATTTAGTTTTCAACAGTTTCTACTAACTCATTTGTCTAGTCTTTGCCATGATGACAATATTATATTATATATTTTACTAGTTTTTTTGCAAGATATTATTTTATTTGGTAAGCATAATAATTTCAGTGTACTAGTAGTAATAGTGCTTGAGACAAACTGGCCCACTGTCAGTGTTTAAATGTGTAGTTTTTTTTGTATTTTATTTTAAGTTTAAAATAAATATAATATATAGAAAAAACAAATTGACATCTGGGTTGCCAACCCTCACACATGCAACGCCGGGGGGGGGGCAGGGAGAGAATGGTGGCACAGCGTAAAATAAGCATAATCTAGAGGTCTTTGCCTTTCATATAAGCCACGTCTGATACCAAATGATACCAACTAGAAGTTCAACAGGTTATTATTTGTTGTTCCAAAAACTTGGATCAGTGACAAGACTTTAGTGCATTTGCAAGAAATTATATAATTTCAGTTGTGAGTGATGCTTTACCAAATATCAGAGCCTGAGTGTGATTGAACTTGTCAAGATCATTATTGCCATTGCAATCAAATGTGAGTTCTCCACAATTTAGAGACAATATGTATTGAAAGCGGTTGTAAATAAAATTGGAGATGAACATCTGAGTACTTGTCAAGGCAGTTTAATGATTCATTCATAAAATATTGTTTCCTACTATAGTTTCTAAATGAATCTGCTGTTTTGAACAAACTGTTTGAATGAATGATTCAATGAATGACTTTAAAGAGAATTAAGCCACATTATTGTTCAAAATGGCACAAAAAACAATAATAAAAATTTTAAAATAAAGTTTTCAAATTTTGTCATATTAAATGTTTCTTAAGCAGCAAATCAGCATAATAAAAAAACATAATAAATTTTACACAATGACATGACACAATTACTGTTTAAATTAATTTAAGATTTAGTTTAATCTCCAATCACTGAAAATGATATGAAAATAAATAGATTAGGATAAACCTACAATTCATATGGTTTTAATTTAGGATAACCATTTAACTTTAATTTAACTGCAAACTTACTAATCCTTTCATTTTAGCCTATTTAAAGCTTTAGTCATTTAAAAAATGCGTTTGTTGTTTTTTCATCATCTATTATTATCCCTTTAAGCATGTTTCATCTAAACAAGAGCAGGGCTGCGGGTCTGTTAGGGAAATCCTTCAGATTCCGATCGCAGAAAAAGACCAGACACAAACACAGAGAGCAGATCCTTCCAGCTGAGGACGCATGCGAGCGAGGAGGAGCCACATGGGTAAAACTGGGCTGACAGATTAAGCTGGAGGTGGAGAGTGGAAAAATAACCATATGTACCGAATGGGCTAAAAGATTTCAACTCAAAGGGTGTGGTTAGTAAAAATAAAAATATAGTTACAAGATGGACAAACAAGAAAAAGTGTGTGCTCAGATGTTTAACATTCCAATGAATCATGAAATAGGTTTGGATGAGGACAGGTGAATATAGAGTGTTTCCAAACATCAAAAAATAAAAATAAAACAAAATTTATAGTTTGATGGTTGCTGGCTGATGAAGACACATTAAACTTCTACAACTAAATGACCCATCCATAATTTCTTTGGGAGACAATAAACGTCCTGGCATTCATATACTTATCCAACCCAGAAAATACATGCCTTTTTCCTACATTTTTGAGAAACGTTAGATGTAGCGTCAGTTACATTTCGTTTTGTGTTTCACATGACAAATCCACTAGAGGGCACTGTTACATATAACATGTTATATGTTTTAAATAAATATCTTTCTAGTACATATCTAAAAGAAGGCAGAGCTTGTCCCACAGCTTACTTAATGAACCACTGACTAAACCAAAGACCCTTTAAGGCAAGATATTTCACTCTGCAGCCATCTTTCAAACGCCTCTCTGCTTGGGCATTCTATCTGAATTCGGAAACATCAAATTCTCCAAAACTGTTTGCCAAGCTTACGAGTACATTACATATATGGATTCACCAATAAAATTAAACAACAGCTGTCTCATAAGTTTTGTTTCTAAACATTCAAATCAAACAAAATCTGTAATTTTTCAAGTTGCCCGGAATGGAACAAGTTCACGATACCAATCTCAGTTATGGCTGTTCTACACATTATCATCCTCTGAATAATGCTCAGTCAGGTCACGCTGCTATTCTGAGGTAATTCACAACTTGGTCTTGATGGCGAATCTCCTGCAGAAATGACATCGACTCATCGGCATTTGAGTAGTTACTGCTGTCACGTGACATACGTTTGACAGGATGGATTGTACCTCACGTTCATAAAGATTACAAAACCAAAAAACTTTTGTTTTCAAGTGAAATTGATTCATTTAAAAGTACAGATGTCAAGCTTTATGTCGATATATTTCTTATGTCTGGTAAGCAAGTATTCGCTGAGATTCGTATGGTTGACCACAAAAAAAAAAAGAAGAAAAAAGCACACGTGTCGTCCGAGCTTCTCCCTGGAGAAATGCAAGTCTATAGCGATCGATGATTGGCTTCTGTACTATTAGGCGGGGTTTCATTTGTTACACTTTTTCCCATTCAAAACTACACTGACACATCTTGTGTGTTCTAGAGTCTTTGCCTAAAGCCTTCAAACCCAACCAATAGTGTTTTCAAAAGCAAACAAAGATAAAATACTACTAAAAAGAACAAAAGTTCTCATTAATCCAGTCACATTTGCCACAAGTAAACACACGAAAGTTGTAATGGCATTTGTATGTGGCTCATTCATCTTACTGTGGTATTTGTGACAGTGGGTCTCCTTTTTATTGTGTCTGAGTTGTTTTTAGTCTTTTTGCCTTGTTTATCCAGACATCAGACCCTGATTATCCTTCTCTGAAGCAAAATGACAGAGTGGAGAGGGAGAACCAGCTAATTTTTATTTAAAGGTATAAGTGCAAAAATTTCCATCTGACTCAAAAATTTATATTTTTAACAGGGTATAATAAGAGATCTGATGGGTTTTCTGACCTGAAACTTCACAGACACATTCTGGAGGCACAAAAGATTTATTTTACATCTTGTAAAAAGGCCATTTGAGCCCATAATTGCTAGCAAAAAAATGTGTGAATTTGCCCTGATGCCACAGGTTGTCAGTATCAACTGCAAAAACTTTATGCTCCCATCTGCTTTTATAGGGGTTTACCTCTCATGCTACTGGTTTGGTGCAGAAATGCAAAGAAAATTCTGGGCATTTTATCATCAAATAAAAAACATGAACTAAAGCATACTGTGTTTATCTTTTTCCTGACAATTCTGCAGCAACAAATTTAAACCACCAACTGCAAATATTTCATCTCCACAACCTAAGATGATAAATGAACCGATTAATGTTCAGTGGCTGGATTAAATGGGTCAATTGTTTGAATGAGAAGCTCTAAAAATAGAAGCCCGACATTTAAATGGATAATTGCAATGAAAATTAATGGGACAGTAAAAAATATATAATTACTCCATTCATCCTCCTACGTGTAGATCAAAACCTATTTGAGTTTTTTCCTCTGTTAAAAATTATTACTATGAAAGCCAATGCTTGCAACCAACCAGCATTTTACAAATTATCTTCTTTTTGTTTTCAACAGAGAGCAAAAAGCGATTTTACATTGTTTGGGTAAACTATCGCTTTATAAGTGAATTAATTAATGAGTTGAAGATGTGCTGACAGCCCTATCCCCTTTATTCTTTGTAAATGATAATCAGGAGATGGTTGGAGGGTCTGGATGCAGACTTGGTGCAGTTGCAAGCTGAGGTGTATGCATTGTTTTTCACCTTCACAGTGATCATCACAAGCTCCATTGAGTGCATTGTGTCTGATATTGTGTCTCTGAGATATGCAGTCTCAGCTTGAAAGTCTGCATCCAGATACTATTGGATGGTGGAGATGTTTACCCAATCATAGACAGGACAAAGTCCACAACCTGGAATAAAAGACAAACCGCAAACCTCGCCCTGACAAAACAAGTTAACCACAACATGACCCATAAGAGGGCAGGTCTAAGTAATTAAAACCTCCATAAAATCCTGGTCAAAGACAGATAAGACCCAAAAAATAGACACCACCAGTGAAACATTTAAAGAACAGCAATTTCTTTTAGATTCATATCTACTGCTTCGATGTATTCTGATTTGAATCAGTTGTTGGAATATTGATTTGATTCATTGAATATTAATTTTACTAAATAAATGCTTACGGTGTTAGTAAAAATTTACCATGAACATCAGCTTACAAACGCTGAATTAACGTCAGTATATTCAACCCATTTTAAATCAAAACTCTTTATTCAAATATGTAAAATAGAATAAAGATTTTTTAAAAAGCTTATGAGAAATAATATTAGTGCTGAACAATGTATTATTTGGGCATCAATATCACAATGTTTGTAACTGCATTAGTAGTTGCAATCTATAATAATAGATCATTAAAGATTAATAGATTTTATTAAATAATATTTTTTCCTTATTTCCGCAACGATGATTAATTTACATTTGATTGTTCGATTCCTGTACTTGAATACTGATTGAATCCCCAGAAAATCCATAAAGCGCTGTTTATGTATTTACTTTTGACTGTAATTTATGATAATTTATGCAGATGCACAACAGAGACAAAGACTGCCAGTCGATCAGAGTTAATGAAATCTTTCTAAATAGACATACTCGAATCATCTGGTGAAACTATCATCATATCACAATATATATCATCATGGCAAAACAAAATATCTCAAAGTCAGATTAATATTGATTAATTAATATTGAATTAGCCACATTTTTAAAAACAATTAATGGATTAATTTGCTTAAAAGTTGTTACATCAAAAATGTCTTGACAATCATTTAGTGGAGGGACTAGAAAATCGATCATGAAAAAACTGACAAAAATTCGGACAAATATTGCGCTGCAAAGAGCAAAACCATTTTAAACTTAGGCCTACCTTGGCAAATGACCATGGAATAAGCGGGATAATCAACGGCTTGCCTTTGCCTCCACGTTGTGCATTAAAATCCTTTAACGCACAGCAAACTGTTGATTATCCCTTACACATGTCATGGCAAAACAAAATATCTCAATGTCAGATGTTTTTCCGATATCGTGCAGCCCTAATTAATATTGAATCAGCCACATTTTTTAAAACAATTAATGGATTATTTTGCTTAAAAGTTTTGTTACATCAAAAATGTCTTAACTATGACTTTTAATTTAATTTCATCCATCCTTCCTAAAAAAATAATAATAATAATTCAAAAACAATTGTACACCAACAATTTTTAATAGCAGTGAGCAAACAAATTTAAAATATTCGCTCATAACCCAAATTTATCAGAACCAACACACCATGGGCCACATTTTCCATGAAGTCACAGTATTTTAGTAAAAACAAAAATAAGCACAAAACAAAGACAGCACCATCATCATTCACCAAGAGCTAAAAATACACAACTGATATGTTAAATCTGATAAATTCAACAAAAAAAAAAAGTCCAGAGGAAAGATCAAGTTATATTTAAACACAATAGTGTTTAACCTCCTCCCTTTGATCAACACAATGAGCATTCATCATTTGGGAGCCATGCAAGGCATCGCTCGTACACACATTGCCCAACGCAGTTGCCATGGCAACCGGGCACGTACAGTGGCGTTGCTCCAGATACACTTGGAAGTACTCAAGACTCCAGGCATTGAAATACCATGAACTGAACAGGTCTGTGTGCCTTCAGGCTTCAGTCTCAATAGAGCACACACTGATCCTGTAATGACGACTATTGAGAAAGTGGTTCGTTTTCCTGCGTCACTACTCACATCACTGCCAAATTCACCTACATATTTATCATATAAAAGGTATTTCCTATTTCAAAGAAGTTTCATTCAGGAACAAAAAACAAACAAACAAACAAAAAAAAAAACAGGAAGTTCTGAAATTCTAAATGACACGTCTATTTATTGGTTAGTAGGAAGACTAAGATCCTATCTACATGTGGGCTGTTTTCGTCCTAACAGAATGAAGGTTTGTACAAAGCAAGATCTCATTTAAAATCTTTTAGAGCCCAGATTTTATTGCTTAATTTGAATGTAATGATAGTGAATGTATGGCTAGGTTTTAATTTATTTCTACTGTTTTGAATAAAAATATTTTTACAGTACAGTACAGTACTGTGTCTGATCTGATTTTCATTCAAATAAAGTGGAGTGGGGAAAAAAAACTGAGGCTGGGTTGCTAATTTATCATTTTTAAAAATGATACTAATCATTGTTAAATGTGCCTTCTTGCACAAGACGACAATCAAACAAGTGCATATTTATGTAGACAAAACTATAAAAAGTAATCTCCAGTATAAAATTCAGTATGAAGAACCACTCGGCTTTTCTTGTTCAATATTATATTTTGACTTTGCATGATTGTGACAATGTGAAAGGTTATGTTATTTATTTCTGTTTTGTTTTTACAACATATAAATGTTGTTAATAATAATAATAATGGTTCGTTTGGAGCTGACCTCTAAAACGTAATCTTCACATTAGAAATATGATGTTCTCATTCTGTGCTATACTTCAGGACATTTACAATACTTTACATCACATTTCATCCATATTTTCTGTAAATCTCTTTATCGACCGAATGCTTTTCACATTTAGAACATGTTTGATATTGGCAACACTGATGTTCATTACATATGATAAAATGTTTAAATTTACAGGCACGGGTGAGTACTTGACAACCAAAAAAAAACTATGGCAGACTGCCAAAAAAAAAAAAAAGAAAGAAAAAAAAAAGATGGTTTCTTTATGAGGTGACCGTGCCAACTAGTGGGCTGACATGCATTAAATACAACTTTTAAGAATTTTCAATAAATTGTGTGATAATTGCAAAAAAGTGGTCCGTACACAAATCTTTTGTAATATTGTTTTGTAAATTTACCCTAACACTGTATATGGTGAATTTGGAAAAAAAAACTCAAAGTTTTTAACATGTTACTTGAATCATGCTTTAATGTTTTTATGTTGACTGGTTGAACACAAAATGATTGTTTTTATCTGAAGCCGTTATCTAAAGTTGAAAAAAACATAACCAGAAAACCATGAAGTGCTGTTTATTTATTTACTTTCGATTATAATTTATTATAATTCATGCAGATGCATAGCATAGAAAAAACTCCCAGTCGATCAGAGTTAACGAAATCTTTCTAAATAAAGATACTGAAATCATCTTCATAATCGCAATATATTATCAAGGTTGTTATCTAAAGTAGGAAAAAAATTAAGCTTTTCTTAACATTTCACCCAGTGCTAAGAGCAGAGATCTGTATCAGAGAGAGAGAGACTGGGGGAATTCTAGGTCCACAGGTTGGAGAGGAAATTTCCCTTCCATAAGGGTCGGGGAACATGAGCATATGTGAACCAGATGTCTGTGATTCTGTCTGGAAAATGCCGAATGCATTCTGCAAACGGAGGAGGGATCCAGCCACAAATACACTACTCTCTGGTGCCAAAAGTAGTTCCCTCGCTCACACATTCTTTCCCCCTCATTCCTCCACTGCTTCTTACTCTTTCCATTTCCCTTAAACAGAACAAAAGCCTGCTGTTGACCTTTCACTTACTGTCAATGCACCGCATGCACTCAGTGTTATCATTTTGAGATCATGATAAGGCAAGAAAAAAAAAAGAAAAAAAAAAAAAAAAGTGTATAACCCAAACTGTGTAAACCTTTTATCTTTTCAAAATCTGGAGTACAAACAACCTGCCTACAAACTGTCAGGCATTTGTGTTTTCTGACAACAACGGACTTGTTTACCACGTTACTGACAGTGTTATCCAGAGCCCAACCGACTAAACTAGTCAGGTGAAAGCTGAAGGTTTAACAAAGCAAATCTGGATTATCAGGTTGAACAGAAAACACAGAGTTTTAATTGAGTTTTTTGGTTGGGCACGGACTGACTAAATGACTGTAGTGCAATTAAATCTGCAACCGAGCAAATACAAATCCCCTCTATGTCTACAGGTAAATTAGCAATTCATCTTGACTTTTGCCAAAATATCAATTTCTTCAGTATTACGGTACCTTCGATATGAGAACCAAAACATAGTGATCATCTCAACCTCCTCACAGACCTGCAGGCAGTAATTAGCAAACTCAATTGTGCTAAATGAATGGGGGATGAGAGACATTTGCTCTACAAAGACGCACTTTAGAGAAACAAATTTAAAAGGAGGCTCGTGGTGAAACAAATACCAAAAATGTTATTGGGTTAGTGTGATACGTTTAACAGAACCGCAACTGGAAACTTTAGCATTCGCAGAAAAGGCAGCCCAGCAGTAATAGCCACAAACCAACAAAACCATTTTCATGTTGTCACTCCTTGCTATGTTGGTATATTATTACACGACTTGGTTGAAAGTGGGCCTGACCATCCATTTTTTTCCAATGATCCTATCAGTGTTTCCATATATGGACTTCCTCTTCAACTCAAATTATGCTCATTCTTATATGCTTCCATTAGAAGTCTTTAAGTGAATACTTTGTTCAGCTTCAAATGCCTAAAGTATTAAGAAAAACGCTATTTGTATCACAGTTTCTAGGAATATTTCTGAGCATTTTAAATCATGTAAGGCTCAAGACTGCAATAATGAAAGAAATTGTGATTTGCCATCACAACAATAATTAACTATTTAATACAATTGACAATAAAAAGGGTCTTTAAAAGCTTCCTTTTCTATTTTTGTTGTATTAATTTGGATGTAACTGTAACTTGAGGAGGTTTTTTGATGCCTTTCAACACTGATAAAACACTGATTAAGACATTTTACATTTCAGCATACGTAGAAGGTTAATTGAAATATACACAGTAACTCAATACATTATAGATATGCTCACTCAATACAAAACTTACAGATCACTGATCATTAGGATCAAGTAAATTAGAAAGTCATTCACTAATCGTTGATAGTTCAGTTAAACCAGGGCAACTATGCTCCCCACTTCTGGAGTCAGCTTCCAGAAATGATCAGATTAGGTACATTCAAATGAAGACTTAAAACACAACCGTTTAGCTGTGCCTTTACCAAATGAGCACTGTGCTACATCCACCAGATCGCACTATTATATCTTTCTTTTCTTCTTTATTCCTTTAAAACATTTTAATCTGTTTTTATAATTTTTTATACTGTTTTTTTTTTATTCCTGTTTATGTAAAACACTTTGAATTACCATTGTGTATGAAATGAGCTATTTAAATAACCCTGTCTTTCAAATGCTCATTTCATTGTTTATTTAAAGTCAAATTAGTATTAATGGGTATAAATTACCTAACGTATTCTTCCTTATTTTGTTTATAACTTCGTGAGCCACTTTCTTCTGTTGAACTAAATAAGATGTTTTTAAGAATACGGGTTATCCTTCAACTTTCAATGTAGAAAAAATATATATGCTGCCAGCTACCAGCATTATTTGTAATAACTTATTTTTGTTTCAAAAGTAGAAAGAAACTCAAATAGGTTTTGAACAAGTAAAGGGTAAGAAAATGATTACAATTTAAATTTTTTGGTGAAGTATACCTATAATAAATGGGGTGGAGATGATCTCATGTGGGCTTGATGTCATGTTTATTAAAGAAAGAAAAAAAAACAAGTTATGCTCTTTGAATACCTTTATAAAAATCTACAAAATGTGAAAGCTGACACTTATTCTTAATACTTGTTAGTGAAAAGGTAATTGCAGAAATTTCTGCATTCTGAAAACACTTTAAAATTGTAATTAAATTATGACAATTCCTATTTTTACTGCTTTTATTGAAATTAAAGGAGCCTTGGTGTGCATAAAATTTCGTAGTTTTGCAAAGCTTGGAGTTTTACATTTCAAACACTTTAATAATAATAAGTCCGCTATCTCATGCCCTAAATTTAAGAACACTAAACTAATCTAAAGACACAACACCCATATTGTTCACTTAGTCAATGATCTTGATGTTCCAAAAAAAACAAACAAACAAAAAAAACAGGCTTTCCACATACTTCCCAAACACTGCACATGCAGCCACTCTGATCAATGTACATGCATTTTTGGCGTGGCACAACAGACGTTCAATCAAATCTGAACAAACAACAAAAGAAGGCCTATGTTTGTTGACAGGCTGCATTCCATCCAAACTGAAGAGATCTAAAACAAAGCTGCTCTTATGGTTACAGTTTGGCTGGTAACGTAAACAGTGGGAAAGAACAGGATGGGGTGGAGATGAGAGGGTCTGACAGATTCTCACACAGCCGTTAAGAATCTGGCAGCATGTTTTCCTCCAGCCACTTCACTGAATGAGACCCCAAGAAAAGAGGGAACAACGGCAACAACAGAACCACAGAATGAAGCTGGCCACTTTACCAAGTAATGACGCCACAGAAACTCAGAAAACCTGCTGAACCCAATGGGAGCATTTAGATATTGTCCTCCTCCTGTCCATTGCAACTGTGCTGTGATAATCAATATACTGGGATAATGTGACTGATTTGGTTAAAAAGTTTCATCATTGATTTATATATTTTAGATATACAAGCGTGTGGTTTTCAAAGTGGGGACTGAGGTCGCACAACATTGAGTGCGTTTACATGGACACCAACTCTCATTTTAATACGATTAAGGCAATACTCTGATTAAGAGTCTACTATGTAAACAGCGATTCTTAATTACCTTAATTGGACTAGTCATAAACTCAACAGAAATGGAATTAAAGAGCCCCTATTATGGGTTTTTGAAAATGAGCTTGGATGCAGTGTGTAACACAGCTCTAAGTGAAGTGAAATGTCCAGCTAAGGCTTAAATCTGAAAGTGCACAGTGTTTAAAACTATTGATTCATCCATAAAAGAGTCGACTCATAGTTCCTCAAACGAGTCGCCGTGCTTTCAAGTCTTTAGCCGTTTCGGCATGACGTGAACACGAAACATAAGCCCCGCCCATTTATGCGCACGCAGCTTTGGGAGATTCGAAACCCCCAATCCCACCCACAAACAACAGCGGTGAGAAAAAGTTGCCAGATTGGGTATTTTTAAACTTGATTGTGCAGGTAAAAACCTTCTGGAGAGGGTTTGGGCTAAAATCAGTCAGCTACATCTGGCAACACAGAGAAGAGCACTGTGCTCAGCTGGATATTGGAAGTGTGCAGATGAACCAGAGATGAGACTTTGATGAGTCAGTAGTTGTGGTTTATTTCTGCAGTAATACCTCAGCATTAAACCCAGCCATGTGCTGTGTTCCCTCTGAGGAGTGCTTACAATGGAGGATTCGGAGCACTACGACATTTCCTGGCGTGCTATCCAACAAGTGTGAGTAAGTGGGATTAAAACGGTGCCTCATTGTTTTCTCTAGCTTGTAAATGATGCATTTAACTGTGTTTTGTAACTTGTAAACACTTGTAGTGTATCTGGTTAACTTGTATTCTCATATCGCGTCTAAAAGCACGTTGTAAATGCGACGCGTGCCGCTTTGTTTACGGATTAAAATTGCCATGGCCACCAGCAGCTCTGCTACACACGTGCGGCGGTGCTGTTTATAATGGTTCAGTTGTTGCCGCTGTGTGAACTAATACTGAATGTGTCGCTGTTTTTACTTATGGTTAGGATAGAGCTGGGAATATGCTGGGAGATCGGGGGTTAGTTTTGGAGGTGAGGTGTCTGAAATACGGGCGACTCCTGATAAAAACGAGTGTTAGCAGATTAGCTCACGCACACACTCTGACTACTTCCATGTTGATAAGCCGTGGTGGGCATTATATCATGCTGAGCGCTGTCAACAGACTGGGTCATCGGTCCAATCAGCGCAGTTTAGCATCGCGCTAAGGAGGAGTTTTGGAACAAATGAATCACTGAACGATTCATATAGGAGTCACTGGGATAATGAGGTAAAAATAAATGCAGATTATAAGACAATGAAAGTGTTTTTTGACCATGCATGCATATCAGCCTGCTGTTGGAGACCCCCAAAACCAAAATATGACCCTTTTTAATGTATAATATGGGCTCTTTAAGATATGTGGATCATTACTATTTTAGTCGCAGTTGCATTGTTTTGCGACAGGATGCACACACGGCAGTTGTCAGGGGTTTGACGACAAACAAATGAGAATGGCTTCAAGCAAAAGAGCAGATTTTTGGTTGAAGCGGGAAATGATGAGTATGCTGAGAATTCTCCCACGAGTCCTTACTGCATGCTCACATCTAGTACTTCCGAGTTTGATGCGAGGGCATGAATGAAAAGTTAGCGAATGAAATTGGCAGAAGGGGCCTGTTGCTTGAGAATTTGTTTCTGCCATCATCTGTTTGCAGGCAGTTTGAAAAACCTGTCCCAAAACTAAAAACGAAAAGCCCAAAATCACATATAGTGCCATGACGAACATGAACTATTGTTGCCAGAAACAGTGTAGGAAACTAGCGTTGATTGGTGAGGTAATTATGTTAATCGAAATATGCAACTCATGCAAGCAACTTAATCATATTATTGTCTCATTCAGATTAAGGCATACAATTAGATTACTGATGTCCATGTAAACAGTAAACAAAAGGGGTAAGGGTGCCACTTTGTGATTTCCAAAAATCAATTAAACTATTAAAAATACAATTTATTTTTTGCCATTCTGCACAGGATTTAGGAAAAATCTGTGAGTTGATACAGAATGATTTTGGGAGTGTCGAAACTAAAACTTCATATATGAAATGAAAAATAATACCTTTTTAACTTTTATTTAATGTTTACAATGCAAATCCAATTAGATCCAATTTGGTAAACAAAGCAAGTCTCTCATACAACATATCTACTAAAAGACAGAAAATATTACTATACAAACTGTACTGTAAATAAATCAAATGAACATTTTCATATTAGTCAATAATATTATAGAAATTAATTTAAAAACTGAATTGGATTGAATTAAAACCCGAATTGGATTGGATTGCGACCTCTGGGGTGATGACGTTAAATTAAGGACCCAGCAATAGTGTCATTTGCAGCAGACCGATTTTACGGCACCATGTTAAACTTTCCGAACCTCGCATGCATTAACAAATATAGGTGAGGTCATTAATGAATGTGGAGGATGATATCCGAGTGGAGGTCTTCATAATTAAATCAATAATGACTTGCCAACTCAACCCATTAGGTGAGGTTAACGTTGAAATTACTATAATAAATTATATGCTTGTTAAATTGTTGCATTTTTTGTGTGTTTACACCATTGCATGCAATGTTTTTATATTTATAACCACTTCCTAGTATAGTGGCGGTCATAAGTCAACCTCTTAAACTCTAGAGGTTGCACAGACTAGTCCACTGGTCAAATTTAATGCTCTGCTGCGATACTTTTTGATTGGCCTCAACTATTCGCACTGCGCAGATCACATTTTTATTTAACCTGAACTACATGGCAGTTTTACACCCAAAAAGTGGTTTACTGAATGAAGCAGCCCTCGGATTATTGAAATTAATTTAAATGCTATTTTGCTCATGTCAGCACCAATGATTAGCATGAACATTGAGCAAACTTTAGTTCCTCAAACAGGTGTCAGCCACTTAGATCGCTCCATGCAACTACCCTAGAGCAGGTGCCAGCCAATCACATTTATGCAACAGTGGAAAAGCAATGTGATTGGCTGTGGTCCTCTGTGAAGTGTAGACGCTGACATGTTTTGTGAATGAACCGAAGCGTGCAGGTGTGGCAAACATCATAGCATGTGTAAACATTATCCAAGCTGAACATGGTGAAGATGTGCAGTGAGGAGACATCTGATAACAAAGCCAGTAATCACAAAAATGTTCTGACTTGAGCAAGATTTTGAGCAGCTTTCTGGCCCACATAAAATACGCGATCATGGTGATAAAATATGCGTCTGAACCATAGATCCGAACAGGACTCTGATGGTTAGTCAGCATATAGACTTTGCTTTTCTTGCGTTATGTTACTATGAAATAACTTGCCATGAATCTGTGTTCTATGTGCTGACGATGTACTTTGCACTAAAATATCTGTTATTGTTACATTCATATACGAACATGCAGTGTGCACTGCATTTATTTAGCACTAAAACTAGCCTGTGCAAATGTTGAGTTGTTAAAGTGTTGACAATGCATTTGTTTTGCACCAAAAATAGTCATTTATAATAATTGTTTTTGCAAGGTATTAGGAGCCGTCAAACAGCATGTGGATATATTTGTCTTGCAAATAATTCACAAATTGTGTCATTTTGTTAAATATATGCATATCGTTTTTATTGATGAAGTCACCAGCGACTAGTCGACGCCGACTCTAATACCAAAAAAGTCGACTTCCAAAAATTAAGTCGTTCAGCCACTAACACACACAAACACGCACACTCACAGACGCACACACACACACACACACACACACACACACACGCACATACGCACTTGGTGGTCAGACTGGTTGGATTATGATTGAGTAATATCAGGTCTGTGCAGTTTTCATTATATGAATGAGCAACACAAAAGCTGTTTTTGGACTGACTTTACTTTTTCCCACACAAATATCATTTGCACCAAGTCAGTGGCTTTATTTGAATTATTGTTAAATATTTTCCTATCTTTTTTTTTTTTTTTACATTAGATTCAAAATTAAGCACAATTGCTGTAGTCTTAATTAAAAAAAAAAAAAATAGGACACTAGAGATATGACAGGAAAGCTGGAGTGGGGAGGAGGAAGTGTGACCAGCAAAAGGTCGCAATACAGGAACATGTTCAATGTAAATATAACCACACAAGCCTATTAGTATTTACAGAAATTA
>CAIGQQ010004837.1:19507276-19532459 GCA_903798035.1 Danio albolineatus | reverse complement strand
TAATATATTTGAATGTTAGTGCATGTTGATTTTAATGTCTTTTTTAACACTGAATGCTTCTTGTTAACCTAACAGACTTTTGTTTTGATATGATGATATCCCATTCATGCAAATTCAACTGACAATGTATGGTTGCTGCCAAGTAAGGTTATTATGATTACTAATGTGGTGCACACATCATTAACGTTATGACGTTGACATTTTGGCCTGTCACAATAATCAATATTTCAACTTATCGCACAACACATGAACATGACCTTTCAGTTTTGGTGATGAAAATATATATATATATATTGCCAATACATAAAGAAAAAGAAAAAAAACAATTCTAGCAACATTTTAGTTGATTACACAACATCTCTATCTCTATTTGAGGTGTCAGTGTCATTATAGTTAAAACACTTTAATATTTACTATAAATTACTATAGTATATTTTCATGTGGGTGTCTGACAACTGAAAACAGACCTGGTAGCAGGCATTGGGGCCTCTGTTACTTTTTACTTGGCACCTTTTTTGTTAACATTTATTATTATTAAATTTAGGATATGTTTTTTCACATTCCGATTCCAATACTTAATTATTAAATTGTTAATGACTGTGTATATATTCTTAAGACTGAAATATTAAGTGTTCTTTGAAAGAGTGTACTTGTATTGTGATGACATTATATTGTCATTCTGGTCTTAAAATGACAATAATGTTGCTTATTGCAATATATCGTAAAACAAAAAATAGTTGATATGACAGGCCTATTGTCATCTAGTATGTAAGCACCAGTGACAGACTTTTGTTTAGTCCTTTCTATCAGCATTCACTGTCAGGATCTTGTGAGTTACTGATCCGTCATCGTTGTGGCCTTGAAAGGCCCTTCAGTACCAGGTTCTCCAGGGTACATCTTGGCAGCTGGTGCCCAGTGCATCACTGCAGCATGAGCAATACATTACTCCTTTGTCAGTGCTTTGTGCCAGCATTGCGTCTTCAAAATGTCAAATAAGGGTTATCACCACTCATCTTGTTGTAAAGGGCAGACTTTTCCACTTTTAGAAAAAGCATATCTGCTTCCGGAAACTAGTTTGAATATATTCCAGTTCTGCAACTTCTATTTGAACACCAGCTTGGTTTGAGTGTTTTCCTTAACCTCAGTCAGTGTTGGAAATCTGTTCTTCATAAAACATTTACACTTGCAAGATGGTCTCATGCCCCAGCTGACATCTTCCCAAAAGGTCAAGTCACACTTCAAATGCTTCTATGCTTTTGAAAAATGCCTCAGGCTGTTGCATCGTCCCAGGAAACAGCTGAGTTTTCCCAGGCCTTCTCAGGTATGGGAGGGGGTTTCGGCCCACACATATCAGAGGCTAGTATTTGGCTTCTGGGAGTGTCTCTGATACCCATGGAGAGAATAGGCAGGGCAGAAGTAGAGAAAAGGGAAAGTATGGAAAGCTGGAGAGCTTTGTTTTGTACTGCATATACAGACTTAAACAGCACCCAATGTGTGTCTCATGGTTTGTAAATGGAGAGGGCAAAGTGTTATTTGCAGTCTCCAAATGTTCACTCTGTAGTAATGCACAGGATTGCATAATTGCAGTGATTTGTATGTGCGTATGAGGTGTAATGTACCATCATGTAATTCAATGCTTATGTGAATCTGAACAATTATGTTCATGAATGTCGTTTGCTACTTTTTATCAGATCTCTTGCCCATTCCCACACTGTAGCAGAAATGTATGGGCTGGTGTTATTGTTTTTTTTTTGTTTTTTTCTATGCTTATCAGTGCTGCTTTTATTTGGTCAAAAATAGCCAAACAGTATTTAAAATACCTGATTTCTATATACTTGAATATATTTCAAAGACTGGAATCATTACTCTCATCTACAAAATCCCTAGACCCTTCAAAAATCATTTTATTATGCTGATTTAAAGCACAAGAGGCTTTTAATGAGATCTAGTGACCTTATGGAAACTTTGATACCTTTTTAATTAAAACTTATTTGAATATTTAAATAGCATTATAAATGTATTTACTAACACAAAAGGATTAATTCTTACTATAAAAGTATACATTTCTGAATTTCTTTAATGATCCTGCTTTTTGAAACAGTAATGTATGTTTCTGAGAGGTTTCATTGAGTCTTAATTATCGTGTCGATAATTAATTGAGTTTGTCTTTTCTTGCTTTTAGGTCTGATGCTCTGCTGCAGTCATGTTCAGCAAGAAGAAAAAGCAACGCATCCAGATCTCAGCACCTTCTAACTTTGAGCATCGTGTCCACACTGATTTTGATGAGCAGGAGCAGAAGTTTGTTGGGCTTCCACACCAATGGCAGAGCCTCATTGAAGACACGGCCAAGAGGCCCAAACCCTTCATCGATGCCACATTCATCACTACTGTAGAGCCGCGCAAGGTCAGAGGGGAGGGTTGTTAAAAAAATATGTGTTATTGATTTATTTTCCCTGGGGGCAACCTAGATGTAGGAAACCTTTTTGTTCAGCAGAACATTAAAGTTTTTACCTGAAACCATGGTTCTTGGGGATCTATAAAATGCAAGTCAACATCACAAGAACTTTTTAGCAATTATTAGAAAGTGATTCTCGGTTGATTCATAATTGTTTAGCTATAGTTAATATCAGTTTGTTACAGAAGGAACCTTGTTAAATTACAAGTTGTTATTTATTTTTAATTTTTTTTGGCTAGCGCACATTGTTATTCTTTATGTCAACTATTAATCCATGCAAGGTAATCCAATGGAAAAAATCTTTGTTTTGGTAATCTTCAATCAATGTCTGACTATTTACTTTATTAAGTGGCAGCTTTCTCTGTTGACGTCAGTTTGATGACTTCAGCTTCATAATCTAAACCATGTCCCTCTTATTGTTTGTTTGCTATTAGGAAATATTGTAAAAGAAATCCCTGAGCCCTATTCAGCATTACGTTGCAGTTGGCAGTACATCAGAAAACTGAAATAAGTTCATGCAGACATTAAGAGACAAATATTGCATTAGAAGACTTGGACAGGGTTCCTATGCTTCTTGAAAGTACTTAACAGTACTTGAATTTCATACATATGGATTCAAGGCCTGGAAAAACAAACACGAAAAGTGCTTGAATTAAATTTGATTATGGTTTTATTTCAGCAATTGTACTAAATTGTCAAAAACAGAACAAAACTATGAAATTCTTAAATGAAAGTCTTGTACAGTAACACTGATATTAGTGATACTAGTGTTGAATTCAACACATTTTATTATAGTTAAAGACTTTTTATATGGTCGATTTTTGAAAATCTCTCTGAATTTTTAACGTACATATTAAGTGTAAGTGGAATGTTAAGTACAGTAAGAACTTTCATGACGCTACATATGCTGTGGTTTAAATTACAACGGTGCTTGATTATAAAATAAGGGGTTTAACTAGCCCTTGAATCTGCTGTTCATGGAAGCGTGGTAACCCTGTTTGAAAATCAAGAACTTATTCAATTTAAACAAGAAACAAATCTGCTACTTGATTCAGTTGTACAGTTGGAACTTAGTTTTTTTTGCTGAATCTACAAAAACCGTGACCTTGTAGTCTGTGTTAAATGCTAGAAAGACTAGAACTGCTGAATATTTTATTAGTGTTTTTATTTTCTCTCCATAATCTGTTTGTGTTTCACAGGCAATTGTCCGAGGTCGTAAGATCAGTGACGATGGCTCACTCACGTGGCTCCTGGATGAGTTTGAAACCATGTCGGTGATCCGCTCAAACTCCCTGCGGAGAGGCAGTCCACCTCTACAACCACGCAGTGACTCTGGATCGTCAGGAGGCCATGAGAATGGAGAACACCCCCAATATAGACACACTGATCGCTATGGAGACAGCAAAGAGAGGTGCTCATCTGATTTCCCTTACTCTGATCCAAATCTTTTCTTTCCAGACATTAAAATAAGAAATACTGACTATTCTGTACATGTAGGGAGAAACCACGTCAGGAGCACCCTGGCACTGATCCCAGACAGTCTCAACGTCCCAGCCGTTCATCCAGAGAGGACGGCCGGCCTCACCAGCAGCCTCGTGGTCAGGAGCCCAGCAGACACAAAGAGCCTGACTGGATTGCACCGGCCCAACACAGAGAACGAGAACGGGACAGAGAACGAGAACCCCGTGGTTATCCTGACCAGGTGGTAAGGAGAGAGGGGGCAAACGATAAGAGGCCCAAATCCAGCTATACAGGGAGGGACACTAGCCCACAGTCGCCCCGTGAGAAGAGGCCACTTTCAGGGCCGAACATCCGCACCCCTAACTTACCTGTTACAGAGGGAGTGATCAAGACCTCACAACAGACCGGCCGACCTTTCAACACATACCCACGCTCTGAAAGCAACTCTGGGAGAACTCCCAGCGGTCAGGTAAGTTAATGGTAATTAGAATATAAAGCAAAACCAGTCTAAATGTGCATTGGTTCTGCACCTAACTGTGCAGAGCTACAACCCTCCAGGAATGGATATTGAAACCTATGCCTTAAACCATTGCTTCATCCCAATTTGCATACTATCCATCCTAAATTGTATTCAAAAATATAATTAGGATTTCCCAAACCATATTATGTTGAAGGTTGAGGTACTGGGATGGTTTACTATTTACGTAAAAATTTGAAGTGGAGAAGTATTTATACTCTAACCGCTAATATATCCCACAATACATTGCATGTTGAATGTGAAATTGATTAGAACTACATAAGCTTGTGAAAACTGTAAACAAACATGGCAGACACGAGACCAACCGTCAAGTAGAGAGGCTTGATTTAGATTTTTTGTTTGTTTGTTTGTTTTTTATTTGCTTTTTCAATCACATAACAACATGCACATCAACATTCTATCTTTATTATCACCAAATATTGGACATACAGTCGAAATAGAGCTTCACAATCAGTCCTCTAGTTGTCCCAGTTTTCCCAAGAATAGCACAAGTACTACCAAGAAAACTTAGAAACTCCAAAATTGTTGTGGTTAATGATCAGATTGACATTTTTCAGTGTGCCAAATTTAATTAATTCTAACCATATGGTTGAGTGGACTGTAGAAGAGGTAGTATAAAAACAGTTGAACAAATACAATAGCTGCATAGGCTTTTTTAGTGCTTTACCTCTAAAATAATTATAAAACAAACAGGTTCTTATAGAGACATTAACTATATATGACATCAGTTATAAATAACAATCCTAATGAAATGATTTTAAAGTGAATGTGCTCTACAAATATGCACGTCTCATATTTATTGTGAATGCAAATGTGTTTTTTTATCTGAATTATGCAAGCCGTTATTAGAATACATCGCCATGCATTTTAAGTCTTACTTGTATTCTAGATATTAGAGTAAATTAATGTTTTATCACATTATAAATTATATGAATACATGGATTATATTTAACTATTTTATAAAACATTTATACCACAAAAATAGAACAAATTATACTATATTTAATGATATAGCCTCAAATATTCTGCTTTTACATACATTTTCCTTTACCTGTGTTCTGCAGGATTTAAAACCAGCTAAATCTCATGAGTCCACCCACCACAATGGCCCCTCCGCTGGCCCAGTTCGGAGTGGCAGTAGTAGCAGCAGCGGTGGTGGTCAAACCTCCTCTCAGGGGCCTCACAGATCAGAGCCCCAGCATCACGCCTCACACCCAGCCTTAGGCCCCGAGCCTCCTCACGGCCAGCCCATGCCTCCCACATCGAAACCATCCGGCCCGGCTGCACCGTCCCAGCAGACACGCTCACCTCAGCGGGAGCCGCAGCGGGTCTCACATGAGCAGTTCAGAGCCGCCCTGCAGATGGTGGTTGATCCTGGCGACCCGCGAACTTATCTGGACCAGTACATTAAGATCGGAGAAGGCTCCACTGGCATTGTGTGTATCGCTACTGTGAAGACCACAGGCAAGCTGGTGGCGGTTAAGAAGATGGACCTGCGAAAACAACAGCGACGGGAATTGCTGTTCAATGAGGTTGGTGCAACTAGCAGAAAATTACACAGTTATTATTATTGATGAATTAGATTATTGTTTATGCATGTTTGATTCACAGTACACGGGAGCTTAAGGCAAGAAAAATATGTTCATTTATTACAGTAGAAAAAGGTTGATTACGCCAAGAGTATTAATATTTTTTGTATTATAGGTTTTCTTTATGTGTTTAAATAAGATGTATGTCATCAAAATATGGTCATTTGTAAACATTTTTCACCAAAAATGTGAACATTTAGGGTGCTTTCACACTTGGTTCAATTGCCTGGACCGTACCCAAGTTCGATTGTCTCCCCTTGCCACCTTCTTGGTTGGTTTGTGTTCACGCTGTCTTTTTTCCTTCTGAACCCCAGTACGTTTGCTTCATAAAGCCGATGTTTTGTGGACGTCCGAACTGTACCCCAGACTACCTCTTTCAGGCGGACTCGGGTACGGTTCACGGGTGCGCACCCGAGTTCAGAAGACGTGTTCACACTAGCTAAACGTACCGTACTATGACGTCAAACGAACCCGGGTGCGGACCAGAAGTGCTAGTGTGAAAGCACCCTTAGATGAAAAAAGGTTAAATTCTAGTTTCCTTTTATTTCCGTTTGTTATACTTTGAGATATTTGTAGGGATTTTGGGCATCTTTTTTATTCAGAAAATATTGAGGATAGGGAGAAAAAGATCAAATCATTTGTTTGGAAATAAAAATGTTGTTTATAATGAGGCTAATTATTTATCAACAAAGGTGTTTTTTTTTTTAATAGCCAGGAATAGTACCACAGAGACTTTAGTGTCTTTTCAAGGGAGACCTGATCAAGACAGCAGAACACAAAAACCAACTACCAAACAACAACAAAAAATCATTAAATAAAACGTCTAGTAGGTTCATTGCATAACAGATTTTAAAAGATATTTTAGTGCCCAGGGATGGCAGTGACTGTAATTTTACTACAGTTTGCAGATCATTCCAAGCCATGGGGCATAAAAAGTACATCCAAAAATAAACCATATTTATATATAGTGCTGCTGAAGTGTAGATTTATAGCCCAGTTTAGGGGAAAAACCTAAAATGCATTATTGAAATCTACAGGGACAAATTAATGAAGTGTGATGACTGTAAGAGAATGTTTGATGTTTTTTAATTTTTTCTAAAAATCCCAAAACTAAAAACAGTGTTGCCTGTAGTGTCCAGACATAACGCTGAAAATTTCAATCAAACTGCAGTGCTTGTAGGTTGTATGAAGAAGATTTTTTTTCCTCCAGCGTGTCTTTTGTGAGCTGCTTAATGAGATGTTTAAATAGAAGCGGTGCTTTGTTTCTAAGGTGGTGATCATGCGGGACTATCACCATGAGAACGTGGTGGAGATGTACAACAGTTACTTGGTGGGGGATGAACTCTGGGTTGTCATGGAGTTTCTGGAGGGCGGTGCTTTGACTGACATAGTCACACATACAAGGCAAGTGTTTCTTCCAAGTCCAGCCACAAATTGCTTTTCAGTTAATGTCTGTTATGTTAAATTCACACATCCGTCTTCTTGCAAGTGTACTATTAAGTTTATTTGATTTGATTTTTATTGCAAACCTATAAAGCCACAAATATGCCTAATGCATAGAAATGTGAAATAAATATTGTGTTGGAAATAATATACATTTAGTATTAATTCAGTAATAGTTTATTCATTTATTTAGCTACCAAAGTAAATGTGGCCGATAAGGAAAGAAAAATGTGTAGGGAATACAACTAAAAATAAATAAAATATACTTTTTAAAAAATCTAAATATTTTATAATAAATATGAAATGTATTTTCAACAGTATACGCAGTACATATTGTTCATTCAACAATAATTTAATGTATAATAAATTTGTATTTATAAGCTAAATTGTCTGTAGTGTATATGTGTGAATGTGTTTGTGTGTGTGTATGCATGTTTCCCAGTAATGGGTTGCAGCTGGAAGGGCATCCACTGCGTAAAACATATTTTGGATAAGTTGGCAGTTCAGTCTGCTGTGGTGACCCCTGATTAATAAAGGGACTAAGCTGAAAAGAGTGAGTGAATTTGCATTTTTTCTATTAAAGCCAGCAAAATGAAAATAATCAATAAAAAAATAAATATTTGAGATAGATATATACTGTAATACTGAAATTTATATATATCTATATGTATGTGTGTGTGTATGTATGTATGCATGTGTCACAAACACATTTTGTACGTACTTTTATTGTAGCTCATTCAGCATTAGTGTATTACCACTAGGTGGCAGGGTAACACAGCTGTCTCGTATTGTCATGTGGCTCGTCAGTCATCTGCATGATCATTTTAACAGCTTTGAATGATTCAAATTAAGTTTTAAGATTTCTTGTTTTGTTTATTTCAGGATGAATGAGGAGCAGATCTCCACCGTGTGTCTGTCAGTGCTAAAGGCGCTCTCAGTCCTTCACTCTCAGGGAGTCATTCATAGAGACATCAAGAGTGACTCCATCCTTCTCACTCATGATGGCCGGGTAAGTCTCTCACTTCTCTTCAAGATAAAAACCCAGCTCATTTTCATCAGATAACCAGTCCTTTTAGCTCTGCCCTCTGCAGCTGAACCAAAGCCTTCCAAAACATGATTTGACATGTGTCTTGAGTTGGAAAAACTGCGCTACTTGCTGTCTGTCATTGTATTGTTGTTTTTTACGAACATCAGTGTTTAAACAGGTTTTGACAGAGCTCTTTCTTTAGTGTTCTCAGACCTACACGTTCATTCCTGTGAGGTGACTATTATCAGGAAACTAAAGCAGAATTACACTGCTGATAAAATCTCGAAACCTCAGTAACATTACATTTTACTCACAAGACCTCAAACCATGATGCTTTTCACAATCTGTTGCTTGTGAAGAGCATTACTTAGCCAGATGCTTGGCCTTCACAGAAATCTAATTCTGCAATTTCCGACCACCATGCCTTTCTTTTTGTTGCTGCTGAAATGGGCAGTGGTTTGTGTTGACGGGTCTGTGTCTGTGGTCGATGCAAGAGGAAGCTCGTTCATTTACCCTCAGCTGTTTCTCGGTAGGGGCTGATTATGTGTGTGCGCGCGTTTGACCTTAGTTGTTTCATTTCCTCTTGCTCATTTCTGACGCTGCTTATCATGCAAGATCCCAGGGGACATCGTTTCTTATATGAAGTTTAGTCAAGCAAGCCTTGCAGAAGAAGCTTTCACTAAAGTTTGATGCACTTCAGTGACGTTAAACCAAGCAATAATTTGAACTTCTTGGTTTCACATGTTTTTTTGCTGCGTAACTTTAACTTTAGACTAACTTTAGAACAGATGGTGGTGCTTGTTATTTTTAAGCAATCGACAAATGGTTATTCACACATTTAGAAATGTCATGATTTGTATCCACACTAAAAATGTCAACTGTTCTATTGGTTTGGTATTTGAAAATATAGTAAAATGGAATGAAACGAGTTCTGACTCAATACTGATCTGATGGACTGATGCCTTTTTTGATTCGCTTGCTTGTGCATGGTCAAAGAGAGCGATTGTCCACTTGCAAAATATCAGCATGTGGTTGTATTAATGGATAGGTCAACAGACTTATAGTCTCTTATGTCATTGGTATTAAGTGTGTAAAAACAGTTTATTGATGGCCCATGCTTGGCCTGTGTTTGTCCTTTTTTGTAAACAAAAAAATAGACACAAATGGGCGAGTTAAATTTATAAATGCACCAAATTAAATTTGCAAAAGATATTGAAGGCATATTAAATGCTTTACGCTTGAAATACTTTTGTTTACTTCAGCAATCAAGTGAGTAATAACAGTGGTTTGAAAAAAGTGGAACCGTATAAAAACGTGACGTGTACATTTTAAAATAATGAACTTGAATGAGGATGCAGACAATGCAACGTGGACGGTTGTTTATGCACTGACTCATTTTGAGCCATGGATTTGAAAATTTACCTCCAAAAAAATCAATAGATTAATTTATTAATTTTATACAACTAGAATTTCAGGAGTGTGCATCCCTAATAAACGAAACTCTCATTTTGAAAATACTTAAAAGCAACATTTAAATCTGTTTATATCGATATATCTGAACTTTTGTATGTTTTTTTTTTTTCTCATACATTTCTTATATATGCTCTGTTGTGTCATAAATGACTCGTGGGTTGGTGTCATGACACCAGCAAGTTTTTTTGTTTAAATGCTATAAAAAGAGGAATAATAACCAGAAGATGCGAAATAATCCAATTCAATGAAGAAGCCAGCCTAAACCGAAGTATCCATTTAACTTGGGCAAGTAATTCAACTTCCACGTTTTCAGTTTCATCTGTTCTCGTTTGCAGGTGAAGCTGTCAGACTTTGGCTTTTGCGCCCAGGTCTCTAAAGAGGTAGAGCGCAGGAAGTCTCTGGTAGGAACGCCCTACTGGATGGCCCCTGAGCTCATCTCAAGACTCCCATATGGACCCGAGGCGAGTCACGTTCCCCTTTTACCGTTCTATTGCATTACTGTTGACAGCACTGTAGCTCACGCACAAATAAAACCATTTCTGCAGGTGGACATTTGGTCATTTGGTATTATGGTCATCGAAATGGTGGACGGAGAGCCGCCGTACTTCAATGAGCCACCGCTCAAGGCAATGAAGATGATCCGAGACAATTTGCCACCCAAGCTCAAAAACCTCCACAAGGTAAACCAGATTATCTGTATGAGGGAAATAAACCTAAGCACATTTCAAGCTTCTTTCTTATACAGAGTTTTTCCATTCTCTACAGGTATCACCACTTCTCAAGGGATTCTTGGACAGGATGCTGGTGCGAGATCCCGCCCAGAGAGCCACAGCTCAAGAGCTGCTAAAACATCCCTTCCTGGCTAAAGCAGGCCCTCCCTCCTGCATTGTTCCCCTCATGAGACAAAACCGCATGAGATGAGATGAGAAGACAAGTCAGGGTGGATCTGACAGGCCCTCCGCTGAGCTCAAAGAGCCAGGCACAAACATGGAGTCTGTACTGCACACTTTAAATGATTGTACAGGTCAAGAACTTAAGGAGAAAAGGCCATTGATGCTACGAAAATTGAGTCGTTTCTCTCTCTCTCCACCCACTACAAACATTTTTACCACTGTTTTTTTTACACTATAGAATACAGCAGCACATGAAATAGACATGATTAGATCCTTCACAGTGTTCGGCTGGAAGAGGTTTTCCTCTCTGGCGACTTGTGGAATATACGAGCCGTGTGTTCTCTGTGGTTTATGCCAAGTTTGCTTTAGGGTAAACCGAATTAAGAAGGTTAAGACATTATGAAAAATGAACCACTTGAAGATCCTAATCTGCCCTCGATGTAAAGCAACCTTTTGATGGATTTGTTCCAAACCTCGAGCTTTCTTTTCCCTGCACTTGACCTTTTGCACCGTGACCACACTACTCATTAATCGATTTTTAATAGGAAAGCAACTACTGAAGAAAACCTTTTACTTTTTATTAAAAAGAATGCAAAACTCTAGGCTTCTGTTACGACACTAAGCAAAGGTAAACACTGGAGGCATTTCGTTTTTTAATTTTGTTTTAATGAAAGCTGAGCGTTATATGGGTTTGTTTCGAGTGACAGTGTTGCTTTTAAACGCTGTTCTGAGCTGCACTCCAATATCAAACTTCCTCCTTTGATTCATTGTTCCACTTTTTAATATAATTAAAGGGGGAAGGGTTGGGTGTAGGTTTTTCTCTCTCTCTCTCTGTCTCTCTCTCTTCCAGAACATTCACAACGGCACCACGCCATATTAGTTAAGTAGATGGAGTTGTTGTTTTCAATGTAGGGCAGTCATTTCACGGACGCCCAAATCCTCCAGCTAAGTAGCTTACATCTTTGAGGTATCGTGGCCTTTCTCTGAAGGATTCATTTTGTCGGAGAGACTCTACGAATGTATAGTGTACGTGACGGATGCTCTACTTTGAGAGCTTGTTCAAAGGAAGTGGACACTATAGCGATTGATTCCACACACTAAAGCGTTTGTACTGAGATAATTGGTCATTTACACTATGGGTAGTGGAACAACCAAAGACTTGCTGACGATTTAAAAAACCAGTTGCTCCAAACGTATTCCAAGTACACTACGTCTCATTGTGTTAAAGGGATAGTTCACCCAAAAATTTTACTTTCCTTATCATTTACTCTCACTCAAGTGGTTCTAAACTTGTATGAAATTTCTTTCTTCTTTTGAAGACAAAACAAGAAATTGATGAATGTTGGAAAAAAGCAGCCATTTACATCCATAGTAGAAACAAAAAATTCTAAGGAAGTCAATGGCTGCTGTTTTCCAACATTCTTCTGAATTTCTTTCGTGTTCGACAGAAGAAGAAACTCAAGTTCAAAACAAGTGCAGAGTGAGTAAAATTCCAAAACTTTACTAAACAGTATGATACAGATAGGCCAATACATAATGTACCCACAGATGCCAACCATCAGCAAAAACACTTGGTTTTGTCAGATCAATGTGTAACCTCTTATGGACATTTTCATTGACTTTTCATTGACTTCAATTGGAGTTTGCCAAGTTGTGAAAATATCTTGTAATCTGGTGATTGGCTGTTTTAAATTGGAGTCTGTCAATGCATTGTGAATTGGCCTTTTACCTTTTGGACCCCATTGACTTGCAGTATGGCCAAAATAGTTAGTTATCTGTGTTCACGACAAGAAAGTCGGTCATACAATTTTGACTGTTTTCATGTTTGGGTGAACTGTCCCTTCAGGAGCGTCTCTTTATTTGCTCAGCCACAAATATCCTGCATCAAAATGGATTGGAAATGCTGACAAAATGTATAAAAATGCTGAAGGCAGATTAAATACGATTCCAATTCGATGTAGCGACTCCACACAAATACTATTGAAAGTCAAACGAATGCATGTTTGGTCACATTTGCATTCAGTAATTTGAAGATGAATTGTAGCGGTTTAATCCTAGACTGAAGTGGTAGCTTATGTATATACGAGTTGTTGTTTTTTGTTTTCTTTTGCTGAGGGCCTAAACTGTAACACAGCAACCATAACTCTAATTGTAGACGTGAAGAAGATTAATGACAGTTATTGACAGACGTAATTAATATAAAAATACTACTAGGGTTTGTTTGCTTGTTTGTTTGTGTTGTTTTTCCCACAAGTAAAAGTTTTATGGCATTTCTTTACATACTGGACTGCGCTACTTCTTCAGGATGTAAACAAACAATGACAATCAGGCATCGGAGTGGAAGTATGCACACTAGCGTTGCAATGCATATTCAGACATGAATAAGCAACGAAACTGAGAGAAGAGCGTTTTGTAGGCTCACGTTTATCTGTGAAATATTGCTAGGATTGTAGATTAACATCTTCAGTGCACTGAAGCAAAATGAGGTCAACATTCCTATAAAAACAGGAAAAGACAGCCTTTTAAGGAAAGTTGACCCAAAAATGCAAATGTGCTGTTAATTTACTCACCCTCAGGCCATCCGAGATTTCTTTAGTAGAACATTTAAAGGTTTTAGCTGAAGCTGTGTTCCTTGGTGATTCATAAATTGGATGACTACCAGCACTTTGAGTCAAAAAAAAAGACAAAACAAAAACACCTGTGGCTGCTGACAGTACATTGAGTCCTTATGAAGCAAAACAATTAGCCTTGCGCACAGACCGATCATTTCGCTTCATAAGACATCAATGTATCGTCAGGAGCCATGGGTATCCGTTTTGTTTTGCCTGCATGGTTTTATGACTGTCAAAGTGCTGGTAGCTGTTGACTTGCGTTTCACGAATCGTCACAGTTTCTGTTAAAAACGAAAGTAAAATACATCTTGAAGTAAATTAATAAACATGTTTCATTTTGGGTGAACTATCCATATAACACGTAAATATGTGAACATTATGAGCAATAGATGTTTCACAGTATGTTTATTGACTGTTTGAAAAGCAGATACCTCCTATGACCACAAGCCTTATTTGATCGGGTGTGTGAATGGATGATGCTTTACTGCAAGCAGAGTGCACGATTTTCTCAAAAGACTGATTCAGTGATTGTGTTTTGAACTGCTTCCAGAAAGGACTTCTCTATTTTATCACTTGCGTTCCCATGGTCTCTGAAAGCACGTTCTCGTGTGTGTGGTCGGGTAATGATCTGCTTTTTTGTGTGTTACGTTTCCTGTTTTATTTTGTCATTTGGTGCTTAAAAGCAGTGCTGCAAACGCTCTGGAAGGGTACATTGTATTACGATATGGTTTCATCCGTTTTCTGTCACTAATGAGTCGCCCATATTCTGCTGTTGACTTGTTTTATTAGGTTTCTAATTAACTTGCACTGCGTTTTTGAAATCTCTTTTACCGTAGTTTCCTTTTTGTCGTGTAGATAATTTCAAAGAAACATTGGCAAAGTCGAATCATGAACTTTATGTACTCATTACCGGCATCCTTACAACATCATGGGTGTTGCCCCATCTCACGGACTCATTTTGGACTGCGCTCAGATCAACATTCATTTGATAACTGCTACTGTGTTATGACATGTAAAATGGTTCATTCTGCTTCTGCTGTTCTGTTTTTGTTCCTAAGTATGGTTGGTTTTGCTGAATAACCAACGTCAGAGTTCCCTCTTTAATATGTGAATTTTTACTGGTGGTAAAATGGACTTTATTATTATTATTTTTCAAATATAGTTTGAAACATCATCTGACTTCTTCTTTTTTCCCCTTAGATGTGGTTGTGTGATTTATTTTTCTTCTTAACCTTTGACTTCACTCTTGAGATGAGTGTGTTCAGGATGTCAGTCATTTAGGTACATTGAGAAGTAGTGTTTTTAGGTTTTGCTGTATGTAGTAGTTGTCTACATGGTGTTACTGGGAAAGTGCTATCAGAGAACATCAAATTAAAAAATGTATTTAATAGAATAATATGAATAGTTATAAATGCATAGGTGTAAATAGCGTTTTATTAGAATGAGTTCCATGTTCTGTTTAATAGAAATGTATTATTGTGCGTTAATATTTAATATGCAAAGACTGAGTAGCCTATCTAATGTAAGCGGCCGCTAATAACACAATAATGTTTGCATTTGCAAATGAACACCTACACCAGGTCTCAAACTCAATTTCTGGAGGGCCGCAGCTCTGCACAGTTTTGCTCTAATCCTGATCAAACAGCTGATCTAAATAATGAAGGTGTTCATGACTCTTTTGAACACCTTAAATATTTAGATAAGCTGTGTTTGATAGGGTTGGAGCAAAACTGCAGAGCTGCGGCCCTTTATGGCGCACACCGAGTCTGTGCTGCAGAATTCTGCAGATTTTAAGCCCAACATTGATTCTGTTTATTTACTTGTGTAAATGTGTGGAAATTCATGTTCATTCAGTTTTTAAATGAATTTCAGTAATATTTTTGACTAATATGAAAATATTTGTATGATTTATTTACATTATAGTTTATAAAGTCATATTTTCTTTCTTTTAGTAAATATTTTAAGAGAAACTTGCTTCGTTTACCAAATAAAGTGCATCTAATTGGATTTGCATTGTAAACATTAAATACAAGTTAAAAAGGTATTACTTTATTTCATATATTAAGGTTTTTTTTATGATGCTCCCAAAATCATTCTGCATAAATCTGCAGATTTTCTTCGAAAAATTCTGTGCAGAAATAGCAAAAAATGTCTGCAGATTCCATCTGGCCCTACCTATGAGTCCTGCACACAAATACATACAGTATATGTTAGGGCTGAATGACATTGGAAAAATGAGACATTGTGATTTTTAACTTTTCTGCGGTGTGTGTGTGCGTGCGTGTGTGTGTGTGCAGGCATGGGCCGGTATAAGATTATGACGGTATGATAACCTTGGATAAAAATATCACTGTTTCACGGTATGTGATTTACTGCTCTAAAATATATTCAAAACCTTTTTCCCCTTTGAACACAATATATTTTATTTTGAGAAACATTTAAAATATTTTGGGGCAGTAAACATGTCAGACTAAATAATTACAGTGAATCATTGACTTCTGCTGTCTTCATTTGTTTCAAAAACACAGATTTCTTTACAATTTACACCTAAAAACAAAACAAAAAAATGTAAATAAAAAAATCTTACACATACCTTAGGAACGGTATAGCAGAAAATGTTGGCGGTATGAAAACCTTGACTTTTCCATACCGCGGTATACCTTGGTAAACGGTTATTGTCCCATGCCTGTGTGTGTATATGCAATTGACTGACTAGCACCATTTGTAAAGAATTTATAGTCACACTTCATTTTAAGGTTCACTTCCCACGATAAGCAATCAATTGACTATGACTTTTGCTTTAATAAGATCCTAATTTGGTTTTTTTTTTTAAATAATTTATTAAGGTGATTTAGGTATTGGGTATGATGTAGAATAATTTCATTTTTAGTTGTTTGAAGTTAATAATATTTATTTAATGTCAGCTACTAAATATACCTTTCATTTGTCGAACTAAAAAGCATAAATATTAAAGCATATTATTTTAGATATAATGCATATATATATATATACACACACACACATATATGCAATTCTAGATATTGCTATTATTATGTCATTCAAATCTTTTATCACTTTGCATTTATTACAGATTAAATTAGCTTATGATTTTATAAGCACTATTAGCAGCCAATATTTCAATAACATGCATGCTAATAAGCAACTAGGGAACAGTGAAAATTGGTCTCTAAAGTGTTATCAAATGTATTAATCATGGATGATTGGCGTGATTTTGTAGAGAAGTGAATCATTCATAAAATAAAAAAACTAATTACACGTATAGTTTACACACAACGCAAAGATAAGCGAAATAAGCAGTGCATGTTCTGTGGTTGTGTAAATGTAAAAATTACATTGCAAAGACTTTATTGTATAATACAATTATTCTTGATAAAAACTTCCAATTGGTAAACATCTATGTGAAGTGACCATTGCGGATGCACACATTGCGATATATCGATTCTGAAACTATATTGGTATATATTGGCCCTGGTATAGCCTGTATATTATTAGCCATATATTGACAACACTAGCTATGTATTAATACATATGTAAGTAAACATAAGGTGTAAACATCCGTACATGTATTAAGTGGAGCCTAGATAGGGATCTTGTAAGTTTTTGAGATATTTTTGTCTCTCATACTCACTCATGTTGTCACTTTCCCTGTTATGTTTCTGTTTCTCTGTCTCTTCCTCGGGTTTAAATGTAATTGGGGAAGCGGTGCGCTTTATGTGCGGTCTTAAAATTATTTGTATATGTTTTATTAACCGCAGTAACATTTTTTTCCACGAATTGCGCTTCCAGAACATGACGGCAGATTGTGGGCGGTCTTTCCTCTCTGCTGCGGGGCGGGGCTGTCGTGGCCGCGCATCCCGGCGACCAATCAGAGTTCGAGTAGCGGATGAAAACTCAGCTGTGCGGTGAGTCATCTGACAGCTGCTGCTCTCGAATAGATGCACTTGTTGAAACAGGTCCCATTGAGCAGGGGGACACAGGTCGCTCGTATCATCTGAAAACATTTGACCGACATCTTCTAAATGAAAGCGCACTAAAGAAGCGACCGGGCTACGTCGATTTATAACCTCCCAGCGAGACGCGTTTTCAGGTGAGTTGCGTTTGGTTCTGACTTTTGCCTACAATGTGATGCTACAATAGAGCTTTTGTACACCTGCCTGTCTTTTCACGACGAGCGTGTGAACGTGCTATTGAATTGTGCGCAGTGTTGTTGTGGTTCACAGAATCAGCAGAGTAGATTAATGGCTTCATTTGCAAAGCTGAAGAGTCAAAGATGGTCAGTTCGCGTTTGACGCTCGTCAGCGATGATTATCAATCATCATTCTCATAACGAGCTGCCAGTTGTTATTAATATTTAGCACAGCATTTTAAGACGTTCAAATCTGTTCTTTGCAGTAGTGTGTGTTCATAATGGATCGTGTTTGTGGATCAAATGCATTTATTGTCGCTATGGTTTTGAATTTCTGATTGATAAGAATATATGTATATTAATCATAACGCGTTTTACATGTGTTTATTTATATAATTATTACTTTTAGTAGGTTCTATATGCACAAACACACGTTATATTATTATAAATACACACATATTTTGCCATGAATTCTTTGTTAATCTAAATTTTAGTTATATAATGCATAATAATAATAATACAAATAATACAATCTAATAATGATTTAATGTCATTTTACTGCATTTTATTTTGAGTTTTTTGAAGTTATTAATATTTATTTAGTGTCAACTACTAAATATACCTTTTATTTATGAAATTATAAAAGCATAAATATTAAAGCATATTATTTTAGATATAATGCATATAGGTTTTTATATATATATATATATATATATATGCATGAACAATTCTAGATATTGCTATTATTACGTCATTTAAATCTTTTATCACATTGCATTTATTACAGATTAAATTAGATTGTTTAAGATTTAGGATAATTATTTTAAGACGATAATCATTTAATTCAATTCAATTCACCTTTATTTGTATAGCGCTTTTACAATGTAGATTGTGCCAAAGCAGCTTCACATAGAAGGTTATAGTAAATTGAAAATGTCAGTCCAGTTATTAATAAGAATATAAAAGTTTGATTTAATAAGATTTAAACTAATATGAACCTGTCTCTAGTGTGCACTGCAGTCATGAAGCGACAGTAGATCATGATATACAATATTTATGCATATAACCTAGAATTGCAATATGCAGCTAGTATTATTGTGCAAAACCAGGTGACATTAAAGATTGCAGACATTAGAGTTCCAGAGATTAATCATGTATTTAGAAAAAGTGGTAGCAGCAAGCCGCCCACGTCGTGGTGTGTTTTATGCCAGGCTTATGTGTGAAAATGTCATGCTGCCAAGAAGGGACAATCCCGCATGTTTCACAGATGACTACACTCCGTTCCAGATAGCAAAGCAAACGCTCGGTGTTTATGAACTTCTTAAGATGTTTTGTGTAAGCCCTGCTCCCCTTTGCGGTAAAGCTGCTAGTCATTTTTAGACCACTGTAGAGGGTGCCGCACTCACATTTAGTGCAATCTTGGCATGGGAAGTTGCACCCTTGGTTGTGCAGTATGTGTTATTGTAGGGTCAGGGTGGGGTGTTTGCCAGCTGTTTCACATGCAGCTGTAGATACACCCCTTCCCTTTCTGAGAAACCACACCAACAAGTGGTTAATGCTTTAAAACTAGTTGCAATATATAATATACTAAAATAGTTCACCAAACACCAAAAAAAAAAAGTAGGTCATGGTAGATTCGCTCACCCTCAGGTTTTTGCAATCCTCTGTGTTTCTTTCTTCTTCAACATTAAAGATGTGTGGTGCTTATCATCTGATAATATTGTAATTGGTGTTTTAGAGTTGACAATGTTCAGTATGACACTCGTTTTGAAATACCATTCATGAAGTGAGGAAGTCTATTAGTAAGGTACAGCCAATAATTCATATTATAAAAGGCAAAAACAGGAGGATCTTAAATTATACAAATAAAACATGTTAAAATGAATTAAAACAAACACATTGTCGTCAGTTTTTATTTTCTGTTTCGTCAATGAAAATAGTCCAATTAAGTGGGAGCAGCACATTTGTGCATGAGTTCTAGTTGAGGTGAATGTCTCAGAACTCTCTCTTTTAAGTTCTCTATACGTTGCTGCAAAAATAAAAATAAAAATACTCCATGCAATGTACTGGGAAGGTTAGTTTTAGGGAACAACAACAACAACAATAAAGCTTTCCAAGAATATTCTTATTTGGTACAAAAAAAATCCAAGTATAAATAAAAGGGGAACTATATGGGAATGTTGGGGAAATGTTTTGTGTTTGTAGGGGATCTGTTTTTAAACAAATCAAGTGAGCCAGTGATTCAATGATCTATTCATGAAGCGAGTCACTTACCTTGTTTCTAAATGAATCAACCATTTGAACAAAACGTTTGAATAGGTATTTCAATGAATCAGTCAAAAAACAGGGACTTCCTGCCATCTATTGGTGCCTTCACTGACTTATTTATTCATCACAAAACTTATTTATTTATCGAAAGCAGCCTAAAAATATTGAAATCTAAAGTAAACCACTCCAAACCAAAGATTCTGATCCAAAATATTGTATTCAACCAGAGGGTGAGTGATAAGGGAACCATATGGTAATGTTAGGGATTGTTTTGTTTGTTTGTTTGCAGGGAATCAGTTTTTAAATGCATCAAGTGAGCCAGTGATTCAGTGATCTATTCAGAAAGCAAGTCACTTGCTTCGAACGAAACATTTGAATGGATAATTCAATGATTCACTCAAAAAACACAGTGACCTGCTGCCATCTATTGATGCTGACTAATTCATTTATCCATGACAGACTTAAAGCAGCCGAAAAATATCGAAATCTAAAATGAACCACCCCTAACCAAACATTCTGATCCAAAATATTGTATAGGAGTGAGCGATTGATGACCAAATGAACATTTGTATGTGATTAGTGCTCAGACATAACATTACAGTCCGTCAGGTGCAAGACTCAAACTTCAGCATCAGTTCAGACATGTCAGTAACCTTTTGCCTTTCACGTGTCAACACTTTGTGAACAGTGTATTGTGTGTGTGTGTGTGTGTGCGCAGGACAGGAGTTTTGATGTCTGCTCAGCGATCATCTCTCTGGTCATGTCTGCGTGCTGCTCTGAGCTGCGGGCTTGTCATGTTGGCAGCGCTGCCAGACTTAACCACAGGTACGATTTCCTTTAAGCCCGCCACATCTTCCTCTTCCAGATTACCAGCCATGAACTTCCTGTGAAAGCCGCTAGTGAAGATTGTCAAATTATCTTTTTTTTTGTTGTTGCTAATTGTGCACTGTAGCTACCAAACCTATCAAATCCATTCATTTAACTTCAAAATGAAAAAAAATATATATATATATACGTTTTTTTTTTGTTTTTTTTTTTTCTAAATTTTTAGAGAGTGTATAAAGTGTGGGGCGACACAGTGGCTTGGTGGTTAGCACTGTCACCTCACAGCAAGAAGGTCACTGGTTTGAGTCCCGACTGGGCCAGTTGGCATTTCTTTGTAGAGTTTGCATGTTCTCCCAGTGTTCGTGTGGATTTCCTCCGGATGCTCTGTGGACATGCGCTATAGGTGAATTGGATGAACTAAACTGGCCGTAGTGTATTTGTGTGAATGAATGCGTATGGCTATTTCCCAGTACTGGGTTGCAGCTGAAAGGGCATCTGCTTCGTAAAACATATGCTGGTTAAGTTAGCGGTTCATTCCGCTGTGGTGACCCCTGTTAAATAAGGGACCTAGAATGAAGGAATGCACATTTTGCTACAAGCATGTTTTAAATAGTCAAAAGTAGTTTGGGTATTTTTGAAGAGTGTAAAAAGTGTCAGTGATAATATTAAAACCATATTAATTGTTATGTATTATAAATATGTGTGTGTGTGTGTATAATTATCATTAAATGGATTAGTATTAATATAACAGTTAATGTAATGAGAATAATATCACTAATATCGTTTTTTATTAGATTATATTGTTGATCATCATACATTAGTTTGACATTATTTTTATTTACTAAATTTATACAAAATTGCTTCACTACTTTGCAGTATACTTGCCACCAAATGTCAAGTGGTGCAACCAACATGCAAAAATCAGATATAGTGAAATGACAAAAGAATTTAAGCTAAAGTTTACCTTTCTAATTGTTCCTTACTTTTTAAAATTTTGTTTTTTTAGGCAAGAATTGCTCGTACCCGATCATGCCCGAGCATGGAGGTTTCCGCTGTGACCCCTCTCCCTGTCGTGGTTTCCCTCAAAAGAGCATCATTCGCTTCTTCTGCGAGCCCGGATACACTTTACCCAAACGCTACCACTCAAAATGTCACCTTGGAGTGTGGACTCCGAAAGTGCCTGTCTGTGTGCCACGATCAGGTAACAATTCAGAGTAAATACATTTGATTAACGTCTTAAACACTTTGCGCAACTACCATTTACTAAAAAAAAAAGCTGACGCAAAACATTTGAAGCAACTCAATTCTTCCCTTTTTGCATCGGAGTTCTGCATTCTGAATGAAGTATGTGTTAAAAAAGGGAATTGCATAAGCAGAATATTAATAAGTGGCCTAAATAATCCCCTGCCACCCGGTAGTGACAAAAACTCTTTAAGCAAAAGGGGAAAAAACCATGATGCTTTATTCTCTGCACACACTTCCTTCGTCTAGACTAAAACATGTCATGAAAGGAAACCCACAGCTTGTGCAGGAAGTCAGCAAAATCATCAAACTAACAAGTCTCCGTGTTTTCTGATGCACGTAAAGCTCATGGAAAATGTTTGCATCACAGAATCTGATTTTGAAGGATGCATACGCCACTCAACCGCTTATTCCACAAATCTTGACGGTCGTCATCATCCGCTCTTTATTTTTGAACATCAGATTTGGGTTTTTTTGACGGAAGTCTTTAAATGGTTTGTGTTCGTGTGTTTCTTTTTTAAACAGAGGGTCATGGTGAACAAGAAAAAATAGTCGCTTCTATTCCAAGTGTGGCTACGACTGCTATTGGAGTGTCCATCTTCCTTCTCACCACAACGGCCTGTTTAGTCATCAAATCCCGCCTGTTCTCCTGCCGATCGCAACGGTATGTCATTTCACTAGATTTAGCGTTCATGGGGATCTGAAGGATCATGTCACACTGAGTGGTCCAGTAATAATGCAGACAATTCTATTTTATAAAATTATTAAACATATAATGCATTTAATTCCTGCGATTACAATGAGATTAAAACATATTTACATTTAATGCATTTAAAATGTATTTTAAAAATAGCATTTTTGACTGAGACCATAAACGTCAGGGTTTTTTTATTATTTTTTTATTGATATATATGCACACATAACCTAGAAGCTGAATAAATTATCTTTCAATTGATGTATACTTTGTTTGGATAGGATGATATTTCACTGAAAAATAAAAATGTTGAATCTGAGGGTTCAAAAAAACTCAGCAAAACAAAAAGTACTAAGAAATTAGTTTTTTAAAATGAAGTGCTTAGCTATACGTTTTAGGCATGGGCCGGTATAAGATTTTGACGGTATTATAACCTTGGATAAAATATCACGGTTTCGAGGTATGACAGTATTGTGCTCACTGCTCTAAAATATATCCTTTTTAAATGTCTGGGTAAAAAACAAAACCTTTTTCCCCCTTTGAACACAATATATATTTTATTTTGAGAAACATTTAAAATATTTTGGAGCTGTAAACATGTCAGGGTAAATAATTCAAGTGAATCATTGACTTCTGCTGTCTTCTTTTGTTTTAAAAACACATTTCTTTACAATTTACACCTAAAAAACAAACAAAAAAATATGTAAAAGTCTTACTGATACCTTAGGAACGGTATAATAATAATATAAAATGTGGCGGTATGAAAACCTTGACTTTTCCATACAGCGATATACCTTGAAAACGGTTATCATCCCATGCCCAATACGTTTCTAATCAAAGATTTAGCTTTGATATTTACAGTGGAAATGTTTACTAAATGTTTTCAAAGAAAATGATCATTATATAATATTGTAATGATTTTGGTATAACAGAAAACCTGTAATTTTGAGCCATACAATCTTGTTTTGCCTATTATATCAGAAAAAGAAAGATGGTTAGAAACAGCATAAAATTTAAGCTGTTTATATTAACACAACTGGAACGTTGTTAACATCATGCTAGCTACCAGTAAGTCAATGGCTGTTCCTCAATTCCAAGAACGCAGAAATAGGACTTGCGTTCAGGTTACCTTGAAAGAACGAACTCGAGAACACAAAGCTTCCTGTGAGAAATAAAATGCTGTGTTCTTCCTGATGGTCACATGACCTTCACATATTTTAATGAAAAACTATTTAAACATTACAGCATTCATACGATGATTTATTGTTTTTGTGTGTATTATGTGTATTGAAAAGGAAATATACTTTACACAATACAAATAAAAGAGATTTTAATATGAATTTCAGCCAAAAACACCCTTCATGTGTTTATGCCTTTTATTAATATTTTCATGGTAATGTTTACTTTCACCGCCTCATTTAGGGAAACTCCTGAGATAAATAAGTCATATCTCTGAACTTTAATAATAATCCGGTATAGAATGCTGCACTTTCCACCTCCTTTACTCAGCCGTAATGACTTCTGGGACTTCTAAAGCGAGTTTTGCGCTCAAGTCTGCATCCACGCATCTTCTATATCAGGGGTGCTCAACCCTGTTCCTGGAGATCTACCTTCCTGCACTGTTCAGCTCCAACCCTGATCAAACACACCTGAACCAATTAACTAGGGCCTGAACAGCACTTCATAATTACAGGCAGGTGTGTTTGATATGGGTTGCAACTGAAATCTGCAGGAAGGTAGATCTCCAGGAACAGGGTTGAGCACTCCTGCTCTATATCAAGACCACATCCAGGAACTTTCAGGCATCCTCGTTCTTGCGGTCTTGAGTTTTGTGAAACCTATTGAGAAACAGCCCCTGACTCCTCACACTGCTAACTATGATAGCATCTTCCTAAAAACTGAATAGCTTGGAGCTTGCAACATGCTAGTTGTGTTAGCATGATGTTAACAACATGCTAATCATGTTAGTATAATTTTAGCTAAATGTTAATCATGTCAACAACATGTTAAATGTCTTAACATCATGCTAGTGATGTTGGAACAAGAACAACAATGAACTAGATGACAAAAATAGCTAATAGTCATATTGGGGAGCACATGTGAGGAGATATCCACTACTTAAACAAGTACAAAGAACATCAGTGCTAGCTAGCAATAAGTCAAAATGACACCTCATCATGCTAATTAGGATAGCATCTTCCTAAAACTTGCTAGCTTGGAGCTTGCAATATGTTAATAGTGTTAGCATGATGTTAACAACATGCTAATAATGTTAGCATTGGTTTAGCAACAGGTTAATTTAGTTGGCATAAGTTTAGCTAAATATTAATCATGTCAACAACATGTTAAATGTCTTAACATCATGTTAGTGATGTTGGAAAAGGAACAACAATGAACTAGAAGACAAAAATTGCCGATAGCCATATTGGGGAGCACGTGAGGAGATATCCACTAAAACAAGTACAAAGAACATCAGTGCTAGCTAGCAATAAGTCAAAATGACACCTCATCATGCT